>JAVLVB010000649.1:187438-224761 GCA_032876305.1 Orestias chungarensis
ATATATATATATATATATATATATATATATATATATATATATATATATATATATATATATATATATATATATATATATATATATATATATATGTATACATATATATATATATATACATATATATATACAGAAGTGTGTATTATAACTGTAATATGAAAAAAATAAAAATAAATTAGAAGAATCTGCTTTTTTTAAATGCAAAAACCGAAGGAAAAAGACTTTTTTCAAAAAATGTTAAAAATAAAAACCAGCAAACTGTATAAATCTTCATTTATTGCATACATATTAAGAAAGTGATTTTTTTTTTTATAGTTCATTTAAAAAAGAAAATTTTTAAATGTTATTTTGTACTGATGGAAATTATTACAATATAAATATTTATCGCTGTATCTAAGATCAATGTTCACATTCAGGAATGGTCTCGATGTTAATTAGCATTTTAAATGTTTATTCTCTTTATAAATGTGTAAACGCGTTATTTCTCTGCTAGCTCAGTTCAGGGGCATTTTTCTGATAACACTGCAAACTAACCAAAATAATACCTAGTATTTTTGTCTGACTTGTAGTAGAAACATCTTCGTAAACTCCAAACAAAACTATTTAGTAAGACATAACAGGTTGTTTTAGCTCTGTAATTTTTGAATAATCATAAAAAGTACCTTAAAACAAACTCCTATATTTTAAGTTTAAGAGAGTATTTAGATATTTCTTTAAGAAACAAATATAGTAGTAAGGTTTAGTGATGTTGCTTCGTAGGCGACAGGGTTGGGTGAGGACTAGTTTCCATTCAGCCCGCCATGAAAATTTCACGAAGACCTCGCAGACTTCAACGGCGTCTTTTTGTTAAGCATTTGGTGCTTTCTCTAATATCTCTCCTTTAAGCCACACTGTCATGTTGCTGTCCTCCTCCACATATCAGGGTAACACCCAGGGGTCTGCCTTCCTCTACAAACGCTACAGATGAAGCCACACAGCCAGGAAAAGCTCCCATTTCACATCTTTGTCTCACTCTTTGCACTCATTTTCTCTCCTTTTTTCCTCTCCACGGTCGAGCTCCACTTGTCCTCCAATTATCTTTTGCTCATTCAGATAAGAGCTGCTTCAAATCGAACGGAGGAGGGAAACGGAGGAGAGAGTCTGAATGCTAAAACGTTGTCACCGCCAAAGCTTAACCTGCAGCTGCAGACAAATAAACAGCTGCAGCAAGTGGCGCCGGAGGCTGGAGTGCTCATTACATCCTATAATAAGAAAGTCTTGAGCAGAATAAACATCATGCTGTTGACAGTGGTGTTGAGGGAGGTTAACATGTAAAGCGTGCCCTTAGGAGGGCCCTGAATAAACAGTCCAGGGGGGAGTTTAACGTCAGATCAGGTTGAATAAGTTCAGCTACATGTTTTGTTGGTTTTAGAATAACAAACTAACCAGATTACAAGCTAAGCTAAAAGCACCAAGAACATAAGCCTTTATTGGTGGTTTTTAGAGAGCATTTGAAATTTAATCTACAGACTAGGCTCAAAGCAGATGGAGGAGAGCACAGCTAGTCCAGATTAGGAGTGTTTAGGCTGCAGAGATTTTCATACATCCATATAAAGAAACTAGCTAGATATGGAGCTGCACGATGTTCATGTTTTCAGTGGTGCTGCTGTACAGCAGCAAAGTGTGGGGGCTTTTTTCTTTGCATCGATTTTCCAAAGGTACATCAGCTTTTTCCCCACATTTCAAAAACGCATTTTTGATTAATTAGGATGTACCCCAGTGACTGCTAGTGATAAACAACATTGTCCACCAGTGCTTTCCAGGATAATCAGGTATAAACAGTCTATTGAAGAATCCAAGTTGTTTACATGACAAACACTACAAACCACAGGCTGTTAATCTGAAAATCTACAAGTTATTTAATTTAAAAGCCTGTTAATATTTCACAATATTACAGATTTTTTTTATTTTGTCCCTTAAGATACCAAGAAATGGCGGAGTTCTTTAAGACAATACATTTCATACTTACAAGAATATTTAGGTGCAGACACCCTGGGAAGTCCTCATTAGTTGCTTGACTGCAGCATCTCCTCTCAATTTATGAGCAACAACAAAAGAAAAAAATACATCCTCCATAGGATGCATTATGAAGGTGCCGACCATCTGAATGTTAACAGAAGCTAGTGGCCGATGCTTACAGAATAAAGGTTAGAAGAAAACGCAAACAAATGCTAGCGGCCAGTGCTAACTGCTAACAGACCAAATGATAGCAGAAACCGTAAAAAAAAGCTAATGAGCACTGCTGATAGAACAAAGGGTAGCAGAAACCTGTAACAAAGCCTAGGGGCAACTGCTAACAGAGAAAAAGGCCAGTAGAAACTGCTAACAAAACAAATGCTGGCAGAAATTTATAGAAAAAAGAAGAAAAAATATGCTAATAAAGTTAGCGACCACTGGTAACAGAAAAAAGTTAGCAGAAACTAACTAAAAGAATGTTAGCTGCCAGTGCTAACTCCTACCGGAACAACCGGCAAAAGAAATTAAAGGCCACTGTTAACAGAACAAGGGCCAATAGAAAGCCACTGCTAACAAAACAAAAGTTGGCTAACAAAAGCAAGCAATCTCTGCTAACAGAACTGTTAGTGGCCATTGCTGCCAGAACAAAGACAAGCAGCAACGATGGCTGATGGCTCATGGCTTGCAGAGCAAAGGCTATCAGGCATCACTACAAAGGCTAGTAGCCACTGCCAATAGAAAAGGGACTAGGAGTCAACTAAGGCTAGCAGGAATTGCTAACAAATGCTAGCAGCCAGTGCTAACAAAAGACAGCCAACAAAACAAAGGCTAGTCAGCACTGTTAACAGAACAAAGGCTAGCAGGTGTACGTAACAGAGCAATGGCTAAAGTGCAAAGATAATATAGCCACAACCCATGCTAACATAGCTTATACCAGCTAAAATAACTATGACTAGCGCGTGTCGCAAGAATAGTTACAAGCAACGTAAATAAACAAATAGTGGTTCATATTTTTACCGAGAAGACTATCTTTAAATGTAAACAGGTTAAGAAAAAGACAGAAATTGTCAGATTTTTTCCTGCTCTAGTTTGTTTATATTAAGTTTTTTTTGTTTTTTTTACAGATAACTGCCCTTCATGAATTATTCAGTCCTTTTAGCCGTCTGTGGGTTTTGTTACAAGAAGCAGTTCCTCCTCTCTCTTAAATGTTTTCTAAAACCTCAGGTTTCGTCTCCTCCACTGCTGTGGCCTCGTTGATGTCAGTTATGTTGTAAGTTTGACTTGGATGCCTGCTTTGTTGTGAAATTCACATTCCCCGTTAAAGACCTGAACTCGTGGCAGCATAAACCGATGAGATGGATCAGAGAGGCTTTTATATCATCAGATGTTTATCCTTGTTATTTGCCCGTGCGGTAGACGGATGATGAAAGCGTTAGCTGAATGGGTTAATTTGTTTTGCATCTGTGTTCTCTAATTCAGGGACAAAAAACAGCACATATAAGACAGCAAAACAACTTGCTACGCTGGCACTGAGGAGGACTAATGGAGAATAATTAAATAATGAATGGAAAAAAAAGGAACTGGACATTTATGAATTTGGACATGGCTAAATAGGTTAGAAACAATTTGTTAAATGGCATTTTGTAATAGTTAGGGAAAACGCTAATCCTCGCCAATGGTTGCTAGTCAAGATGAATGGATAGGCTGGTATTTGTTCCATAACCATCCACACAAAAAGTTTTTATTTATAATAAAACGTTGAAATCCAGCATCCGTCCACCTCCAGTGTTGCGTCCAGTTTTAGCTCCACATAGCAATGATTTCCAAGAAATTGGTTTGCAATCTCTTTACTTACGAGTGTGACCTGTTCCTTCCCTGGTAATAAGAGTAGATCTTAACAGTGGCGGCTCCTGACTAATATCTCGGCGGGGGGCTGTGTTCCAAACTGATGATGGGAACATATCAATGGTAACAAATACACTGAAATACACTCAAACACTTCCACCATGGAGATCATGTCATCAAGTAGTTAGGAAAATAGGAAGCTGAGTCTTTGCAGAGCCGACACATCCTGGAGACAAACCGTTCAGGCAAGGTCCTTGGGTTGGCACAAAAGAGACAGTTCGGACCTCTCCGCTGTTTATCTTTTAGATAAGAAACAAAAATCTAGACTTCACTTGTCTCAGTAAAGGTCCGAGCCACCAGAGAAACGAGGTAACACAGAAAATTAATCTGACCTTAACCAAAAAAATATCTTAATGCTCTGATAATTTCCTGGGAAAACTAGCGGGACTAAACCTGATCTTGAAGCTCAACTCGCAATTTTTTTTGTTGCTTTTAATTACAATTGATCACCATTAGATTTGTGTGTGAATACTTTATAACTCCAGTTCAACACCAGAAGAACTTAGACGTCCCACAGCGGCGCCATGTTTACGTCAGTAACGCCGGACGCCGCCGTCTGTGGACGGACTTTAATACTTTTGAGAGATGGGAGAAAAAATCTGAACAAGATGAAGGAAGCTGAGAAAAAAGAAAGCTAAACTCGGCACTGCTTGCTTCGGACGTTGTTTACGTCCAGATTTATCACGTCTGGCTTCTTCTGCTGCACAATTATGACACGTCTCATATTAGACCTTGACGACTTGTACTAATTATCTGGCAAACAGTTTTTGATCCAAACGCTCCAATGAATCCTTGCCTGAAGGTCAGCAAAGACTAATGGACATTTTGGAGTGGCCTAGTCAAAGTCTGAGAATTGAAAGCTTCTAAATTAAAACATTTAAATGTTTTCATTGCTTGTGTAACAGGTTTGAGAGGCAGTAATAAACTTCATGAGGGACCAGGCTGGTCTGGAGCGCTTTTGTTTGATCAGAAACATTAAGGTGTATGGTAAATGTGACGTGATCAGATATTTTGAGAGGCGCAAAAACAATCAGCCCTGGGTCACGTTTTCCTGCCGTGTGGAGCCTTAAGGTTTAGGGCGCTCCTGGTTTTCAGTCTCTGTATTCGCAGCTTCGATCATTCCTGTGCGGATGTTTCTGAAAAGGCGCACGCTCGTGGACTCTGAGGGATCGATCGCTGTAAACGTTCACCGCGTCACGTCTCAATGTGAAACCATCCTGGTTCTCCACATTTAGAGAGCTCCCTCCAAGTCAACCAGAATTAACAATAAAACACCTTCAATGGAATTTATTTCTATTCAGGGATTTTCCTTGGTGTTCAGTTTGAAAACAGGAACTAACACTGAACAAAGAACAATTATTGTGCAGGTTAACCCTTTTTTCCCCCCCATAATTGTCTCATTAAATCCCACCTGAATAATAAAAACGGCAGCAATTTGGAGACAGAGAGTGAAGCTTAGGACTCGCAGAGCTGCAATTTTGACCAGCTATTATCTTTAATGCCGTCAAAGAGTGGATAACTCGGCTGGCTGCTGAACACCCATTATCTCTCGTGGACAGCTGTCACACAACTCACCGCGCCGACGCGGGAGAACAATAACCGTTCCATTATCCCCGGCGCCGCGCTCCGGCTTCATCGACAGGTAGCAGCAATCAACCTCTAACCGTTTAGGTTAGAGGTCATCGAGGCGGTGACGACTCGGTGCATCACACATGGTAACTAGGAGGATTTTTTTATTTTATTTTGTTGGCTTTAAGGATAAAACAGGTTCCCTCCATGGTAAAACTTGTAAGAGCCAGAATGAAAACCTAAGTGATTAATCAAGGATGCAGAGACCTGACAGGGAACTCTGCGGCCTGTTTTCTTAAGAAAATATAAAACAGAAGTGCAAAAACGCAGTTTTTCAAAGTCAGCGTGAAAAGGTTTCTGTGGGACTCGGCCAATTAGGACGAAGCTTTATTTATTTCCGTCGAAGTGTTGGTTAAAAAAATGAGACTCCTTCTAACGTAAGGGAAGTTCAAACACTGAAAACTTTTTAATTGTCATTTTGATTTGAACCCTTTCTGCAGGACGATGCTCTCCTGTTCACCTCTATTTCCCAACGCTGAGCTAAAAACAAGCATCAGATGGCAGAAGTGTTAAAGTCATCTCGTCCTGACCTCAAATGACCAGAACGTGTTGATAAAAACAAACTTAAACAAACTCATTTTGAATCTCTAAGACGTTCTTGTGTCTCTTTCTTGTGTCATTCCGCCTCCTCGGCTAAAATCTTTTTATCCGTTTCTAGTGCAAATATAATAGTACGATTGAACAATTGAATTGAAGACAAAACTAACTTACAAGTAAGATTTCAGCAAGATATCAGAGCTTGTTTTAAGTAAATATTTCTTGAATATTGATTAATTTTTCTATTGCTTTCTTTATATCAGAAGACGAAATTACCCAGAGACAGTATGTCAGTTCGGTCTCATTTTTATCGTATTGATATTATCAGTAGAAAAGAAACTAAATACTTGTATTTATACTAAGATCTGCTGGCAGAGCCGAGACCCGATTTAGTGAGATAAACCATCAGGTCCTGAAGAGACTAAGCGTTAGTGAGTTGCATCACATCAGATTTTAAAGTTCAGTCAGTCAATCCTTTTCTTTCCTGCGAGGTTAAATGTTGGAGGATTCAGTTCCAAATCAAGAATCAACTGAGATCATTTCCAAACAACCAGAAGAACCGAAACAGCATCCCTGCTTTAGGCTCGTTTACCCAAACAAAGTTATTCAAGCAGCCCAGCGGTCGGTTTTAAGGGAGTAGCGAGTTAACAGCGATAGCCAATGTTTTCATTTTATTTCTTTCTGAAAGAAATGCTCTTTTCTGATGAGGTAAAAAAAAAGGCATAGATGGAATCTGTTGCTTTTAATGCCTTATTTTAGTTTTTCATCACAGGTCATTAATGTCGTAGGGGGCGGCCATATTGGATCTCAAAGTCGGAACGGACTCTCCGAGGTGGGAGTTCCAGTTTATTTCTCCAACTCAGAAGTTGGAATATCCAGGTTATGACTATATGACGTATGACTTGACACTTCTGGGGGCGGGGCTTCCTGCTAGGGGCGCCAAGGTGACGCATCTCTATTCGCCTGAGATCAGGTGAGAAATGAAGGTTCGACTGTTGCGTACACGTATAGGAAATTACTCAAAAAGTCATCTAGATTTTTTTTTTTTTTCAACGTGGATTTTGTTTCTGAAACATGTTCTCTGCACTCAAAAACAGCCTCTGTGGTCAGAAATGATCCACTTCAAACAGGCAGAGAAGCAGAAAAAGGTAATAGAAGAGATTAATTAGGATTAAACACACACACACGTTAATCAAGCAATTAAACTTTTGTTTGATTTTCATCCTGGTACTTTAGGGTCGGCACGTCTCTCGTTCCTGAAAGTCCAAACTGTCGGACTTCCTCTGCTGGCTCTGGAAGCCAATGAGAGCCGATAACTCTGCAAGCGCTGAAGGAACCTTCTCTAATCGCGGCATCGCTCAAACTCGCGCTCTGACCCACATTCGGCTCGGATGACGGGATGATGTCATCGTCGCGGCTGAACAATTCAAACGAACAAGAGAGATTTTAATCCACTTAGAGGGGTAATCCTCTTTTTGTCCGGACAGCCGTGGGCGGATCATCAAGCTCATTATCAGGGATGTCAGCGTTCTCAGAAAGCACCGGCTCCAGGGCGGAACCACTTCTGTCCCTAATAAGACGAGAACCGAGGTCACAGCGCCTGGAGACAGCCCAGCCCAGCGCCGACGCCATTGTTTACTCTGCTAGAAACAAGAAAATCCAACTCCGAACCATTAATTCACAAATTTTATTTCAGAAAGGGGGAAACTAAAAAGCATTAAATAGCAATAATGATGTTAGTTAAACCTATCAAAAAAATATTCACCCCTCATTTACAGTCTCATACAAAAGCGCTCCAGACCAGCCTGGTTCCCTCATGAAGTTTATTACTGTCTCTCAAACCAGTTACACCAGCAATGAAACCGTTCAAATGTTTTAAATCAGAAGGTTTCAATTCTCAGACTTTGACTAGGCCACTCCAAAACCTCTTTGCTGACCTTTAGATGAGGATTCATTTGAGCGTTTGGATCAAAAACTGTTTGCCAGGTCTAATAAGGCAGCCCTCAGCATCACCCCACCACCGCCATGTTTGACTGTATGTCAGACGTTCTGTTTGTAAAAAGCTGGATTAGTTCAAACCAGAACACTGTACTGGAATATTCTTTCCTCTGTGTTTAATTAGCGACTAAATCTACGTTTTCCACGGCATTCTTACCACTTTTTACAGAAAAAACTAAAATCCAATTCATAACATAAGATGATTTTCAAAGCATCGGCACTCAGAAGGGTTGGGTTGAGCTTTTCCATCATCAATGTCAGACATCCGTCATAATAGTGCGATAGAAGAAGCCAGACGAGGTAAATCTGGATGTAAACAACGTCCGAAGCAAGCAGTGCCGAGTTTAGCTTTCTTTTTTCTCAGCTTTCTTCAAACGGGGCACCGAATGTAAAAGAAAGTGATCGCAGCTTAGATCACATTTAGGTCATTTCCCTCACATTTAGCAAATTTCAGTTGATTTTTTTCCCATTTAGCTCATTTTACAAACATATTTAGACAAATGTTATATGTGCGAACGAAACGTTTTTAAGTTTAAGTTTTATAATTAAATGTAAATATTAAAAATAAATCTAAATGTTAAATGTAAATGTTATACGTTAAATCTAGCTGCTAAATCTAAATGTAAACCCGCTCTGTGTTGTGGGCGTAGCTACGACATGTATGAATGCCTAGAGGGGCGTGACACTCAATGACCCATTTAGATTTAATATTTATGTTTAGATTTAGCATTTAGATTTAACGTATAATATTTACATTTCGATTTAAAACTTAAACTTACAAAAATTATGTTCACTTATAACGTGTCTAAATGTGTGTGTAAAATGAGCTAAATCTGAGGAAACTCAACTGAAATTTACTGAACGTGAAGAAAATGACCTAAATGTAGAGAAAATGTTAACCGGCCAGTATGAATCATTGACCTCAGAAACCTGCAGCAGAAACTAATTTGGTTCCACGAAACCGAGGCGATGGATAACATGTAGCCGCTTCACCACAAATCCGTCTGATTTCATAAAGACGGACATATTTGTTCAGGCACTCAGAAAATAGACGCTGATGCTCAGAATTTGCCGTGTTTTTCACACCGCATTTAATTTAAGCTTGGGCTTTAAAAGCATGGTAATGAAATAACGCTTTTATCTAGTTCCCTGCATGTCCTCGCTACACACAGAGTCCACAGAGACAGAGACGTATATACTTAACTCCATAATAAATAGAGTTTTCTTCACCACATAAAAGCCTCGTTTGATTTAAAAACGCTCAGCTGTGTCACATCGTCTTCCTTCAGAGACAGAAAGACGCATCTTTCCTCATGAGGACAGTTCTGGGATCAGATTAACACACATTGAAGGAGGGTGGTGGTATTTGTGAAGAGGCTTAAAGGCAAAACTCAAAGTAAAAAAAAAAAAAAATAATCCATGCGGAGCTTCTGAACGTTTAGAAAAGCTAAGAGTTTAATGGAAAAGCTTCACATGTGGAAGTGATGATCCCTGGGAAAAACGGCAGCATTGCTCCTTTTCTGCAGCCATGCTGTTGGTAAATGGAGTAAAATGTGTCCAACCAGGGAACTCAGGGGGTGAATTTGAATGTTTTTGAATGCATTTTTAGGAGAAAAATAAATAGAGCAATCTGTAACGTCTCACTTTTTTTAATGACACGGACGACATTTAAAAAACAAAACCAAAGCAATTTAGTTTAGTTTTTTTAGTCTATGCAGTTCAAATCTCTATACCTTGATCGTTTCCATTAAAGAAACATGTTTTTCTTTTACGTACTGTAAATTTGACGATACAAATAGATGAGAAAATGAAAGGATAAAAGATAAATCTACTTTCTGATAACTTTCATATGTCTGCCAGAAATCGGTCGGCAATTTCTGTAAAAAAAAAAACACACTTTTATGATCTTCATAGACTGTAGTTTAAAGGAGTATAAAGACAAAAAGCCTACAGAGGACCCTGGTAGTTTAAAATATATTTATCCATTAGTATACACTCAATGGCCACTTAATTAGGCACACCCCTTTGCCTTCAGAACTGCATCAACCCTTTGTTCCGTGGATTCAACAAGGTACTGAAAAACATTCCTCAGGGAGTCTGGTCCATATTGACATGACAGCATCATGCAGTTGCTGCAGATTTGTCAGCTGCACATCCAGGATGCAAATCTCCCCAAAGGTGCTCTATTGGATTGTGATCTGGTGACTGTGGAGGCCGCTTGAGTTCAGTGAACTCATCGTCATGTCCCAGAAACCAGATGATTTGAGCTCTATGACATGATGGCGCGTTATCCTGCTGGAAGTATCCATCAGAAGATGGAACACTGTGGTCATAAAGGGATGGACATGGTCAGCATCAAAACTCAGGTAGGCTGTGGTGTTGCAACGATGCTCAATTGGTACTAAGGGGCCCAAAGAGGGCCAAGAAAATCTCCCCCACACCATCACACCACCACCACCAGCCTGAACCGTTGAAACAAGGCAGGATGGATCCATGCTTTCATGTTGTTGACGCCAAATTCTGACCCTACCATCCGAATGTGGCAGTAGAAATGGAGACTCATCAGACCAGGAAACGTTTTTCCATTCTTCTATTGTCCAATTTCTAATTGTAGCCTCAGTTTCCTGTTCTTAGCTGACAGGAGTGGCGCCTGGTGTGGTCTTCAGCTTCTGTAGCCCATCTGCCTCAAGGTTGGACCTGTTGTGCGTTCAGAGATCCTCTTCTGCATTCCTTGGTTGTAATGAGTGCTTATTAGGGTTACTGTTGCCTTTCTATCAACTCCAACCACTTGGACCATTCTCCGCTGACTTTTTGCATCTACGAGGCATGCTCGTCCCCATAACTGCCGCTCAGTGGATATTTCCTTTGTTTTTCCTTTGTTCTCTGTAAGCCCTAGAGATGGTTGCGTCTGAAAATCCTAATAGGTAAGCAGTTTCTTAAATACTCCCACAACCATGCCATGTTCAAAGCCGGTTAAACCACCTTTCTTTCTCATTCTGGTGCTCGGTTTGAACTGCAGCAGATTGTGTCCAAGTCTACATGCCTGAATTCACCGAGTTGCAGCCATGTGATTAGCTGATTAGGAATTTGTCAGGTGTACCTAATAAAGTGGCCGGAGAGTGCATGTATATTACTGTGAAAACAGTGTAATATCAGAATATCTACAGTCCTCATCTCCACTAATGTCGGTACAGCCAATCAGCAACAAAGGAAATGAAAGCAGCTCTTTGATTGGCTGGTAGTGTTCGCCTACTTTGGAAAAGCTCCCAGTAAAAGGTTTTAAAAGCGCAGATTTGATGTCATTCCGCAGATACATTTTACTTCTAGATGAGAGTCCACAGTATATATAAATGAGGGAACATGTATAAAACAAAGGTGTGAAAAAAAATGTCCAATATTGTTCAGAACGAAGGTTTCTGTCTGTTTTTTGATTCTTCGGACTCGTCTTTAGCCACCTAATACCTCTAAAAACATAAAAATTAATATTCAAATTTACATAGGTAGGATGGGATGCTGGGATTTAAATGATTGAAAATGTATTGATTATCATTTTGATACATCAAATTTATATATTTATTAGGGACTCAGGTGAGCCCCAAAGTAAGACCCCTGCTACCAAGGTACCCTGATTAATGCCTCGCCTGCCCTCTGAAGGAGGACATGTTTGTGGGTTAAGGATGCAGTGTTTTCATCCTCATTCGATCAGTGACACATGTCCTAATTTGTTTGTTTGTCCCCAGAGGAAGTGACTAATGAAACGGCAGCCGCCAGGCCGAGCTGAGAGTCTGGGAAGACCAGCTGCTGAGACACTGAGGAGATGGATAATTGATCCTCACCATCATTAGAGCGAACGGCTCTTATTAGGCTGCCATGTTAATCCGAGCACCATAAAACTTAGAGCTGAAGACTGAAAACTGAGAGGTTATTGTCTGATATAAAAAACATCTTCAATCGTGCCTTCTCGTCTTTGTTAGTTGTGCCTGAAATGTTTGCTGATTCAAAAACAATGATGTGTTTCCAACACAATCAGTAAAGAGGTTGTTTTCTGCATTTGAACACGTTGATTCTTCATAATTATGCATCCCAGGTAGCAGCTGCATAATTAAACGACAGCAGGACACACCAGTCCAAATCCAAACTAACGGACAACATGTTCTTGCCTTTATCTACCTAAAAAACGTTGTGAATTAGAATAATATTCCTTCAGTAAAACCAAGGCTAAGCTTAATTTTTATTGTGACCTCTCACAGAAGCACAAACACCAGCTGGAACTTATCCTGCTAATGAAATAATTCAAAATGATGCTCACAATGTTTATTGCTAAACATGCTACAGTTAGCTTTAGCATGTTAAGCTAAAGATAGCACCAGAAAGGCACTGGGCATGTGAACCAAACCCTATAAATGTAAAACTGCTGTTAGCATTGTCACCATCATCCTCTTAGTAAACATGCCATTCAGAGACGTTACTAGGTTTGAGAGACAGGGGTGGCTTTGCCCCTGGAGGGGGGAAGACATTACGCACTCACAGCGTAATCCAACATGGTCCAGCTGCAGATGCCCTCGTGCCACGTGACGTGACGCTTGACACGGAGCTAATGAGGAATATAATAATTGCGTCCCATCAGTCAGAGTCGACATTTATGGTCTCGGTCGCTGAGTATACCAACAGAATCACTAAATTGAGAGTTTTCCTACTAAAATATTCTTTTAAAACAAGGTTAACCGGCGTTGTTATCTAGTGTGTTTGCAACTAAGCCCCACCCACTTAAATGCATCACACTGTTCACATTGTGTGAACAGGCTTACAAAGTGTTCAGGCTAATTTGGGATCGTGATGGCTTGTGTTCAATGCTTTACTGCATTTTTTTTTTTTTGGTGTAAAAAAAAAAAAAAGAGGAAAGATAAAGAAACTATATATAATCAAATATATAATGGTTGCAGCCACCCTAAAATGGGGTTCTTAACATCGATGATGCCATTTAAGCGAAAATTAGCATTTCCTTCAAAAGAAAGATGAAGTTAGCGTGTGTATACTTAGTGACATCCCTCCCTAAAGCTACCATCAGCAAGTGCCTGTAAATTCTAGAGATGCTAATATTTGCAGGCCGATAACAACAAGGGTAGCATTAGCATCCGTGTGTTAAATTTAGCATTAGCATGGGGAATATTATTAGTATAGCATTATGTATAGCAGTGTTTTTCAACCTTTTTTGAGCCAAGGTACATTGTTTTCATTGAAAGAATTACGAGGGACACCACCAACCAAAAATGTAAACAAATGATGCTCTATAGTCGCTTATATAAAATTTATAGTAATTCTTATCAAAGTGTTTTTAATATAAATCAAATAAACATTTATTTTTTATCATATTTTATATCTCTTATTTCAAATTGCTCTTAACATGTCCACTTCAAAAATACTCAGCAATTATCCAATTTCACCAAGATCATTTCCACGGCACACCTGACGATCAGTGTGCCGTGGCACACTGATCGTCAGGTGTGCTACTATACACTATACACAGATCGTGCATAGTAGCAGAATATCAGATGGCATGTGACCCAAATGTCAGATAAATATTAAGATTTATAGATTAAAATAAGGTTTATTTTAATCTATAAAGGATTAATGTGCTATTTTGATGCATCAAACAATGTTGTTTGATACAAGACTTTAGCGAAAGTTTAACACAATATAGCCTAATGTGCCTGTGCAATGTTTTGACTGAACAGAAATATGAAAAAGTATATCAGTATTCACATTCCAAAAATACTAAATTTAGCACTTTTAAGGACATTACATTTAGAATCTCTAAACTAAAATGGTTATACTTATCTTAAATGCTAAACTAGACACTAGCATGTGAATGCTAAAGATGCTAATATTAGCATAGTGATAACAATGGTAAGATTAGAACTGGCCTCTTAACAAAAGACAGTTATGCTAACATTAGCTTCCACATGCTAACATTCGCATCACTACCATAATCATTAGCTCAGGCCATAGTGCAAAAAGATTTACCTTGATATGGCCAAACTAGTACAGATTTTAGCCTTACAAGTTATTATTTAAGAAAATATAGGCAGATATTTTCCTTTGGCAAATTCCAAGATTAGCCCTAAATGCTACCTTTCATGTTACTGTTAGCATCAGGATGAATAATAATCCAAAGCACACCGAAGGAAACATTCTAGGGTGTACATACATTCAAGCTATGTGGAGCGTTGTACAACCTCTGTTCAATGATAGATCCAGAACGGACTGCAGATAAAACATAAGTGATGTATTATAATCTAACAAATAAAACTACAGAACTATTAAACAAGAAGAAAGTTTAGAATTTGGTACTATTTCAGACGTCCAGACCCGAGTACTTATCAGAGAAGCTGGGGACAACTTTCTATTGTTTCTATATACGACGATTTGTTTTATCTGGCAATGAATGAAGTCTAGTGGGGAAGAAATACAGAGACGGATGTGTGTTACCATGGCAACAGGTGTTGGGTCATAAAGTCAGCAAGAGGCCGGCGAAAACACTCCCTCGCTTTATTTCAGTGTGTATGTATATATACTTTATTTATATGCAGAGGCAGAGAGGGGGGCATGTTGCAGAAAATAGTGGAGAGAGAAGTGAGAAATGACCTTGGTGTTGATGCCAGGGAGCATTGAGTCAACAAACTGGCAACCAGCCACTTAACTAGGCAGCAAACACACTAAAACACACCTGATTTCACACCCACACACACCGCCTACAGGTATGACTTTGGTTGTCTCTCAGTGAACTGTGAACCTACTTAGCTGTGATTCAGCTGCTAGATTAGCCACAGAACTCCTCAACTTCTTCACTAAGAACACCTTCCAGAATCAATGTCACTCTAGTGGTCCAGTCAGAAGGGAGAGGACACGAAACATGAGAAATACATATCAGCAGGTAAATGTCAAATCCTAACCAAAAGCATTAAAGTTTACAGATAAGCTCTCGACAAAAAAGAGATCTCACAGATTTGTATTGCAAGTTAGCCAGTTTTATGCATTTCCCAACAATGTGGGCTTTGATAGGTATATATCAAGAGCACTTGTATGAACGCAACTGTTCCAGTCTCTGCAGTCCACATTTTTGCCAGAAGGCCAATCTTAAAGAGAATATCCAGATCAAACTTCAGCAAATCCAGGTTAAAAAACCCTTCCCTACTGAGTGCCTTGATTCTTTAAAGAGTAAACAAGGTATTGGAGACATTTTTTAGGTCCTTAATGGGAAAAGGGTATCACAAAGTTCATAGATGTTTTTAGCATCCAAAACAAACCTGTTGTAATCCAATATGAAAACAAAAACACAGTACTCAGTGAAACCTCTGATAAGCTGTACATTACTTATTATACAAAGGTACCGATAATGATTACATCTACCAATCTTGGCCACAGAGGTATCGGCTGCTCTCCCCTCCATCTTCAGTTTCTAGCGCAAATCTCTGAGTTCACTTGAAGTGAGACAAAATAACTTCCAACTAATTTTTCAGCAAGATATCAGAGCTAGAATGTTGTTTAAATGCAGGGGTAGATGTTTTTGCTGTTGTTTTTTTTGCATAAAAGAAGTTATAAAATATGAAAAAGTGATTCATTGAATCAATAATCATTGTATTATAGACTCAAAACAAGCTCCTATACATCTTGCTGAAAAGTTACTTTAAAGTTAGTTTCATCTTATATACGCGAAGATATTTGTAAGGCTTTGGGTCTCTGCAGAAAAAAAATTCTGCAATGATTGTGTAGGTTTTCTGCAGAAACTTAAGCTACCTTAAGTCTTGCCAGGCTCCATTTATCCCACCACAATGCCGCCTGATGGTGACCTTAGTAAACTGTTTGGCTTCCATAATTTCCTTTTCTATGAACTGGTCACTACTCTTAAAATCCCATTCGTAGGCAATCATTTGAGAGAGATTAATAATAGATATTGAAACTCAAACCAAAGATGGCCAATACTTAGGAACCTTAGTAGGACTTTTGTGTTATTAGCATACCAAAATGCTCCAAGCATGATCTTCTGCACATAGTTGCTAAAAAACATGTTCCATCCAATTGTCATGCGAAGTCAAATGCGTGTCATGGGGGAAATAATGTTTTTGTCCATTCTACGCTCTAGAATTACATTTAAAAAGGACTTTTAAAGACATTGAGAAAACCTTTGAACACCTGATCTCGGGTCAGTGATTTCCATTTTAACAGTTTAAAATTGTTCTCTTTGGTGTCTGCAGTGCCGTCAACATGTTGAAGGGATGTCATGCCTCTGTCACATGGTTTAATGCTTGCTCCACCTCCCTGCTGAGCAGACGCAACTGAACTGCTTCAAGACTTTGGTTTTTAAAGCCTATGAAGCCTCATTACTGCAGAGAGAAGGATCCACCCAGACCCCTGATCAATACTCCCATCGATAAGTGTTTCCTCAGGTGGACCGCTGCCTGTATTATTCACAGCGTATCTTCTAGAAATCCATTCAGGCCGCTTACAGTCTCATCTCTTTGCCTTGTTCTGTAAATTCGTTTAGCTGCTTTTCTTTGGTTCCGACAGCAAAAAGCTGTCGACGGAGCCAACTCTGATCACATGGTGTGAGGCTGTTACATAAGCAGCTGAAGTTACTTTAAAACTGCTGCCTTCTCTTCGTGGTCTGTCTTCTTCACGTCTTTAAAAGCAGTAATTAGATCCGGTTAATCACACCTCTGGATGTACTGATGAGTCCGACTCTTTTACACAGGCGGGAATATAATTCTTTCTCTGTCGCTCCTTGGAAGGTTTTCATCATATAGGCACTCTTTTTGGTTATAGATTAAATAAAATTTACAGGTTAAAATAATGAAAAATCCAGGAGTTTTAGATCTCCCAAGTCCAAATAGTTAATTTAATTGAACAAAAAGTGTGTTTTCACCACGTTTAAAGAGGAAATCATCTGCTAAAGCAACTATAAGGCTCCCCTTATTAATGGCTATTTAAAAGTTTATAGATATAGATTATTGTATTTTTAAATAGGTTAGAGATCATTAATAAGTGTTTAATATGTTTTAATTAAGGGAGAGAGACAACACTGTAGTTAACCTACATATTTCATCTAGATCTGATGTATAAACAGTTTAGAAGTTACTACTTTGCTTCTATAAACCATTTTTTTCATATAATATTGTACGTTATCACTGCATTTTAAGAGTTTGTAAGTAAAAACTTAAATAAATGCCTGAAATGGATTACTGTGCATACAAAGGTAGTGATAGGGCTGAAGGATACGTTAATAATAACAGCCTTATTGTAAATTGGTAGAATAATAACTTATAATAAGCGTAATACAGTTAGGATCCGTATTAATAGCCACAACCCAGTAAAGTTTAAATGGTTTTCCTGACTGTGAACAGAAGGTCCAGTTTGACAGAAACGATGTCTTTGGATCAAATAGTAACTTGAAGATCAACCTGGAAACGGAGGACAACCACACAGAGTTGGATTGTTGTCTGTATTATCTTAAATACTTGTGGATTTAATTTAGGATCAGGACGTATCCATTTACTGGGGATTGTTTCACCCACAGGACAAGCAGAAAGAAATCCTCTATACATGGGACCAGGTCCGCAGCAGTGCAGGTGGAGAAGGTAGAATAGATCCACAATCCAACAGGCTGCAACCAGGGTCAGGGTTTATGAAGCTATAAGAGCCAGAAACAGAGAAACTCCCGAAGGAGAAAAGAGGCGGGCGAACACGATGGTCAGGATGCTTCTAATGCCGTCTGTGGTTAAGAACAAGGTCAACGGCAGGAGAAACACTTGATTGAGGGAAATTCTTCCAAACGAATTGCTTCAATATCTTCTAGAAGCTGAAGTTATCCCTGCTGCTTCACCTTTTCCCACCATACCTCTTCCCTTGTCTCAACTACCCATTAATATACTTGGTTAGTAGACACTGAACTACCAGCTTCCTAGGTTTTTAGTGGTTCATCCTATTTGTACATGATTTAAGAGGATTTACCTTAAAAATGTATTCTTATTGAATATTCTAAAATATAGAAATGGTTAAACTCAATCACTGTTTGTAAAAAACACTTTAGACTTTTAAACTGAATTTTGGAAACAAATCAAGCTTATTACTTATCACTTTTTCAGTTATTAACCTCTGAGCACTTTTAGGACTAAAACAATCATTTCATTGACTGATGAATAGATAGCAGCAGGGATATCTCATTATGGAGCCGGTAATTAATTTCCTGTCAGATTTGGCTGATTTCAAAACATCAACTGTGCTGTTCTTTGTTCAGCAGCACAATACCGGAGCGGATAAAGATGTTATCGACGTTTCTTTCCCTCCAAAGTCTTTAAACAATCTGGTTATGCAACCTCGCCACCGAGAGGTAAATTAGAGGCTGCACGGCGGCTCGGAGGACAAGATGGATGAGCGCCCGGTCTCCTCGGGACGGCTCATAAAGGCAGTTTGGGAAGCCGCCAGGAGCGAGGGATTTATTTCCAGCGGTGACCAAACCAATCCAGGACCTCTGAGGAAGACTTTAACGGGATTATTCCCAAAGAGCCGCAGGGAGACGGGAGCAGATGAGACTCAGAGTCTCAGATCCTGCAGAGATACTGAGGTGAATTGATTTCATGGCACGTAGGAGAGAAACCGTGGAGTCGGGGGTTAACAAGCTCACCGCCGCAGCTCGGCCGGAGCAGAGGAGCTGCTGAAGCAGCTTTTCCCTCCCAGGCCGGGGGTGCCGCATCAAAGAGAAACATCACTGGGAGATTTTATTATAAGGAAAATTCATCCTTGTTGGAGAAGAAAAACATTTAGAGTTTCACATGAAGAGGTCAAGAACTGCTTCACTGCAAAAAGAACATCTGAAGTAGTTTTGCTAGTTTCTAGTGCAAATATGATCAAAACTAACTTTCCATCAAGATGTAGGAGCTTGTTTAAGGACAAAAATTGATTAAAACTGTCAGTTCCTTTATGGATTTAAAAAAAAAATTAACTTGAAAACCATAAATGATTTCCTAGGACTTTATTTACAATTACTGGTGTAAAAATTACTTTATTCGTACCAAAGTGAAGAAAATTTTGTCATAACTCGTCAACTAAGTATCGAAGAAGAATTGATGCCGTCAGTGATGCTTTGGGCTGAAAGGAGCTAATATGAAGGGTAGGAATGAAATCATTACACTTTCATGTCCTGTAAGACTCGAGCAGGTATAAACACACACTGCTAATCCACCTCATATGCTTTTGTCGTACCTCCTGAAAACTCAATCCAGCCATACTGTATGGTTAAGAAGCCAGGAAGAGAGATGTTGGAGTAGGGGATGCAAGGGAAAGCTTGACCTTCATCCTTCTCATCTCCACTGTAAATTGGGGCTCATACGTCAAATATTTAAACTTTTTTAAATGCTAGCCAGCTGCTCCTAGTTGAAACCCACCTTGTTCCCACGGTTACGCATCACAACAGTCATTAATTAAGAAGTAAGACCTTAAAAACATGATGAGCACAAGTGTAGAAACACGGCCAACTAACTATAATGATTACTAACGTAAAAGTGAAATATTTATAAGGCTTGTTTGGGAAGTTTTCCTCTGGAACTGATAAACCAGGTGGGATTTTACCGCAGATTTCTAAAAGCATTTTGATGTTGAACTGCATAAATAAATAAAACTTCCATAATAATCCCTGCCTTTAAAACTCCATACACAAGGAAACTTTTGAAAGTTTCTTTGTTCTGGGAAAGACAACCTTCATTGTTTCATGGAATATTTATGGCAGAAGCGGCTCCGGATCACCTCGGCTGACGGCTTCAGCGAGGCGGCAGCAGGCCGACAGCTGAGTTGCCTGCAGCTCTGCGAGCATCCGTTTTTTGTTTTTTTTCATGTGCTGGCGCTTCGCTTTGGTCCATCTGCTGCTGTGCTTCACCCTAGAGCCTCGGCTGGACAGACGGAGCAAAGAGTCAGAGCGGGGGGAAAAAAAAAAGATGCAAGGAAGAGATAAAACGATGCGCGAGTCAGGGAGAGATGTGAGCTTCCCTGTGTTTGGCTGCGCATGCTGCACCCCGGGCGGTGCTGCCTGCGCCTCTCTGTGGATCCCAGATGGAGCCAGAACTCCACTTGGCGAGTTCCCGCACACGCGTTCGGAGCCACTGGCACATTCACAGGATCACCTGAGCCTCCCCAAGATTTCCGCTCAGCTGGAGGAGCCAAATGAGTTCCTGCTGAGGTCGGCCGAGGCCGGTTAGCGCTTCTTTAGCTAACTCATCTCCTGGAGTGAGGAACAAATCCCCGGCTGGAATCGAGACAGAACGGAAGTTTCTCCAAGATTTGCTTCAGAAATGGGACGAAAGTGGAGAAAAAAGTCTGAAAGACACAAAGGTTGAAGCATCTAGTGGCCTACAGCTCGGGTTCTGCACTTCTGCCTCCAGATCCGACAGCGGCGGCTCAAAAAGGCTGAAGCTCCGACTTTGACCGTCAGCTGTTTGACTCATGGCTTCACGTCTGGTTCTAAACTGTCTTGGTAAATAGAAGTTTATGGTCCAGACCATGGTTGCAAAACTAGCCCACATCACCTGCCCTCCACCACCGTGCTGAGCAGCTCATACAAGGTTTTTATAAAAGTATTCACACAAGTGCTTAAATATATCATTAAATATTGAATATAGATTTTAAATAAATTTTTTTCTACGTTTCTTTTCTGAATTCCACTTTTTTTTTAAATCTGGTCTTTCCTGCAACCACATTTAATTCTGACATATTTCCGTGCAAATTAAACAGACGTTTGTACTTCAATCTTCTCAGTAGCAAATGTTGAGCTGGGGTTTAAATGTCCTCCTGTTAGAAATAATTTCCTATATTCACCGCAAACATCAACGGAAAGCCTTAAACTGACAGCCAACCACAAGATCACTCTAGATTACTACAGATAATTTATCTAAAAGACTATTTCTACATTAAATACATCAAAACTAAGATTTCTTCTCAAAATGTTTGGTCTCACACACATTTCTGCATAATTGAAGGTTTTAGGGTGAAATCATCTGACTCGTTCGATTGGGGATCCACTAATCTGTCCTAGTTTTTGTCACATATTTAAAAGTCTAGATGTTTCTAGTAGTAGAAACAGAAACTCTGGCCGATTTCATGAAAGCAGTAAGGAGATATTTGGGAAGACGGCTCGCTCTCACATCTTTAGCAGCAACTTCTTCGAGAAAAGCTCCGACAGTCACAGAGGATTTACTGCAGCTTTAGTCCAGTTAGACACGTTTGATTCTGCAGAGGTTGGTGGGTTTAACTCTGCTTCCCAGAAACTGTTCATGTTCACCAGCGAGAAAACATTTAAGGTTTTACTGGTTATTACAAACCTGGATCACCTTTAGCCCTCAGAACGGCATTAATCCCTGGCAGTGCTGGTTTCTGATCAATTGTCAGAGATGGTCCTTAGCTATTGGCGCAACTGTCAGTCGCTGCAAATTTGTAGGGATGATAAAAATCTCCCCAGCGGCGCTCTGAGATCTGGTGATCGTGGAGACTAGTTAAGTACAGAAGCAGGACAAGAAGAAGTGACAGCAGTATCTGTTCATCCCGACTGCTCGACATCCAGAAGCCGGTTTTTCAAGCGTCTCTGGAGGTTTGGGTTGTTTTTTTAAAAGTAGATGTACCGCATCTCGCCATCGACCTGCCGCACGTACATATAACCTGGAGAAGGTTCCCTGTAGTTTGGATCGATGTCTCTTAGATCTTGAGGAGTCGGTTCAAACAAGAACTAGCTCAGTAGTTACCAGTTTTATCTGACAGGAGGGGAACCTGGAGGTCTGCTCCTGTAGGTCATCTTCTCCACAGTTTGACCAGCTGTGTGATCTCGTCTTCAGCATAACTTGGTTGTTTTTACTCCTTTCTTTACTCTTTCTGTCAGTGCTGAACTTCTCGGCCCACTCTATTTAAGTGTTGACCTCATTAAGTGGCCAGTTAGTTTCATACAGAAAGTAAACCTAACCTGTAAACAATCCGGGTTAGCAGCCGAACATCCCTTTCAGACAGCTTCCTCTTGTGTCCACAGATGATCCTGTTGGATGTGGTTTGTCCTTCTTGGTGGTATGCTGACATTACCCTGGATACCGTGGCTCTTGATACGTCACAAAGACTTGCTGCCTTGGTCACAGATGCACCAACAGTTTATCCTCTTTGTAACTCTGGTATGTCACCCATAATGGCGTGTGCATTGCAATATTACCCTGATAATTGGACCTTCACACTCTGCTCTTACCGGTGCAATTAATGAAGATTGGCCACCAGGCTGGTCCAATTTACCTATGAAACCTCCCACACTAAAATGACATGTGTTTCTGTTTCATTGTCCAACTGCCGTGTTCTGGATTTCAGAACTAAGAAATGTTCATATTTAGCTCATACTACGTTATAGATGACCTTAAATGGTCCAAGACTCTAAGTTAGCATAACAGGACTAAATAACTCAGCTATGCTGCTACGTTATGTCATGTTTGCTGCTTACTAGATGAGGGAGAAGCAGGTTTATTCTCCTACATTTGGAAACAACAATTCAAACGTTTTCTGGCCAACAACCAAAACATCAACTCGGATGTTGGACTTTCTTTAGCTTAAAGTTTAAAAACAGCCAATTAAATTAGTTCTTGTCTCAGAGAAAAGTTATTTAGGAGACGCTAACATGCTAGCGAAAACATCAGCTACACATCTATTTTGTTGGGGGAAGTGTTGCTGCTGCTGTTGCCCCTTTTTGTAATCCAAACGGATATTTTTCTATAATAATTTGTTATGAAACGGTCGCCACATTAGCCCAACAATAAGTTCATATTAGCTTCCTGGATCAAAGGAACTTCTAAGCTCGTTTCACTGATATTCTTCAGTCAGATCCACAAGAACCAAGAAGTTTAAGAAACAAAATGCCTTTTTTTTTTTTTTTGGCTTCAGTTCAGATTATAATTATAAATTAAATGTAAACTGAGCTCAAAGGAACTGTAGATGTCATCAAATAAAAGTTTAGGCCAAACAGTTATCTCTATATCTTCTCCATTCCTCCTTTAATACTTTCTAATCTAGAGGTGTTTGCAGAGCAGCTTCCCCCCTCTGTCTCTTTAAATTTGTAGCTCAGCTCATCAATTCTGCCCTGGTGTTCTCGGGGGAGCTCGATGCCCTGCATGACAACAGATGGAGCCCTGAGGCTGTGGGACCGCACACAGATACAGAGAGGGCCAGGCGAGGGGGCAGTGGGGCATTAGAGGCGAGCGGGGCTTAAAACTGATATCAACATCAGTACAACGGCACAGAGAACAGCCAGGAATAAAAAAGAAGATGGACAGGATGAACACAGATCGAATTCACAGTGGTAGACTGAGCTCACTTGCTGCTCTCACACGGTCGGGTTAAACAATATCTGACTGCATTTAAAGTCAAATAAAAGAGCCGCGACCACCCTGGCTGTCTCTTTATTTGTAGGCTAAAATCTTTAACTGCCTTGTTTGACAACCAAGCATTCTTCTGAACATCGTGAACTAGGAACCTTACGTTAAATAATCATAACGTTATGATTTTTGAAACTTATCTATTCCAACAGACAGCCACAGCTTGTGTTGTCCAGGTTAGTGATTGTTTTAATTTTGTCAAGTTGAGCTTCAGATATTTGGTCCTTATGAAACCACCAAGTTAATGAGGCTTGAGCCTAAAGATATTAGCTGTCATGCTGAACATTCAAACATTCGGCTGTAATTGTAAGACCTTTAAAGCAACACTAAAGACGTTGTGGAAAATGCACATAAGTTTCAACTTAATGAAAAGTAAAATGGAGCAAAACACATTTTGTGCTTTTAAAGTCATTCGGTTGTGGAGATTAAATTAAATTATTCAATGTAAAAAAAAATAATCTATTTCTAAAGCAACACTAAAGATGTTTCAGTTTTGGGTCATTTTGGTGGCCACTGTGGACTAAAGCGGTAGTTTCCAGTGTCTGTGTGAAGGATGAATAGCGATGAGGTGATGAATCTAATTGTGGTGAAACAATGTCAGATGATGATGTTGGAGATAAGAAACGGGGGAAGTGACGAATGCAGTAAAGCAGTCAGAATATTTGTAGTTGTTTTGTGTGTAAGACAGGGTTCCTGCCACCCTCCTCAACGTTGCTTAGTGCCGGTTAAAGTGATACGGACACACTCGGGCCATGACAGAGGAGTAATTCAACGAGCTTTAAGTCAACGTGTGATCACAAAAGTTGTGAAAATATTTAATGAAGGTTGAAAAGTTACCTAGAATTGGTTTAATACACAGTCTACTAATCCTACAATGCTAATGCTAATACGTACAAAACTCTAAGCTTTCTAACTAAGGACAGTCACAGCTAATTCAAATGATTTACTTTATAAGCGTATATGGAGAAATCTCAACAGTACAGTGATAGAATTAAAGGTATTTGTTTGCAGTTTCACTCCAACGATGTTTGAGGCACACAGACGCATAATAAAGTGTAGATTAACAATGCCGGTCAGAATTGGAACAGCAGGTAAAGTCTTACCAATATGTTTAAAGGTAATTGAAACATAATGTTATGTGTGCTTTTAAGCAGCATGTTAGAGTAAAATAGTCCCTCGTATTTAGTGGAAGCATAAATACTAAAGCAGAGGAATGGGGTGGTGTCTGTAAACTTAAATGTTGAATCTTTTATCGCAGGATTCATTTTATTCAAATCTACTGCTATTACAGCTCATTTTTAGAAACTTTGTGTCTCAGAGTGATTTTTCTTGCTGTTTGATCTAAGTGAGTTAAGTGAGCTTTCCTGACCAGGGATGAAAAGGAAACAAACAGGAAATCGGACTGAAAGGGAATTCCTAATGTGCCAGATGAATGTGGACAGCGACAAAGTGTCTGACTTGTCCAATATGGAGCCGTAGTGATCACTTGTCTGGGTGTGGAGTGAAGAAACGTTTCACCTTGACGTGGCTAATAGGCTCTGGCAGGACAGGAGTGTAAAACAAACAATCCAGAAAAAAACAAAGCGAGGACAGGAAATGTGAAGAGATGGATCCTGACTGCTTGGATATGATTTATTGAGTTGGACAGAAAAGAGGAGGATGTTGCTCAGTTGATGAAGAACCAAAAAGCACAAACGGCAAAGAATTCATCATGATTGTACAAAACAAAGCAGTAAACAAACAAATATCACGTTTTTTATCAGTAATGGAAAAATATAATAGACGCATCAAATATCTAAACCTATTATCTCGGTCAGTCATTGGACGAGAGGGCGGGTCAACCTGGACATGCAGCTCCACCAAACTGCATCACTAGATTCAAAGTTAATTACGCTAACCCTGAAGCAATAATATTAGTTTCACTAAAATAATAATTTCTACTGCAGACAAAACTAGATTCTTTATATTTTACAATGTAATTCATCACATCTACCGGAACTGAGGCGCTTCAGGAAGTGATTCTAAGCGCTGCTAAATGACCACAATGAAGCGGATTTAAGTAGATTTCAAGTTGTTTACTGAACAACAACAGGCGTGTTCTTCTATGTTCACATAAATGTTTAATTTCTTTCTTTTTTTTACAGCTAAGTTTCTAAAACGGTCAAGAGAGGAAGTGATGCAGAATTTATCCAGGAAAACATACATTTAGGAGAATCCAAGCTAAAAATGAGCTTCGTTAGCAGTGCAGCAGTGAAAGTCTGTCATGTTTCATATGCCGTAACGTGTGTAACCATTAAGAAGGTTATCTGTCAGCGATGTTCATCCAGAAAAATAGATCTGACACGAATCATTATTTTTTTTAATTTCTGGAATTTTTACTTAATTTTCAAAAATTAATTCTATTTATTTACTATTTGATCTACATAAATCATTATAATATTTTGCACTCTCGTCTGTAAACGCCATGACAACACGTTTAGCTCATACTATGGCTGATGACGCCTTTCCTACAGATGCGTCAGAGATAATCCTGATCATCTCTCCTGATCTTTCCAAATCAATTTTCGTCAAAACTCAAACTTTTAATCATCTAATGTCACATTTAAGTTATTTCTTTCCAGTAATACCAGTCTATAAAAGAGTTGTAAGCATCTTTATCTCATCTTGCCGTCTTCCTACTTGATTAACTCATAAAATAGACCCTACTGTGATGAGGCAGAAACATTCGATACTGTTGCCCCTGGATTATTATTTATTATCATTTGACTAATTATTGAATATTCATGAGATCAAATTAACAAAACGAAGCTCCTGAGGTGTTAGCTACCATCTGGCTCTCGTCATTCCTTCCTCTCTGAAACAATCTACCAATCCACATTGCGTCTGTTCAAAATGTAATGTTTTCAGGAACTTTTAAAACTAAATCTACTTTTATTCTCTAGCGTTTGATTTGATTTAAAAGAAATTGAGTCTTATATCCAAGAAAAATCAGCGGTTACTCTAAAACATAAAATACTGTCCTGAAACACTTAAACCTCATTGTAGATTTATATCCTGTGTAGCCCTTTTATGTCCATTAAAATTAATGGCATCCCTTTTTTTTACTTCCCCTTCAGCTGAACGTTTTTGTAAAGAACCGAGTCGTTTTTTTCTTTTGTAGTTTAAATGTTTGAAGGAGGCGGTACGTCAGCACAGAGCTAGAGAGATAAAACCTGAGAAGCTCAACGGCACCAGCAGCCGAGAGACGAGAGAAGAAGAAAAACCTTTAGTGGCAGAGGCGTAGCCACGGGGTGGCCAGCAGGAGCCTCTGCCCACCTCACATTTACTGCTAGCTTAAAAGTTGCACATGGAAACTGTTATTAGCCAAGTTTTTATCCAAATGTAATGGGAGCTTTGACCTTTTAAAAAGTCACAGAGAAGAAAAAGGGAAGAAAATTTACTGTTTTAGAAAAAAAAAAAAAATCAGGTAAACTACGTCAAGCGTAATTTAATCAGATGTTGACATTATTCAAAGAATAAATAGGTTATATCTGAAACTATTCTGCAGATTTGTTCCAACTCCCATTTGGCAGGATAATTATTATTTGCAGTTTTGAAGTCTTATTGTCACTTTAAATTTGAACGTTTCCATCAACTTTTCATGATGCAATACTTCAAGATGCTCTTAAAAAATAAAATATTCCTATGTTGCCCCTTTAAACCGCTTCAAAACTAGCATAAATAAAACTGGAAGATGGTGGAAATAAGTTTTATCCCATAATATAATCTATGTTCCCGAACTCTTTCATACTCAGACAACACTGTGATCCTTATATTTTATACATATTATAGTATTCAATGTTAAATCCCTGCTGTTTTACATATTTACTATTCAAAGTAACAACATCATTCATCACCAACTAAATAAAAGTTAATCAGATCAGAAAAAAGCTCTGATGTGTCTAGTTCAAGCATTTTCTGAGTTAAATTATAGAAATCCTTCACTGGAAGCCCACACTAAGAACAACACTGTTTTTTTTTATTGTAGTAATGAAACAATTGTAGCATAAATGCTCCCAGATAAAACAGAAAATGCTTTAAAAAGTACATTTAACATGTTGAATATAGGTTTACTTTGAAAATTGCAGCTTACAATGATATTGCTCATTATGACTTATGGTAGAGCGATGGCATAGATGTTACTGCTATGCTTGAACAGATGATTGACAACAGAATCTCGAATTATCTTCATTTAAATGTTATAGAGATGTTACACGAGGATAACATCCTCAGATGTTCCCTTTTTTAACTCGCATTATGCAAATTTAGCTGCGAGAAGCCAGTAAATCTGGATGAGAGTTTCTGATATGTGCGTTTGAGGAAAATCTTCGAGCACAGTTTACACGTAGGTCAACCTACCAAACCCAATCAGAACACACAGACAGGAAAAACTCAGCAATAATTTCACAGAGAACCAAGATCCAGGGAGATGGGACAGAAGACAAAACCTCAGAGGAGCACAAGGAAACTGAAACACCCCCATCCCACCGCGCGGAGACGTCGTCGGCCTTACCTAGCTTGGGGAGTGAGTACTGCACTTTGAAGTAGTCCTCATAAAATCCCAGCAGCCTCTTGGTGATGTGGAGAGCGTAGTCTCCCGCGCCGCTGGAAATGGCGTCTGGCCGGGCGTACAAGCGGATCTGAGGACAGAGACACAGAGTCGGGAACAAGATGAGGCCAATTTAAATGGACACGGATCGAAAAGAAAAACAAACAGAGGCGAAATTAAAGTCGGCTCAGTGTGTCAGAGAGAAGAAGCGATGGAAGAGTTCCAGTTTGGCTGTTTCAGGGATGTTTTTTGGAGCGGGTCAGGCCGACTTCCCCGTCGACACGAGTCAGCTGGATTACAGCGGCAGGGAAAGGGAATGTCAGATTACAAACACAGGGAGGTTTAACGTTCCCCCCTGAATGTCGGCAACAAACGCAGACCAGCTGATCTGTTCGCAGCTCCGATCGATAACCAATAGTTCCAGGCCACGTGACACTCGGCTGTGGACCCGACCAGGCCGTCGACCCAGTATCTGCAAATCCTCCCGCCTCATTGTCCCGGCTGTCCTATTGGTCGTGGTCGAAACGGTTTTGCAAACAGAGCCTATTTTAACGCTTTAAAACGTCTAATCTGAAAATTTCAAGTTGATTTAGACAAAATATTCTTTGACATTAATGGAAGGAGATAATGAACCCTTGGCTGAATAAAACGCCACTTCACTTTGGTTTAATGTGTTTGTTTCCACCTGATATAAAACATAATACGATGGCTGTCATTTCTGGTTCGACTTATAAAATCTGAAAAGTGTGACCTGCATCTCTGTTTTACAGAACTACCATTCTAAACGTAAATGTAGTCTAAATGTACGTCCATGAAATTGTTCCACAGGTTCTTTTTTTGGATTCAATCCGAGACTCGGGCTGAGTTCACACACCAGAGTCTGATCCACAGTCAGTAGCACATTTAGTAGCATCAAGCTAACTTCTTAAATTTAAGTTTAAGTAGGAGAACAACGATGGGTTTATTTACCTGACATTTATACGGTTGACGTGCGTCATATTTGTGCAGCAGAAGAAGCCAGACGTGATAAATCTGGATCTAAACAACGTACAAAGCAAGCAGTGCAGAGTTTAACATTCTTTTTTCTCAGCTTCCTTCATGTTGTTCTTATCTTGGGATGATACCGTCGGCTCTCATTACTCAATAAGTTTACCGTTCATCCAAAGATGGCGGCATCCGTCGTTACTGACGTAAACACGGCGCTGGTGTGGGACGATTGTTTTTATTTAATCAGTTCACATTTAGCACAACCCATAAAATACGTGGAGGCCATCAGTTCTCCCTAACAGCCTCCTCTGTATTCTTGCCTTTCAGAGCGTCCAAACGTACCTCAGAGAGACATGATTATTCACTCTCTCACGCAACAAAGACGCGTCTCAGCATGTCTATGGGTTTTCCCCCCGAACGCACGGATAAAAACGGAAAAATTCAATTACGGGGCCGGTCTAGACTTTCTGAATGCCGGCGGACGAGATGGATCAAACTCTCGACACAGAAAAACCGCTTTACTGAATTTATGGCCGTCAGAGAAATCGATTGGGGTCGTTTATGACCTCTCTACGAGCGCCTACGTGTCGAGAGGCGCTTTCAAGGGTCAGAGAACATCATTTAACAAACGCAGACTTTATGCCAACAGTGTAGAAATCACTCTGGCTGTTTATTGGTTTAAATACTAATTAAACACAAACAGTGTCTGCAGGCGGGAGCAGAATGAGCTTTTATTCATCGTCTCCTCTATGCTTGGGCTGTTTTACCATATCAAGTCTAATAATAACATTTCCTCTCGCCTTCACTTTAAACATGTGTTTAATGCTAATTGTTTTCCGAGAAATCTGGTGCTGAGAGTTTACGTTTTCCATGATTTGTAGTTTCAGATAAGCTAAAACTACAAATCCCACAATGCAGGCCCACAAAAAACAAAAAAAAACAAAAAAAAACCTGGGATTGGTTTTGCTCCAGAAATGAATTCATAATTTGTGTGAGGAAATACAATCCGTTTGTGAAAAAGTTAGTTTTGCTAAAACTTGCTAGTTATTAATTTTGGTTCTGTTAACTATAAAGAGTTAAACCAACATACTGTTTAGCAGAAGCTAAGGCTAAAGCGCTAACTGAAAAAAAAAAGTGAAGCGACAGATTTTATGGTTCTCCCTCTACGAGGGTATATTGGTCTTATTTTTTGAATGATTTACGGTAAATAAGACACTGACGCCTTCAAAAGTCAGCAACAAAAACCTTAATTTTATTATCTAACAAATAAGACTCTTTATACAACAGAAACCAAGTTTGCACGCAAAAGCCGTTGCAAGACTGCAACACTTTACATCAAATTTTACATTATATTTACATCGTTTTTATATTTAGTTTTCTACAGTCAAGTTTTATTTTTGTTGCTTTTGTATGAATCGAGTTAGCAAAATAGCTGAAGCGTTAATATAGAACTTGACTATTAGCTTGTCAGTGTTGTCCAGTACTAGCTCCTTCATTTGGGGGATATTTGGCATCTGACTGCCTGGATTTACTTAGTTATGTGACATTAGAGCTATAAGATGTTTCTAATAAATTTCTATAAGATGCATCAACATGTTCTGAAGGCAATAGACCCGCCATCTTGATTTTATTGGTTCAAGGCAAACAGTCCACAATGGCTTCAAGGGGCGTGGCCTAAATATGATGCAAATAACATGCAGAAATTACGTTAGATGACAGACTTAAAAGAAATGAACCTGACAAGGTTCTGATTAAATTATTAGGTCCATTTGAATTAAACAGAATTTAGGTTTTGAGAACCACCTGCAGGTCTTCTGGGTTTTGTTTCTTCCAGCTTTAAACATCTAAATATGTCAGCCTGGAAGGAGAGGTTCTTTCATCTGTTGTATATCCTGAGCTAACTCTGGCGTTCTGGTACTATGGACGCCCTCTTCCACGTTTTTCTTCTTTTACTCTCCAGTTTGCATTAAATGCTTTCATTTATTAACTTTGTTTTCTCAGTCTCACATCAGTCCCCACGTTGATTTCATGTCTGTTTTGTCCTAAACCTCTTAAGCTCTGCATACTCATCTAGGTCCTGCTTCTGCTGGACATTTATTGCTGTTAAAGGGACTTGTTTTCCTCTCCACTGTTGCCACATGCATGCTCAGTATTAGGGATTGCTGTAAAGTTTCGCCGTCCAAATCGTGGACGAGTCAATGCTGCGAGTGACTTACTCAATTCCATCTGCTAGATTGCCTGAAATTGGAAACTTTTTCTAACAATTTGAAAGATCAAGTAACTGAAATCGGCAAGAACGATAACGTGTGTTGTAAATCGGCTCTTTAGAAATAAACCGGTTTGAAACGGATCACTACAGCATAATGCTGCCACCCCCATGCATCACCCAGAGTAATGTGTCAATGACCGATTCGCATCCTGGAGAAGCTGCATTTACTACATTGAATTTGAATTGTGGATTTGATTTAGATGGCATCACATTTAGAGCAACTTTTTTATGTTTTTCAAGTCTGGTTTTTAAACCTTTTTTAAACCAGGTCAGGTTCGCATAAATTATCATCCCTCCTCATAACTTTCCTCTCCTTTTATCTGATATATCCCATGTCCTATTTATTTACCATAAAAGCTAAATAAAGTTTGTTGTGTGGACTGAGGAACATCTGTTTCCTGCAGTACTGAATGCTGTTGGTGTAGCCCAGGCCTGGATTTGAACCCAGCGCACCAGTGCGAAAGTCAGGTGACATTCGCGCCGGTGACTTTCGCAGGAGGGAGGCCAACCTCGGGCTCAGAGTGACGACTGGTGTGTTCGTGTGTGTGTGTGTTGGGGAGGGTTTATTGAAATGTTCTGCTGAACTGCAAACAGCCTCCTGAGAGTCCTTAAATGTTCTTCCTGGTGAGACCTCAGAGGTGCATCGCTGCGCTCAGCGAGTCGTGGGGAGGGGTTCAGCATCATCACACCTCTCGGCCGGTTCTACGTGTTTTCTTCATGGATTTCCCCTCAGAGAGCTGAAAACAAAGAAACTGAGTTTGCTGGAGCTGAAACTTTAAATTGCCTCCAGGTGAGAAACGCTGGAAGAGAGTCCGTCAGTCTCGTCTGTCGGCTCCACAACGAGGGCCTCCCTCCCTGAGGTCCCGCAGATCTTTCCTGGCTTTCGGATATTTCAGATTTGCTCCTAACAAAGTTGCTCCGTGGTCGGAAGGGATTTACGGTGATAGGAATATAGAAAGTGAACCCTGTGAACTCGTATCACAGAATTTGATCTGGTCTTTGCTAAGATTCTAATTTTAGAAAAAGAAAATCCCACTCTGAGGTTTTTATTTACACAAGATACAAATTTAGCACTAGTGCACAGATCTCTGGTCCAGCCACAGCATTTCAAGTCGGTACTTTGACTAGACCATTGCATTCCACCTTCATGTTTGGGATCGTTGTTCTGTTTATGGATCTGGTAAGTGTGCTGATATTAACAACTGATTGTAGCCGTTTGTGGTTCTGAAGGGGTGGCGGTGATCTCCTGGTATAGTTTTGGGTCATGTGACCGTGATGGAGACGCAACAGATGAAATCGTCTCAAAAAGGAAAAATATATATTATCTGGTGATATCGTTGTCATCCACAGCTGCAACAGTAATATCGGTTTCTCTTTCAGAATAAGACCTTTTTATTTTTTATTTATATTTCAAGGTGCAATAACTGTTCTCAGATTAAATTTATTTAGAAAATAAAATCTCACTTTAAAATATATATGATATTTATGATAAAAACAAGAGCAGAATCTTAACTTTTTGTGTCATAAACTGGTTTATTTTATTTTATTATAATGATAAAACACTTCCTCAGACCCTGATGTGTTTGTTTTTTCTTTTCTAACTGATTAAATGTTTTTTTTATTTTGATATTTAGCATGAATCCCTGCCGTTTGAACTGAACATATTAGTTAAACGGTATTTTCGACAGTATTAATATCAGATTTTTTTTTACAGATAAAGTTTATCTGAAAAAGTTTTTTTTTAATGTTGCTGCTAATATTCGCTCAATTGTTTCTATTTTACATCATCAGTAGTCCTTTTTAACTTTCTATTTAGTTGCAGCTTTACGAACCAAAGTCGTGTCGCTGTATTATCTTTAGACCGAGTGTCTCCCCCACCTGCCCTGCGATGACCTTTGACCTGCTAACCGAGGCAGCTGGCAACTGAGATGGTTTCTTATCTCTTATCTCCATCAGTTAAATCAACACATTTTCCTTCTAACTCCCACAGAGAAGGTGAGGCTGGACTTCTCTGCCGCTACAGCAAGCAGCAAGGATCAGAAACCACGACTTGCTCCGGCCGCTTCTGTTAGTCGGACGGTTTCTTTCAGCAGCAGAGAAATAAAAGCCTTCGAACCGTTTCTGTGGCAGCGTTGCGCCCACAGACCGAGCTGAGAAAACTGCACCTTGAACTTTATCGAATCAACATGCCGTATTTTGAAGAGAGCGCCCAGAAACGCGAGCATCCCAGAGGAGAGCGGGTTTAAAAGCCAAGGTTTGGGGCTTTAAACGGAGGTTTCTGTTGCTCCCCAGGCTCAGGCAGCCGTTCGCCATCAGCTCCTAATAATTTATCACAGCTGAAGTCGGGATTCACTGCTCGGCCGCCATGAGAACCGTCGCTTGGGGCTTGATTTTGAAAAGCTCTGACAAGTCTGAAGCATCTTTCAATTTCCAGCACGAGGGCAGAAGATGAGTCGGGCAGTCAAGCAGTCAATCAGGAGAGAAGAGAAACATCCAGCTCCTCCAATCAGACGGCTTATTTTGAGGTGAAGAGAATGGCCGACGCCCCTTTTCCCTCTCTGCCTCTCTCCTTATCTGTCCACTCGGCCGTGACATCTCTCCCGGCTCTCTCTGTTGTCCTTGGATGATGGATGGGGTGACGGACGCTCGGTTTCCGCGGTAATTTGATGGATGGTTTAACAACCCGCACAGACGCGGCCGGCGCCTCGGACCGTTCTGGTCCTTGACTCCGATATCAGCGGGCCTCAGGCGGCCGGTGCTCGGTAGGGGAGCCGACGCCACTGACCATTAACCGGCGCACGGCGCTCAGGTCCGATCACGCCGACGGTTCATCACACGACATACTGACGGACGAGGCTGAGCGAGGCCGGAGACGAACCAAGGAGAAACATCTGTCCACTTATTTTATATGCTGTAGTTCCTCTGGTGGCTACAGAAACGTTTTATCACAGCTAAGAACACCAAACACTGAGAGCTGATCTGCAGCGTCGCTACTTTGGGTCTGCAGACGCGTCTGGGAGCGTCTGACACTCCAAACGCTCCAGTTGGGAAAATTGAACTTTCTCTGCCGGACGCTTGAGCGTCAACCAATCAGCTCCTTCTATGTGACAAACTTTCCAACAGGGCGGAAGATTCTGAAGTGACTATTGCGGATAAAGTTATTGTGGCTCTTTTTGCTAATCAAAGTGAGAAGAGACTTGCGCTGAAATCGACCCCCGTCAGCGTTAAGCTCCTGGAGTTACCCACCCTGGGAAGAGATAGAGAAGCCTCTGCTGCCGCACCACCAGACTCTCCGACAGCTTCAACTGTCTTTTCCATAAACACAGAGGCTAAACCTTTCTCTACCTGCACTAGTTGCCACTTGAATAATGTTAATATAGGAATCATTTTTTACTTATATCTGCTTGTTAAGTCGTTTTCCTGGGATTTTAGTTTATATATTAAGTCGTGTGTATAGTTTACCCTTAAGGTAAAATTAGGCCATTCAACACTTTCTCCACCAGCACTTTCTTTACCATTTAAATCATTTTCTTAGTCACAGCGGGATGGTGAACATAATTTGGATTCCTTGTATGCATGTAAAGAATTGACAATGAAGCTGACTTTGACACGCGTCCAACTTGAAGCGATTTGGACGCGTTTGGCGTGAACGCAGCATTAAATACGTACTAATCAAAGGGAAAATAACATTTCTGAATCTGAATTTAAAACAGAACAAAACAACGGGATGTTAGGTGAGCGGATGGAAAAATAAATGATTAAACACACAATCAGACAGAGGCTGAGAGCGACACTGATCCGTTAGCTGTGCTTCCAGGTTAGCTAGCTTCTCAAAGCAGGCGGTTATGCTGGCTAACGAAGAAATGTTAAGACTTTGCTGCATGAAATGCGTCAACTCGCTCACAAGCATCATGTCTTTTCTATTTCCCTGTATTTGTTTTTGCCGTAATGATTTCATTTTCTTTCCAAGCTCACCAGTTTGTGGCCGAGCGGCTGAATCGGAGCAGCTAATGTTGGAACTTATTGAACGTTTATGTTTCAAAACAAAACTGCATTAAAATTTCCAACGGGGTTCCTAATCTAACTACTTATAACTGGATTTATTCCCGTTAAAGTCCCGGACTTTGACTAGGCCATTCTAACAGGATCCAAATTAGTTGGCTGCACCTTCCTGTTCGTGCTCTTCTGTAAGACATCACCACAGCATGATGCTGCCTCCACCATGCTTCACTGCGGGAAGATTTTGCTCCGAGTTCGTCCCATAATCCCTCGTCTCTCCGTGTTCAGACGACGGATCGGCGTCTGGAAAAGCTGTTTTCCCTGACAGCTAAGTCTTTCTCCTCAAGTTAGAGGAAGCAGCTTTGTTTGGCCATTAAATCTGTAGAGTTGGAAATGTTCATCTCTGAGTAACAGATGCTTGAAAACGACTCCTTGATCGGACGGTGATCACCGGTGTGCTAAACAAAAGACATAAAAATCTACAGAGGACTTTATGGCTTCATGCTGTCGCCGTTCCTGCTGCCTGACCCGGGAATGTTCGGTTGTTTTCTGCATTTAAATCTGTCACCATAAAAGCCTCTAACTGGCTCAGCTATCAAATCCCACCTGCTGAAGGTAAGCATTCATGTTAATAAAGGTAATTTTAGATTGCTCCGGCTTAATGACTGTTATTAAGGGTGACACCGGCGGCCATTTGCAGGCTTTTAATTTCTAACCAACACAAACATGTTTAAACTGCGAGTCGTTTATCATTTAATATCATGATAAAGCTCAGACTAAAGCTTTAGGAGAAGCTGCTACTTCTAAATATCTTTATCTGACCTGCAGTTTATTGTCCTTTCAGGGCATAAATGTGACCTTTACTGTCATTATTGCATGTTAATGTGACCTTTTCTTCCATTATGAGATTTTATGGGAAAAACTTGAACTTGGGGGAATAAATCAGCGGAGAAAATGGGGACTATTTATTAAAACTGCAAAGTAATGAACCCTCAGGGCTTCTGGGTATTTGAGAAGCATAAAAAAAAAAACCTGAACATGAATTAAACCAGAGACACTAAAATGATGTACAGAAGCGCACTGCTACACGTTTGCTGGTCGGACGATGAAAACAGAGACTGAAATATAACATCGAACAAGGCCAGGGAACGTTTGGTGAGCTCAACCTCGCACCGGGCGCTAACTTGATCCCTGTTCATTTATTAATATACAATAATTAGTAACTGAAGAAGTTAGTTTTAATTTCACTAAGATGTTTGCACACAGAAATACTTTGTAACATTCGGTGTAGTTTGTGTAGATCAAGGTTTTCAACCTCAGCGACCCAAAGTCCAGCAAATAAAAACTAATTTAAAGAAGCAGAACATTTGAAAAAAGTTATACAAATGTTTTAATAAATGTCTTTTGTTCCATGATATCTGTGGAAAATGCAACTTACGAAAAAGTGAAATGGAGAAAAACATATTTTGTACTTTTTGAGTCATTCGGTTCTTCGGATTGAATTAAATTATTCAATGTAACAATATATGCAGCATTTATTATATATATTTTTAAAAGCAACACTAACAAACTTTATGTCTGAGTCGATTTTGGAGGCCAGCGTGGACAAAAGCGGTCGTGTTTTAGCCTGAGGGAAGACTACATTTCCCATGAGCACCGGCGCACAGCGTAGTAAAATCCTGATCTCCTGGTCGCCTGCAGTTGGATTGAAGTACATTTCTGCTTCCAGTGTCTGTGTGAAGGATGAATAGCAATAAGGTGATGAATCTAATTGTGGTGAAACAATGTGATGATGTTGGAGATAGGAAACGGGGGAAGTGACGTATGCCGTAAAGCAGTCAGCAACATTTGTAGTTGCTTTGTTTATCAGGGTTCCTGCCACTCTCCTCAAAGAAAGACATTAGTTAGCTCTGTACCATTTTAAGCTAATATTGATAGATGGTCCAAAGAGTGACTTTCTAGAGCCAAAGGCTGCA
>JAVLVB010000649.1:224861-293268 GCA_032876305.1 Orestias chungarensis
GCTCAGATGTCATTCCTGCGGTGGGGGTGGGGGTGGGGGGGGGGTTGACTGTAAAAACTAATGTATTAACAAATTTGTCGAAATCGAACACTGTTCTCTTTGAGTGTTTCTGTTCAATAAAATCCAACATAAAATGTGGAGGTGTTGTTCAGTGTAGGAGCTTTTTAACAACGCATTTTACTTCAGCTTTCTCGGTTTCATGGCCGCGTTTTTCATGACTCCAGTTGTTCTCAGTGCGGCTCCAGGTTCATGCCGTTGGTTTGCGGTCGGCTGCACCTGGGCTTTCAACAGGAGGATGTTCACTTGTAGCACTGCTGTGTGACGGATCACATTCAGGAAAAGGAAATAAACAAATAAACAGCGTTCCGGCGGCGATTAGCCGATAGAACACGCAGCCAGTTTTTGAGAGGAATAATGAGCGAAATGCTGGAACGGTCGAGTGAGAGAGGGTGTTTACTGAAGCTAGGCCGACTCAGCAGGTCATTTCTCTCCATTTGTTTGATTCCTTAATCCTCCCTGAAGGAGAAGCTGCTCATTACAAGAACAGCGATTCTCACAGAGCCGTGTTACAGCAAAGGAAACAAACAAGCAGCTGTTTGCGCGGGAGGAAAACCGAGGAGAACTATCGAGAGCCGACAACAAAACCTGGAAGAGTCCCAGACCGACTCGCCGAGCCGGGGATGGAAATGATTCCTGCTGCTCCGTAATGAAGTTTTATTCTCACCGTAAAGACGTTACTACCGACATACAGCTGCCGCGAGCTGCCGCTCATCGTTTTCTGTCTCGTTTGCAGTTCGTCTGTGTGGATCTGGCAGCTTCAGTCTACATATATATAGACATATACATATATATACATATGTATATGTCTATATATATATATAGACATATGTATATATATACATATGTATATATATACATATGTATATATATACATATGTATATATATATATATTCCATATTGCTTTAGTCTTAGCCTAAAGCAATAACCTCAAACGTTAGCTTGATGAAGCCACTTCATTCGTCAGGCTGAGTGTTTCATTTGTCTTCCGTCACATAAAGGAGGAGGAGGAGGAACGGCGGGATTAACGTTCCTGTCAGAAGGAGCGGCTCCGCAAACAGACAGCAGCGTCTCTTCTGCCTCCAGGCCAAAACAGCCATGTTAATAGGAGAGGAAAGCCACACCAGAGCAACAGAACCCATCCAGCAGATGTTTGTAGACAAAACAATCTGCATATGCTGCTTTCTGGATCGCTTTCATCTCCTTCCTCTCCGTAAACAGAACAATATCCTGGTTTTAAAATGTAACTCAGCTCCTTACTAATCTCCCATCAGCCCATGCACGGTGTTCTGGTTCCTTCACCGCGCTGCTGGGACCGTGTCTTCATGGATTATCATAGCCAAACAGCAGGAAGAGGCTGACAAAATTCATTCTTTCAACACTCTTTTCGGTGCTTTTGACTTCTGAGCCATCTGATATGTTCCTCTGTGTGAAGAATGAGATCTGACGTGCTGTTCAACATCCGTGGAGCATTAAGGTTTTCACAGCTGGATCTTTACTGACAAATGCTTCTTTCGAAAAACATCTAAAATGAGAATGTCGTAGTATAAAAAAAAATTATAATCTGGTCAGACGAGGGTTTTGTCTTTTTACATGTTGATTCTTCCAGATTTCATTTCCAGGACAGAAATGATTACCTAGGAGAGGTTTGGAAACATAGCAGAATGGTACCCTACCCACTTATTTAAAAGCTCTTCATCAGCAATTTAGGAAGAAAAAAAACGATGTGCATGACCATGGATGTCACGTCTGCTTCCGTTCTGACCAGCATTATTACTCTTATACAGAGGTCGGTACTAAGTAGCTCCACTTTATCAGTAACTTTTGTTCAAATATAAATAAGACTTGTTTTACATCATATTATTATTATATTATAAACTGAACACTTTACCAAGTGGGAGAGAGATAACTAATTCTAATACTATAAATTCTAATATTTGTTGTTCGAGAGTCAAGTAAACACACGGTAAACATGCTGGTCATGTTAAGTACTTTTAATCTCACTGGAGGTAATTTACTGTCTTCTAAGGTGCATTTAAATATTATTTCAGTGTTTAAATGTATAATAGAATAATACATTTGCAAATTATTATTATTTTATTTATTTATTTTTTTGCAATTTACTAATAGTATTTATTTTTTTCAATTGACATTCACTAAACTCAGCTTATTCGTAGTTCACCAATGAATACTCAAATTTTTCTGTGAAACCTATTTATTTGTTTTTTGTTTATTTTTTTCCCTTTTGTTATTTTTTCTCTTTTTTTCTCTTTTTTTCCTTCTTTTTTTCTATTTTTTTCCCCTTTTTTCTCCCCTTACAATTGCAAATTATAACAATATAAGGCATAGTGGCATCATGACAGCCCTTCTATTGTATAGTTTTTCTCTAATATGAATCATTTCTTGGACAGCTTCTCCTACCCAACTCTGCTCCTCTGTTAGCCTCGTTTCTACCAACAACTGTGGTACAGCAACACTTTAAATCGGCGACAGCACACCCATACAGTGTAAAACACAGCACTAGTGAATACAAGAGGTTTAAAGTCTACCCTTCCGCACATGATCAGAAGTGTAAGCTGACAAAAACATGCTGGTCACGGCATCTTTAAAGTTCTTTTGATAAATTCGTGTCGAGCTAATGCTCCACTTTGTGGATGGGAGGGAAGTTAAAGTAGTGATTTACAGTCCATTATTCATTTAGCTCAGACAACAAGAAAGTAGAGGGATAATTGATTTAATGCATCTAGCAAATTATGAATATCCAAACATGTTTTTTTTACTGAAAGGAAACATAAAAACCATGTTTTCTTAAGTTATCACACTCACAAACAATAATGGTTTAAGACAACCAGGTGGCTGCAAACTAAATAAACCAATCAAATGGTTTTTCATTCAAAAGCGTTAAAAAGGGATAACATTTCAGATCGGTCTGTAATTTGACTTGAAGCAAAAGAAATGCAGATATTTGGCCATACAGTTTTCTTCCCTTCTTGTTTCCATCAGGCAGCCATGCCCCACGGTTTCAGACATCATCTGCATCAGAGCATTCTCTCCGTTTTACTGACCCAACCTTATAAAAAAAAATGAACAGAAACCCGTGCTTGTGATTTTTGCTCTTTAAAATGATTCAACTTTCAGGTCGTCTTCTCAGATTGTGTGTCAGAATTCCCCGGAGAGTCTTTTGCCGTCGTTCGTTCTGGCCTCAACGTTAAGGAGCTCTTAGCGACTGAACTGAGGGATGCCTTTTTTTGATTTTCCTCAAGTGGGAAATGTCTAAAAAACAGCCTCGGGCTTAAAAGGAGGGGGTAAAAAGGGAAAATAGAAAGTGAAACTAACAGTCTGTGAGTGAGTCGAGCTCTGAACAAACTCCCACAGGGTATTTTGGTGTCATCAGAAGCGTGTTGGGCCTCCAGCACAGTTGGATTGCTACAAAGACTGGGCTACAGGAGTGTCGGATAAGAAACGCGACGTTCTGCCCTGAACCAGCGGATCCCAGCGAGAGAGAACACAGGGTTCATTTAGGAAGCGTGTTTCCCCCTCAGGCCACGTACACTCTGGGAGCCCAACGGCAGGCTGCCGTCTTCCCGCAGATCCGTCCAATCTGCTCACTTCCTGCTCGGCTTGCGTTTATTCCGAGGAGTTTGGTGTAAAAACCGGAAAAATGTGAGGAAAACAAGGCGGCTGATTACAGCCACATTCCTCCTAAATTAGAATTCTGTAACAAGGAGACAAAAGCCGCGCTGCGTCCTTGAGTTGCTGGCAGACGAGATGGATGAGCTGTAATTACACTGATAGAGAGATGATAGGGAGGGCAAGGTCGCGCGTGTGTTTTGTGTCCTTGCATCACGAGTCCGACGCCTGGATGTGCATTTATGAGTTTGAGGTGTTACGGTTGGAAACGGATGATGATGAGGGAAAAATCAGGTGAAACCAGCGGCGCCGATTTGACTTTCAAATCAGAACCTAATCCGAGGAGATAAACAAGAGAGAAGAGGGGAGAAACAACCGGATGTACCAACATGTTAAGGTTGTATCTGCGGCTGGGACCTGGATCTTTTATATTTGACCTAAAATACTCCAATAACTGGTTAAAAACACAAAAACTGCTTATTTATTCAATGCTACATCCTTTTCTTTCTTTTTTTAGCTCAAACCTTAAACAAGCGTCCTACAGCATCTTGGCTTTTATTGTGAACTCTGTATGAATTTTGGCTTCATCAGCTGTTGAATCAACTCAGGATTGAACCTGTTTTCTAATTCAGCCGCGTTTTAAGGACTTTTTCACTCAGCACAAACTTAAATGTTTTCAAATCCCCATTAATATCTAATCAGGGAGGGACTTTTTCGTAAAACAAATCCGTTAGTAATGGGGGGTTTTATCTGTAGAGTTTAAATTTCACAAAGATATGGCAGTAAAATTGTATTTTAACGGTAAGCAAAGCCTGTTTAAGGGTTTTGAGTCAAGGTTAAGGTGCACGAATAAGCTAATTATTGAGATTATTAATATTTCAATGGAGTGTGCAGCATTGAGGTGACAGATGGAAATCATTTAAGATTTAAACACGCTTCCATGAAACATATTTTCTCAGCATGTCTCTCTATTCTCTCTATTTCTATCGGCTGCAGGACTTTGCTTTAAGAATTGATGCTTAATTATTAATGTACATTAAATGCCTCCTTAACACAGATGAGCTGAAATGGATGTAGGCAGTTTTTAAAGAGAGCCTAATGAGAGCCATCGACTAGCACGCCTTTATCATCCGTCTTCGCTCAGATGGGTTTGTGCTTCTCTGCTGGAACAAACTGTGTGGACTTTTTCGAGTATTTAGCCGAGAAAGAAAAATACGTCGTAAAACATCCTCTAAGACTTACTGTTAAACCAACGATGGAACATGATTTGAGTCCCAGAAGGAGGATCAGAGTCCAGTGAAGCCAAGAGGAGCAGCGAGGAAGGAAGTTCATAGCTCCTCATCAGGAGAAGCTCAGGTGTTTATCATTGGCTCACATCTTAATTTCCGTCGTTACCCACAGACAACAAGAAGCTGCTGATTTAATTGTAGCATCTGCAGACGATCCAGCGATATCTGCAGCGCTGGATCTAGAGTGGTGATTAAGTGCCTCCAGCACTTTCCCCGGTTTAAAGTTATTCTCCTGGTCACTAACCGCATCCCGAGCTTCACATGACAAACATCCACTTCGCCTGGAAAGATTCATTGACCTTCAGCGCCTTTGAAAAGTATTCGGACTTCCTGATTCTCACCTTAAAACCTCCGTCTGATCTTTCGGTGAGGATCCTGGTACCGAAGATGAGGTGATGCCCGGTTTAATCAGGTTTTTCAATAAGCCTGTGTTTTTAGATTTGCTGCGAGAGAGCGAGAGAGAGCTGAACTTCAGCAGATAACATGAAAAACGCACGTTTACAGTTGATGTTTACAAACGTTGGACTCATTTAGTTTATGATGAAGCTTCGCATTTACGAGAAAACACGACCACAGACTGATGTTTTAACAATGCTAGCCATGCTAACTGTGCCAAGCGCTAACAAGAGATGCGAAAGGCTGAAAATCATTCTGATTTTCTTTTAAAGTACCAGTAGAATCATTGACTCACTCCCTCTTTGCAACATGGCCTCTATTTATGACTTTTTTAAATAAAATAACAGATACACTTCTTTCCTGTTAGCACACAAAAACTCGTTTGGCTTGCAGGCAACATTGGTTGCCTCCATTTGGACAAACTACGGTTTTTAAGTTTCGTTTTGCAACTTAGGACTGAAAGTTATGACGCTTTAGTGCAAAATGTACCCAATCAGTCGAAGTTCACTGATGTCTGCGGTTTAGCTAGGAATACGCCAATATGAACATTGTGGCCAGAATCGATATCCAACATTATTAGTGATGACTAATCATTACTGGATTTACATATACGAACATTAAATGTACAAAAAAAAAAAACAGCCCCAACAACTACACAGCTGCTTTGGTCCAGTTAACTCCCCCACAATCCAACGCTGCTATTCACCATTATTCTCAGATGAGCAAACAAATACCACATGATCGACCCCCTCCCCTCCTGAAACGCCAACAGAAACAAGATGGAAATAAACATCCGCTGTTTATATCAGCCCAGTTTCGACACACCGGACCAAAATGTTTAAAAGCAGCCGATACGACTATTGATGCCAATGATGCTTGATGCTCCGTAAACAATCAGAAATCTGTGCATTTTGAATTAAAGTCGACACATAAGGTCGAAATTTGATCTGCGGCGATTCTTAAACTAAAAAAAGCTTTAATGATGTCGAATTGAACGCTCACGCATCCATTGTCGCTTGTTTTTGTCCCCCTGGCTGCTGATATAAAGTCATTATTCCCCCAATCAGAGCTTAATTATGTCAGTTGTTGTCTGATGCTAATGACTACAGCTCTTATCTCACGTTTTTAGCCCCAGAGATGAGCGCTGATGGATGCCAAACGCTATATTCATCACAGCCTCCAAACAAACAAGATTCCCAGACGGGAGCGGAGGAGGTACGAGGCAGACAGAATCGGCAAAATCGGATCCACTCACCGTCACGCCGCCGCTGGTCTGCGTCTCCCTGTAGGTGAAGTTGCAGATGGCCCACGCCAGGTAGTAGGTGGACATGCGAGGCGTCCGGGCGAAGCGGCTGGTCACCAAGCCGTCCTCGTCCGCCGCAGAGCTGCTTTCCACTGGCATGTTGGAAAGGGACGTGTACTGCGGGTCGTGGCGGAGGCTCAGGGAGAAGGTGGCCTTGTAGACGGGCTCGTCGAAGCAAGGGAACGCCTTGCGGGCGTGGATCGGGCTGAACTGGGTCACCGCCATGTACCTGGACGGGGAAATAAGACACGAGTCTGTAGATGAAGCGTTTCCTGTGACGAAATCATCTATGCACAGATCTAGAGCAAAGCAAGACAGAATTACCTTGCATGTAATAACAGCTTGTTTCAAGTTAATAACTCCTGAATACTGGTGGGTTTTTATTGATAGAATATTGGTAAATCCGTTTTTTTGTTACTTGTTTTCTGTATTTTTACTTGTAATAAGTAAGAAAATCTGAAAATTGAATTTGTTACATTTTATGAACGTTCAAGAATTACTCAGTAAAAACAAGCTTAGTTAAGACACATGAAACAAGACTAAACTAAGACTTGGGGTTAGTTTGCACTGCAAACTCCATACAGATACTTGATTTTAGGTTTTTGCAGTGGAGGTGTGTTAAAGAACATTTTTTGCGCAGCATCTTGGCTGCTGTCTGGTATAAACATCTCAGCAAGACAAAAACAACTTACCAATAACGTTTAAGAAAGACATCACACATGTAAGTCATTCTTGATTATCATTCAAAAGAAAGTAAAAAAAACAAACAAAGAAAATAAGTATTACTTAAGAATTGTAATATTAACAAAAGTTTCTATGTCTTCTGGGATTGCTGATCCGTCTAAGTTGCTGCCTTACATATCGAACATTTAGTTGACGACCAAAACAACATAATTTTGACTCAGCTTAGCTTTTACCTCCGAAAGAAAAACACCAGGGCCGAACCACAGACATTTCTTCTTTCTATCAGTTTGCAGAACAGTGCGCTTTCTAGTCACGCAACTACGATTGCAGGACCAAAGGGGCGTGGCCAACAGCTTCAAAGCATTTGCCTAATGCGAAATTCTCACGACAGGTTTGGTTGTACGGTACAGAATGAACAGAATCCTCTCAAACATTCAGTTGTTACAGTAAACAAATATGGCCGACTAAAAGGAAGCAAAGGCAATGGTTTGTGTAGCAGTTTAGAACAGAAGAAACACATGACCTGGTGCTTCTGGCAGAACCATAAACTAGGCCGTGTGTTAGCAATCATTATTAGCATGTTACCTACATCCGGTTCTGTTACACAAAGTTTCCTAAGGTCAGTCGGACTATCGTCCATCTCCATGTGGGCCACATCTGATTTTACTCCCTTGTCTCAATTTTCCTACCATCTTTCTTACTTTCTTACAGTTTGAGGTAGTTTTGGGTTTGTGACTGAATGCTGAATTGGGCGCTAATATTTGTAGCTTCTATCAGATTCAACCCCCATTGGTGGACCTAAATGGTCTTAAAACATGGACGCTCTTAGGTTTCCATGGTTTTATATCAAAAGGACTAAAGACACGTTGAAAGAAACTTTTTTGAAGACCCAGAGATCTCTAAAGTGATAAAAACATCCACCAGTGATTTCATTAATAAAACTCAGACTTTCTTCTGACTTTTCTTTTTTTCCCCTATTTTATCTCCTGTTTTTCTCGTTCTGTGTTCATGCAATCTTCCTCTCTGACCTCCCCTTAAGAGCCAGAGGTCTGTGTCAATATGTCCGACGCCGGCTGGATCCCGTCTGCAATCATTTCCACAAAGAAAAAGGTTTGCTTGTTCATCCAGACGCAGAAGGGAGAAAAAAGGGGAGACCTTTTTTCTCTCCCGCCTCTTCTAATCTGGTTGAACAAAGCTAGTCACCTGTGTTCAGAGCCTTTGTCCGTCCAGATCAATCTAAGCTTAGTCTCTGGATCCAGAACCAATCTCTGAAACCTTTTTCCTCAAGGATCCACATTAATATTATTAACTGGGATGTTGTGTCTGAATCCCACAGAGAGAAACGCAGACATGAGCTGAGAGTAAACTACCAATATCACCACTGATTATCTGAATCACATCAATATATGAAGACTTTTGACCCCAAGCAAAACGTTTTATTGGCGACCTGATATAAAAAAATGGATCCAGGATCTAAAAAGCACAGTGAGAAGAGTTTGAATGAACGATTTAAAGCAACACTACAGAAATTTCACTTCTGCTCAATTTTGGCGGCCACTGTGGACAAAAGCGGTAGTGTTTAGCCTGAAGGAATACTCCATTTCCCATGAGGACCAGTGCATAGTGTCATAAAATCCTGACCTCCCGTTGCAGTCAGCACATTTGTAGTTGTTTTGTGTGGCTGGGTACCTGCCACCCTCCTAAAAGTTGCTAAGTGTTGGTTAAAGTGACACGGAGGTGTCATTCAACGAGCTGTAAGATTAAAACAACAACTTTTTACTTTTCCCTAACATAGAAAGTACTTGTAGATCAGTTGACGGTGGAGAGGACATACAAACGGACAGATCAGTGGATGGATGGACGAATGAAAAGAAACTGTAGCTCTATTAAATTACCGGGTTCGTCTGACTTTTGTAGTTTTGACTTTTTAGAGGGAAAGTCGTGAGCAGCGGTTTGATACTTCTGCCCAGTAGCAGCAGCAGCAGCATGTTAATGCCAGGAGGAATAACATCAACATCCCGGAGTCTTTCTCCAGCCGGATCATCAGCCTAATTTTCCAGAAATTTCCCCCACACATTAAATGATGTCCATAACTGCGGTTGGTTAGGCAGAATTGATCCTGCCTCAAATTAGCCATGAAATGAACCTTAATTCAATTCCTCACATTATCATCTGGCCCGAGGTGATCTGCTCTCCGGCTCAGGACTCAGCACGAATCCCCTGGAAGACGTGACACTCTCCCACCTTCAGGAACCAATCAAAGGAGGAACTGGAGGTGGAGTCAGAGGGGTTGGAGGATAATCCTCACGACGGAGACGTTTCTGCTGCTTCGAGCTTCCGGTTTGACAAACGGCTTCCACCGAGAGATAATCCACAATAAACGGAACAGGAACTCCCCGTTTCCCTGCGATCCGTTTAAGCCGCGCCGCGAGTCGACAGAGTTCTTCTGTTGGTCCGTCAGTCACCTGACGGGGAGGAAAGGAAGCTAAGACTCCGAAGAGTAATCCTCCTCCAAAGTTTGTTCCTCTCCACTCCCAGGAGTTTATGGAGGGAGAGATGAAAGGAGGACAGGTGGAACAAGGAGGGGAAAAAAAGATTAAATGTTCCCCCTTTCTATACAGTTTAATTTTAGAGTTAAACACAAACAGAGTCCCAGTTTGAGATTTTCAGAAATAATAAAAAAACTAGCTTTCGATTCCCAGATTGTATTACAATGTTGTTGCTCAAGTTATCCAGGTTGCTGGCTTCTGTAGCGGCCCTGAGGAACCTTCTGATCAAAGACGTTGTTCTTCAACAGTTCAATGAAGAGGATGCTCAGGGTTGTCAATAATGTTCCTCATTCGATGAAGATCCACACTAAACGAAAGTGTTCACAGCGATCTCACATGGTCGAAAAAAAGGCGGTTCGAACTTCCTCCCACTAGACACAACTTATGAATAAACGTCTGAAAAGTGTGGCCTGCATTTTGGTCTTTACAAGCTTTAAACAACAGAATTCCTTGTTTTGGAGAAAAAAATCAACGTCTGATTCATCAGGGAACGTCCTGTAACAGAATCTCAACCGGATTCAGGTCTGGACTTTGACTAGGCCTTTCGAACATATGAATATACCATATTTTTGGCTTCCTGCTCAAGTTGCTTAACCTTCGCTCCATTCCCTCCTGCAGCCTCCGACATGCTTTCCTCCCTCACCCGACAAGCTGGAACTGAAATTGCAAAAATGTGAAATGATGGTATTTTTTGACGCTTCACTGCTACTTTTCAGAATTAAAGGGGGTGAAACAATAAAAGCATGCCACACCTTTTAGGTTTGTATTGTAAAACAACATATTTGTCAACTTATTAGAAAACTATCCATACATTTCTGATATTTGGTTTAGACAGAAAAGCTCCAGAGAAGTTTCCTGAATCATCTCTTGAAGGAGCAAAAAAACAAATATAACAAAAAAAAACAAATCTAAATAATAAATACTTCAAAATAAGATTTTAAAAAAATTTCACTGATTGATTTAAAAATATATATATTTTAAAAAAGAATATAAAAAGTTTATAATTTAAACTAAATTTATTTAAATAAAATATTTATAAATCATACAAATAAACAAATTAATAAGAAATCACAGCGTAGTCCGGCCATTTTTGTTCACAGATCAGGATGCTAGCCTCCGCTTTCTGGCGCCGTTTACGTGTTGAACAAGATTGAAAGGGACTAGAGGTGCGATAGGATTGGAAATGAATGAGAATGTCTGGGACTTTTCCACACTAATCAAAGTTCAGACTATTTAAGACTTTTCTAGACAATAAAAGCTTCAGAAGGGAAGATGAAGATGAGGGTTAGAATATAGGAGATGTGTAATGTTAGAAAAAAGTTAGATTATTAAGGGGCAGATGAGGAGAGATTGATGGAAGTCAAAGCAAAGAAGAGAAGAGAGGAGAGAAGATTGAGTGCATAGGGGAAAAGAGAGAAGCAGTGAAAGGAAGCAGAAAGGAAATATTAAAATGAGAAGAAAGGAAGAGGAGGATAAGGGAGGAAGAAAAGCGATAGAATGGATGGAACAGGCTGAAGGATGAACGGATGCAGGAGGGAGAAAAGAGAATGGAAATGAGCCGTGTAGAGGTGAGGATTGGGGCAGGAGAGGAGGAGGAAGGAACAGAATAATAAACAGAGAGATGCAGGCAGAGGGGGAGAATAATGGAGAGAGCCTGAGAGGGACGAGATAAAGAGAGCATCTATTAGAGAGGAGGAGGAGGAAGATGAGCCCGACACACACAGCTGCTGCCACGGTAACGCCTGCTCCAACAATAATCCTGATTGGCAACTACACACACACACACACAGGTATCCATGATGGGACACTCTGCTTAATCTGAGCGTGAGTCAACAAGTGGAAATGACATCACTTCCTGCCGATATCACCACCAAGGAGGAGGTTAGGAGAAAGATGGTCAACCCAGGTTTAAGTTTCTATACCAGATGCACCGATCAGACGTTTTGGAATCAATATCTGATCAGGTATGTTGTAAAGCACTGCTCCCTCAATTTGACCCATAGTCAACTTGCTCATGTCATTCTAACCGGCCAGATTCAGATCATTTTACCCCCCTAAATGTTTTCAAAGTCTGACATAATCATAATTGTGCGGCATAAGAAGCCAGGCGTGGTCGTAAACGACGTCTGAAGCAAGCAGTGCCCAGTTTAGCTTTCTTCTTTTCTCAGCTTCCTTCAGCTTGTTCTGATCTTGTGACGATACGGTCAACTCCCGTCGCTCAACGACCTTAACGTTCGTCCGCAGACGGCGGGCCTCCATCGGTACTGACGTAAACACGGCGCTGCTGAGAGGCGTTTACATTCTTCTTCTGATCCCTGTTGCGTTTAATTAGTATGAACGACTACGCAAGCAAAGATTTCAGTGAAATAAGTCAAACTGAGCATAGATACATGATGTATGAACGTCCTTCTGGTAAAACCTGGCAGGGGTTTGGCACCAAATACACCCTTCCTGACCCCTGATTATCCTCGGGAGGAATAGGATTCAACAGTTCATGGACTGTAGAAGGAGAAGCAAAGCCAATCACTGAGGTGGAACATAAAACACCGGACAGGTGACGGGAAAGTTGGGGGTCACATTAGACTAACTGCCAAACTATAGGGCGACAACTTTCCATTTAATAGTGGGAGTATTAGTGAAGTAGGGCGAAGGATCTGGGTGGGAATGTAGTCTAATTAACTCAATGGGAATTCAAACAGGATCTTGACGTGCTTTACGCTCGTCTGGCAGCAATAGTGTAGAAATAAAACGATCTAAAAGCAGAAAAAGAAGACGTTGGTCAAAAGAGGGACCAATTAAACAGTGGAGCAGATCCGGATCAGTGAAAACAGTCAGAGTAGGGCAAACGGGCAGATTCATCCGAGTGGTTCCGAGACAGAGAGCAGATTTCCATCCCAGGAAGTATAATTAAGGCTGCGCCAGGAGACGACGGAATAATCTTCCAAATTAGCGCTCCGTTTATTCAGAAGGAAATTACCCACGAGGTGCAAAAAACTAATTAATGCATCCGACTTTGTCTCTGCAAAACAAATTGAGATCTTGTGTGAACTTTCCCTCTGCATTCTGGGAAGTCTGAACGACTCAACAGCAAGAATCCGTTGATGCTGGATTTCAGGCCAGGACAGATTTCCTACCGAAGCAACGGTTCAGGAGAACATCCGATGGGAAGCTTGGTTCATCCTGTTGGGACAATGCAAGCTGACTCCTTTGGAAGCAGAGGAGAACCAACTTGCATCCTGGATGATCGAACAGCTCTGAACAGACTAAATATTCAGATTTACTCCACATAGAAGCTTGACACTTTCTACTCTTTTATTTGCGTCTTTCCTCACAAAGAATGACATTTTTTTTAATGCCGCTGAGATGTTCTAGAAGCCCAGATCAGTTGGTTTTTGACCTTCATCTCATCTACATCGTTGCTTCTGGCGTCTCTCATCTTCCTCTTGAAGATCCTCCATAGGTTCTCTATGAGTTTCAGGTCAGACCCGTTACCTTGGCAATGCACGTACCGCCACGGTCATTGAACCAGCGAATGTTACAGTGCAGGGCCGGTACCAAGTCCTATTGGAAAATACAACCACAATCTCCATTACCTTTATCCACAGAGAGAAGCATCGACGTCTCTAGAATATTCTGGCAGACAGATTTTTTTACTGGGGACCTTCGGAAACCCAGTGGAGCCGAACCAGACGGTGCCTTGGAGACCAGAATCCTCACTGGACTATGGAAGCAGCTTCTCCTCTGGTCCTCTCCACTCTTCCTCCAGACTTTGGGACCTGGATTTCCAGATGAATGAGAACTTTGGCTTGATCTAAAAACACGACTTTGGTCCCATTGAGTTACAGTAAAGTTCTGGTTCTCCTCAGCCCAGATATAAAGATGCCTCTGAAGTTATTGGATCAGGACTTTTCAGGGTTACTTTTGACAATCCTTTGAGACGGCAGATCTGCCTGTTGCTGGTTGACCCTTTGACATCAAACCAATCAAGGCTTGCTATGAAGCTTTAAGTTGGGAAATCCGGATGAAAGCATTCCAGGTAGTTCCCCTACAAAGTAGTAGAAATCCAACACAGAAATTAACTGTCTGGTCTTGGAGTTTGTAGCATTGCTGCTTTGGAATCCCTATAGATGTTCTATTGTGTCTCTGTACAAGTGTGGGTTGTCTCCGGGTACTCTAGCTTCCTTCCACGGTCCAAAAACAGGCCCTAGGTTAAAGTCCAGTTCAGGCACAACCTCTCAGGACCAGCGCTCCCTTGCCTCTGCATGAAGAGGTGGGGATAGATGATTGGACAGACGAAGCTGCAGACATCTCATTGGACATTAGAGACTCATTGCCAGTGACATATTCTTTCTTCTTGGCATATTTTATCCACCCTTTTAATGGGGGTCTAAAGGGCAACCTGTCTTCTCATTAACCATCTTCGAAAAAGCCGCAATCACAAAAAGCTGGTCAGTCACTGGTCTTCCTTGAATCCCCCGGTTTTGGTCAACAGGTCGACAGAATTACATGAAAATCAAATGGCAGACACTTCCTTAGCTTCGGCTCCACACTCTCTTCAATTGTGAGCTGGCACTCTAATACTGCAGTGATAGCAGCCACTTTCTGCTGCAGGGAAATATCTACCTTAAGTGTTTGTCAGCATGATTGCCTCTACTTGGCTTCTCTTGAAAAAAAAAACACAAAGGCCTACAAGGATGTGAAGGTGAACTTTATTTTTTGTTTGGTTTTTTGAGGAGTTTCTTCTTCAAAACCCCCAAAAAAACCATCACAGGAAGCCTTTTGTTTGACTAAACACAAGTCGGGTGAGCTCAGTGAGGATCTAAGAAGAATAATGATCTCTAAACTGATCCCACAACCATCAGTTTAAACCGGGAGAATCCCAGTTCCCTGAAATCTCTCAATTCAGTCAAAATGGTTGAATCACCTCTAGTCAAGTTCTGCTAATGACCTGAAAATTTGACTGCTCTGTACTACTTTCTTATCTTCATTATTCCATTAGCCAAATGTGGCTGCATTTATTAAGACAAGGGAAAATTTTAACAGTCAATGATGGCATGTTGAAACTTTATAGAGTTGAGCAACCTTTCCTTAACGAGAAATAAAAAAAGAATAGATAATAGCGAAATATGTTCTTGGTTCATTTTTAATAGGAGCCGCCAGTAAACCTTTTGTTGCAACGGTTGGAAAGACTGATCACTTTATCGTTGACACGAAAATGTAACATTAGAGGGTTTCAAGGACCAGGAATCACGTAAATGCCAGTGTGAGACGCTACTGACAGTATTTTCCTACAGAATTCTTACAGAAATCTGACTTATAAGATTTGATTGTAAAGGTTGGTTGTAATCTGTTATCAGCTGATCTAATACTGCCAACAACTTCTCATTCTCTCATTTGGTTTTAAACTGAACATTTCTCGCTCGTATCGATCCAGCTTCTGGTTCTGTTAAAGGCGTGTTTTTCCTGTCCACTGTCGCTACATGCATGCTCAGATTAAGGGATCGCTGAAAAGCAGCAATTGTCTGTCTCTGCTGCTCAAGGGAATGGTTCAAGTTAATGACTCGATGTAATCTGCTGGGTTTCCTAAAATAGATTAGCGTAATTTTCTTAAAACACTGATACGTTTAAAGGAGATCTATGAATACTTTTCTTGTGCCTTGAGATGATGTGTTATATGGAATAAATAATATAAATAAACCTAATTGAATATTCCAGATGTGGGATGGAGGTGGTAATACTGTAACTTTGTGTTTAACTTTTGAGAGTTCAGAGCAAAGTTAGTAATTATTCCCACAATTTCAAATGTAAATTAAATACTAAATAGCAGCGGGCTTTAAAATAACGTACAGTGGTGTAAAAAAGTGTCGCTGTGATATTTCTGAACATTAAGAAGCACAAATGAACACAAATACTGAATTTTAAACAAATGTGTTTATTATTAAAGTGGAAATGAATCCAAACTTACCCTGTTCTGAGTTTGTTGCCACTCCTGTTCTCGATCAATGAATCAAAAAAAACAAGCTGGCTCACAAAGTGAAGTACAGCAGAAAATCCTCAAAAGCTACACGTCCTTCCCAGACTCCAAGAAATTCGGGGACAAATGAGAAAGTAATACGGATCTATGGGAGATGAGAGCTCGACAAAGCCGATCCAAACGCTCTGACAACATCAGAGTAAATCCAGGACACAAGAAAACAACGGCAGGCCTGCAGAGACGACTCATCCAGCACACAGAAACCTGGAGAACTACAGAAACCTGGAGAACTACAGAAACCTGGAGAACTACAGAAACCTGGAGAACTACAGGCCCCATGATTGTCATGGAATATAATTCTGATGAACTTTACACACAAGAAATGCCTCTTAAACAGGATTTAGATTTTCTTGCTACTGTTTTCTTGTAATATTTTGTCTTCCTGGTTGAAATTATGAACATACAGAGTCTCCTTCATATAAATCAAACCAACTTTTCCGTGTCTGCTGGTTTAAGTCCTTTTGAAACATTCTTTTATTATATCCAGCATAGATATTTATACTAGAAAGCAGACGAAACATTTTGTTTTTGCAGTAAAAAACTATAAAAACTAGCTTCAAACCTCTGAGGTGCAACAAAAGCCGAAGGAGTTATTTTCTGTGAGATGTTTGGAGTTTAATGTTTTAACACATCGGCCAATCAGCAGGACTCTGATTTACCCTCATAAACGCCCCAGTATGTAAATCCTCTCCGAACTATCTTCTTTATCTTTTTGCTTGCTTATCAGAATAAAGGTTTGACTTCCAGAGACTGGTTCGTTTGCACGATGTGAAATTTGCACTGCACAGTTTGTTGAGTCCAAATCAACACGTCCAATAGTTCTTGGACAGGATCTTATTTTATGAATGTCACGCTCTGCACAGCAGTGATGGAGCTGGCCAGTCAGGTCGGACTCCCACCGCTCCACAGAGGTCAAGGTCGCGATGCCATCTCCTACATGAGTGAAGAGCAGAGCGCCCAAAAGACTCAGACTGGAAACATTCAGTTCCACCGCTGCGTTTCCAAAAGGCGTTAAAAAGCGCAGAATTTTGTCTTGTGAGTCTCTTTCAACAACCCTGAGATCTGAGACAGAGGTTTTGATTCCTGCACGGTTTCCATTCCTGTTTCAGACGCGCTTTAGGGGACAACGAAGTCAGCAATCACGTTTACATTGACCGGAAATAAAAGGCATTTGGATTAAACATTTTCTTTCTACATGAACGAGTCCGACCCTGACGTCCGCTTACATGGGAGCTGTTCGAGTTCAAGGTTGAAGGTCTGAGCCTCCTCTTGTTTACTTTAGTGGTGAAAATGCGGACAGACGAGGTTGGAGAGGAATCTAAACAGACTCTGTGATCCTCAGAGAGGAACATCTAGGTAACGATTAATGATTTAAGGAAAACAGCATCAACTATGGTGGTCTGAGATGTATTACTTACGGTCAGAGCTTTAGCCGATGCTTCATATTCACTGGACAGAACAACCCAGCAGGACTAATCTACTAAAATACAGAATCAGTTTTTTTCCAGCAAGTGAGCAACATTGGCCGGCCACTTTAACATCAAAGGTTAAACTTTGGTACAACTGTTAAAGAGCTCGACCCTTTTATCCGACTTTTTCATGGCAATCTGATTAATGCCACTCCGGGTCTGATTGGTATCTGATACTTTAGAAAACGTCTCGAGTCTGAACGGTCTTGTTGTTTGTTATCTGACATGTCTGCCACCGAAGCGCAGCTCAATTGTGCAGCGGAAGAGGCCAGATGTGGTAAATCTGGACGTACGAACAGTGTCTGAAGCAAGCGGTGCCAACTTTAGCTTTCTTTTTCCTGAGCTCCCGTCATCTTCAAATTCATTTCAGCAATAAGTCAATAAATAAATCATCTGAATTGAGTCATGCTGACTGGGGACCTGAAATGACTTTCAGGGTCTATTGTTCAGATTATTCTGGTATATTTAGGAAACCACCCTCTACATTAGCCGCTACGGCAGGATGATGCATGATGATCACCCTCGCCTGATGAAGTCGTTCTATAAAAAATCAATTAGCGACGATCTCACACCACTGGAAAATGTGTGTGTGTGTTGGGGGGTGTGCATATTCTTAAAAAGCTGCAGAAATGGCATCTAAACGCAGAAATCACAGAATGATGTAAATTCTCCTGATTTTACTGATCCCCGCGTTCTGGTCCCAGCAGCGGCGGCACATCAGCGCGTCGGCCATCTTGGATGTGTCGGATCCGCCCCGTAAACTAATAAAAGCAAATGGACTGAAGTTGATCCAGCCCCTTACTACAGGAGCTTTAAGTTAGTAACAACTGGACAGCAAATTTTCTTCTTTATAAATAATCTATAAATCAAAATATCCAACAAGAGATGAGATTTGTTTTAAAATGGTGGCAACCAGAAAAGAACAACGTGAACCCAGAGGAAAAGCTAATCATGAGCTTTCTGGGATAAATTAGGAATCTGGCTCCCCATATTTCCCTGGATTAACAAAAAAATCCCACCAACTGCGGCTCTCATGGTAAAACTGCAGCAGCACCACAAAAATCTTTATCCTGCTTGTGTAAACAGAGAAACCGCGCTTTTGTCTTACATGCGACATTAAACATATCAGCGTGTAACCGGGTTCCTGCTCAGAAGCTGCGTTTAACTTAAACTAGCTGCTGGTCGCGCGACCATCCAGCAGCGCCGGCGCAGCAGCTGCCGCGTCGATTCCCGGATCGATCCCGGACGAGGGAAACATGTGAACGCCGAGGTGGGGAAAGAGAGACGCTCGCACAGAGAGACGGGGTCTGATTGGTGGGGGGAGGTCAAACGAAAACACTCAGAACTACAGCAACTCAACAACTTTTATCATGGGTTCACCAGTTTAGCTTCAATAAGCTACAATCGTGTAAGTAAATCACATGTTTATAACATATATGATCATTTCCCAGCAGTTTGAAAACAAACAGGAAATATCGTAAAACAGCCGGTAAATACTTGAGTGGCCCGATGATGATGATGATGGCTTTAAAATTACAGCCTACAGGAAAGCAGCTGATCATTTGAATCCATGTTTGGTGAATGAAATCAGGAAGCACTTCAGTTTGATGTTTGTTCTGGAAATATTAACTCATCTGTTGGTTTTTGTGAATGCAGACTGTGTTTCGTTGCATTAGAAATGGTTGATATGTCTTTTTATAGCATTATTCTTTACCTATCCAACAAATACAGCTCAACTTCGCTGAGACAATATCATGGAAATGCTAATTTTACAAAAACGTTTTTCTAAAATTCTGGTTTTATTCTATTCCTCCCAACAGCGTTGTGGTTTTGTCGCTATAAGTGCTACATTGCGCCTACTTTGTGAGTCTTTTTGGATAAAACCGTCCTCTAGATGCATAAACATAAACATTTACTACAGTCATGTGTAACCTGAGCCGTCACTTCGCTTTACGTGTCCTGGTTTGAGTCGCTCCAAACCTCTGGATGGAAAATTAGGCCTAATTCATATTTTATTTTATTTTTTGAAACATTGACAGTTGTTCATTTGTTTTAAAAAACAGAGCATCTTTAGCTTTACAGCTACAGTAGCAGCGCAATAGTTACATCCATGTCCAGGACGTCTAAAATAAAATCCGTTAAGCACAAACATAAAGCTGCACATTTACTCTTTAACGACGACCTCACACATCGACACACAACATGGATCTGCTGCTCAGATCCGAGACTGAATAAACCGGCACCCTACGCAGGAACAACAAGCGTTCCTGTGGTGCGTTCAGGGACAGTAGGTGATGGCTCATCATGAACAAAACAAAATTCAAAACACTTAAGCTCAGGTAGCATTCAGAAAACTTTAGTGTCTCAATTTGTGCACCAATTCTGACCAGCATCTTTACTCTGGTAACCAGCGGCGATTATGCAACTCTCACTTTTCTCCACATAAACAGTCTGTGCAGCTGCACTACAAGGCTTCAGCTGTCTACGACTGTGTCTAGTTTGTACTACAACATGTCATCTGCCCTTACATGAATACTTCCAGCTAAAATTACAAATGTTGTTGATGGAAATATGAATATATAATCAACAGCAAATTTTATGCTCACAAACACACAGAAAATGATTCAGGATCTAAACGCCATACGGCCAAGGTGTTAAGTGTTTTAGCAACAACTTGCCAGTCTCTTCGAAAAAAGAGCTTTCTCAATTGATGCTCCTCACGTTCCCGCCACGTCGGATTTAAAAGTACTAACTCCATCCTTAGTCTTCACGCATTCATTTCAGACATAACCATCAGAACTGTTTTGTCAAATAATACATGTACATCTATATGTTTCTGCCTACCACCTTAAAACAAGACCCTACTTACATCATCCATATATGGAAATTGACCAAAAAGCTTCTTTTTAGTCTTAGAAAATTGATTCAAAATTGGTTCCAGCACCTAGTGCCCATGAGTGGTACTGCCTCTTAGGACGATAGCTTTTACATTTAAACAGTGATAAGAAGGACATTTTCACCCCTGAGGCGTTTATTCAGTCCTTATAAAACAGACTTGGTTCGTTTGTATAGATGTGAACTCGGCGACGGGACTGAACTGGAAAGTTTAAGCCAAACCATGTCTTGCATTAAAATAACCCAAAGTAGGTTCTTTCTTAATGTTTTCCAGCCTGACTCTTAGATGAAGCTTCAGGTGGAAGCACCAAACTCATCTCCAGCTTCAGATTCCAATGAAATATCCCCGTAAATCCTCTCAGTCTGCTGCTTAGTCACATCTCAGCTGTGAGCGGCGGATGATCCAGTGATCTGTTTGAGGCTTCGACTGCATAATCCAGCACAGCGATGATGACCCCAAATTTATTTCAAAAATCATAAAAAATTCAAGTCAACACCCAATCAGGAACTTGAATTAACCGTATGATTGTAGCAAAAACACACAAAGGTAAAAAGTATTTCATGTTTTTCAAACGTGAGAGGATGAACATATCGGCTGGAAGCCGGTTTCCGAGCCGCGGGGGACAGAATCCGACGCGGTAACAACTCAGAGGCTTCTGGGAATCCCAGGAGGAGGCGGCGAGCGGCGTGTGTGCGGTCTGACAGCCTCGACACACATTATGGCGTGTGAGAGTTAATCAATGTCGTGGGTGTGAGGCTCTGACCTTTTCTAGTTGAACCACCTGCTGCTGTATGAGGAACAAGTGTGTGTGTGTGTGTGTGTGTGTGTGTGTGTGTGTGTTTGTGTGAGTGTGTGTGCGCACCGTCTCTCCCGCTGCAGCATGTAGGAGCTCCTGAAGAATCCCAGCAGCTCGTCCTCGATGGCGGCGTCGACGCTCACGTTCAGCCGGTAGACCCTCATCGGCTTCAGCTCGCGGTGCAGCACCACCACGTACATCTGGTTGGCCGGGTAGGCGAAGTGGCGGTGGACGCGCATGACTCCGCCCCCTGGCCTGTTGGCCGGACGGCCGCCGGCGCCGCTCTCGGCCGCGACGGACACCCGGTCCACCTGAGCGGGGAAGAAAAGAACCAAACTGAATAATCCTAAACAATCTTGCACTTCTTAATTCAAACCAAAGCAGCGAATGCAACATTTCAATCTGTCCACCAGCGCTACAGCGACTAGTCCACATTATCAATAAGTTACAGTAAAAAAAAAAATCATCAGTGGTGAACAGGTTCAATTATTTTATGTGTTTTGTTGCAGCACAATTAGCAACATGAACTGTAACAAATAAAGTAAGTTAATAAATGTTTTCCACACCTAAATATACCCTAAAATTGGACTCCAATTTGAAAATCGAATAATCGTTTAAATATTAGTCGACTAATCGAAAAAGATAATCTCTGACTGTTAAATGTGATTGTTAAAATGATGCCGGTGACACGTAAGGCTGTCACATCTCAACGCGCCGTGATGCTAAACGCCACATTTCCCATTAGCAGCCTTCACAAATAAGCTTAAAACACGACTATTAAACCGATAAATGTCGAACAAGGAAAGTATTTTAACCTTTGATGTTAAAGGCAAGATCTCAGTTTATAATAACTTTAAAAAATTAAAAATCCTCTAAGGTTTACAAGCTCAATGTTTCGAGAGACAATGACAATAAAGGCTGGATTTTAAGCTCATTGAAAAGAACATATCAGGACGTGTCAATGATCCATAACCTCCCTCTGTTTCTGAATGCGTCTTTTCTCCTGATTACACTTGAACACAGCATTTCTTCTCTATTGAAATGAATCGCAGCACTAGGCCTGTCACTGTCACCATAACAAATTTTGCTGAGCGATTGTCTCAGGAATTATTGCCATGAACGATAATATTGTTTGAGAGCATTTTAAATTGATATAATGATAATGACATAATATTGCAACTATGTCCATAGATAAATGAACTTTATTTTCATTTGAACACTTAAATCTGAAACTGATCAATAAAATAAACAAAACCACATAAATGGACTCACAGTGTCTGTTAACAAAAAATGCACTTGAATAAAAACTAAACATTACAACAAAATGGAACTAAAAACTACATTCAACCAAAAAAGTGATTTATTCCAATCGCCGTTTGTGATATGAATGTTTTTTCCGGGGATTTCTTCCTGTCTGTCAAACGTTTGCAACATTTTTCTAAATGACGGCTTTTCAATAATATTAAAATATTGTAGCAATTAAGCGAGTTACACTGTCTGTGAGCGCGCACCACTTTACGTCCTTTTTTTATGTTTCCTGTTGATTAATTGCTTCACTGATTGTGGATTGTAGGGAACTTGAATACGGAGACGGCCTACATTTTTTGCCCAGTTGAGAAAACTGAATTGGATGTTTGCTCTTTAGGTGCATGTACAAGTTGGTTGTATTGCCGCTCTTCGTTGCTACCGTTTTACAGCGTGTGGGGAGAGAAGCAAAGCGGCGCAGCAAAAAGACACGAGGGAAACGGTATCTGACTGGGAAACGCACCTCGACAGAACACCGGCTTGCAAAGGTCCAGCGGTTCGCCTCAAAAATGCTCCGAAATGCTCCCACACTGGTGCAGTTACATTCAACTTTGTAACCAGTTCCATTTTGAGGTTTATCCCGATATCAGCTAGTGTTTCTTAAGGATGCTAATTAAGCTAAAACGCTGGAGAAGTACAAGATAGCGCACCGCCATGATTTATTATGCTCTGTTCGTTTAACCTTTCCGAGCAGTGTTGCCAGATAAGGTCGAGGTGTTCCAGCCCAAAAATCTGTTAAAAACCGCCACATCACACAACAACCCGTCCAATTAATATTGTTATATTTACTGTGTGAACATGAACACACTTCAGTTAAGATAAGATAAGATAAGATAGACTTTATTGATCCCGGAGGAAATTGTTTTTCCAGGGTTACAGAGTATCAATTAACAATTAACACGACACACTCATTTCACATACAACACAGTACAGTACACAATCAACATGTAACAATAACTACACTACTATTTATCCCTCCTGCAGATGGAAGAGGAATTGTACAGTTTGATTGCCACAGGTAAGAAAGACCTCCTGTGGCGTTCTGTGGTGAGAATGCCATAAGGCCAAAATACCCAAAAGACAAACTAACACAGGTAACAAACTAACACAGGTAACAAAAACGTAGAAGTAAAAGTAGACAAGATGACACGGAGCAAATGCATCCAGTTAACAGATTCGCTTCTTATAAACACAGTTTGGTGCTTCAGTGTCATTTTTGAAACAGTTGCTGTATCTGTCAAGTGACTTGCTGAAATCAATACATGCAACAACACGGATTTTGGTCTTTGGCTTGATACATGCGCCGACGCATCGGTGTTGCCGGACCCATAACTAACGTTAGCTAATCAGTGATGGAGAAAGGTGAGGGAGGCTTTGTTATGAACCAGTAAAGGGTGGACATGTGTTTCAATAGGTTAACTCAAAAACCGCCAATCTGACTTCAAACCAGCCCAAATTATCTCCACCCGCCCAAAGCAATTTTTACCCTAAAAATCAAAATGAAAACCACCCAATTGGGCAACACTTTTTCCGAGCTGACTCGGATCTCAGATATGACGTCATGTTTCCACTTCGAGCATTTTATTAAACTTTCCGACGTCCAACTCAGAAGACATGAAAAACACCAGTTTTGATTATTCCCCATGCGATTTGCACTTCATTTCATTGTTTATCTTCTGCTAGCAATCCTTTAGCAACACCGGTTATAAACACATTTTTGCCGCAAACACGAACGCAGAAAAAAATTTTAAAAAGTGATATGGGTAACTGAAATCGTCATTTAAACCAACATAGTGGTCCAAAAATTATGGAAATCAGTACTTGCAAGTGACAATAGGCGCAAACATCTTGAAATCCATCGTAAATTTTCCTGGGTCTCTTCGTAATCATCCGAGAAAGAAAGAAAAACGTCCAAGTTTATCTGGGAAGGATAAACGAACGCTGAGAAAATGAGAAAGGGAAGGGCGAGTGGAGAGCACCGGAGTTAAGTCTTTTTATCATCCAGTGTCGAAATAGGAAAAGGCAAGTAAATACGATAAATGAAAATGATCAAACTCATTTTAATTATCGTACGATTAATTGATTTATCGTTTATTGCGACTGGCCTACGCAGCACTTTACTCTGACTTCCCTGAACGGCGCCCTCTGCTGTCTGGAACAACGTTCACCTAAACCTGCTGCAGTAACAACATCCTCTTGACATTTAAGCATCACCCGCCATTTGATTGCTTTCCCGTCTCCAAGCTGTCCCTCTGATTGTTGGCCATTTGCCGTGCAGAGCCCACATCATCTAAAACCTTGCATCGATGAATACAGTAAAAAAAAAATTAAGTAGCAGAAGGAAGAACGTTGTGCTTGTACATCTGCCGGCTGGCCAAGCCGGCAGGCTAACAAGATGGAGGATAGACGAGGAGAAGATGTGTGGAGTGGGGAACTGTGGGTCGTCTCAGTGAGCGGACCTGATGATTCCTGTCTGCTGTTTCGAGTGACATGATGCAACAGGCATATAAACTGATGTCAGACGTCGACACATCCACTTGATCACCACCTCGCTTCTCTGGGACGTTTCCCAACATCAGCATCAGGACCCGCCGTCGTGTTTCACTGCTGATTTTTTCAGATCACGTTGAACTTTAGGGGAGATCTCACTGTAATGGCCTTACCAGCAGTACAGAGAAACAAGTCGGAGAGGGGCAATATGGCTTAAAGCTTTTCTTTACCCTGTTGCTAATCTGCTAATAGCGCCGTTAACTTCTACCTTAGCGCTTTTGCTTATTTAGAAAAACGTTCATTGCATCCCTCGTCTCTGTGGAGCATGGTGGTGGCTGCATCATGCTGTGGCGATTCTTTTGTTAAACCTTTGCCATGTGCCAGGATGGCCTTGTCCAAATTTCGTTAACCTCTTAACATTTTTCAGTTAGCCTAAGAAACACTTTTGTGAGCCACAGATGTTGGAAGGCGTTTAGAAAAGTTCTACTTATAATTATAAATAAATATCCACCAAGAAGTTATTGTAAGTTTTAAAGAAATACTTTAGTTTTTTATTTTTAAAATCCAAAGAATTGTAAAACGTTTGCAAAAACAGGATGGATCCTTTCCCTTTAATGGGAAGCTGACATTTCTGAGGTTTTCAACCAGAAAAGTAGAAAATGCATAGAAAATGTGTCACTGTTACTTATATTGTTGTTTTTTCATGGAAATTTAATGTAATTATTCCAAGAAAAAACATAGAAACGTAGCATTTGCTGATATTTGTTTAATTTAAACACCTGAAAACAATTGTATTAAATTGTGTTTATACAAAAAAGGCATAAAAAATTACCAATAATATTATTTAAGATCATTTTTACTGTCAGTCGGTTAAAAAATGTTTTTTTTTTTTCTCATGTTTTATCAACATACCATAGATGAAAAATCTATTCATGATTTATGTTAAAACTGAACATTTTAAAATTGGAAACATTTGCTTTAGTAGGACAATTTTTTTTTTATTGGAAGTTGTTTATCTCAAAAGATTTCCTAACATTTGTGGCTGAATGAGCTGGAGTGGAGGAAGACGATGGCTCTTCATCAAAGTTTAGAGAACCCTGACCTAAAAAGAAATAAAATTCCTCAGGGTGGCAGAAAACAAACAAACAAAAAAAAACACACACCGCTATTTTCAGAATCTTATTTTTTAAAAATCAGAAAGAAAAAACCTGATTTATTTATGTGCATGTTTGTTTTAACTCCACAGAAACGTCATCTTAGGGCTAATGGTAACAAAACGGCCTGCCACACTTTTCAGGATGAAATGATCTGACTCCTAAAATCCAACTGAAACATCTTAAATTGGATCCTCTCATTAAACCCGGCAGCTCAGATCTGAATGTAAACAGCAGAAAACAAACCGAACCTCCTTTTACTCGCTTCTGCTACTCATCTGACCTTCTTACCAAAATTCTCCCCCACTGCTAATATTTACTTAAGACTGGCCCAGTTTTCTCAGCTCCCTGGAGACGCAGAACACAACATGAAAAGATGCAGATGTGGGTTTTTCTTGAAGCCGCTCCTGTGTTGGACCCAACGGCTTCCACGTGTCAACGTCGTGCAGGGAAACAACTCGTCTGGTAACGAACGGCAGCTTAACCGAGGAGCAGCAGCAGGAGCCGCTTTTCCACCTCCGGGTCCAATTAAGAGCCGCAGCGCGGCGCGGTCCTGCTGGGTGCCGACGTTCCTGGGTTCTGATGAAAGGATCGGATCGATAAAGAGAGCGGCCTGCTGACGAGGAGTGGAAACGTCAGGGATTAAAAGGATTTGTTTCAGGCTTCTCTGCTCAGTCAGCAGCACTGAGACGCCTTCAAACGCCTCAAATTGCTTTTTAATTCAGCTGGACGCCGGGAGACGCTCCCTGCTGGACTCCACCGTTTATTATCGCGGCCGACCTGAAGGAGTCACTCAGGGCCCCTTAGCCTGATTCAGTGAGACAACGATGGTGGTGGAGGGACCAAACTTTCTAAAGCAGTCATCACTTTTTTATAGTTTAGTGGAATCAAAATCAGATCTGAACAGATTTTTATTAAAGGGATTCGACTAAAGAAGAAGATAAAGGGGATCCGTCTGAACCTAAAAATCCTATTCTCTTCCTAACGCTGAACGCGGCGTAAAAACAACACTCTTCGGTGAAAATGTTACTGAGCAAAGAGTTTATGAACATCCCGGATTAGAAAATCATTTAATCCGTTACATCTTTCCTCATCCAATTAGTCCAGCTCCTCCGGGAAAATCCCAACCCGATTCATGTTTCATAAACAATAGACTTTGTGAAAGGGCAGCATCACTTTCACACTAAAAGGTAATGGGGAGTGGCAAAAGCAAATGAGGTGGATTAGCAGTTATTCCATTATGATGGCGTCACCCTGGAGTTGTAACTGTAGGAATATCATCTTTGTTCCCAAGATATTGAGCTTTAAGCAACAACATCCTTTAGTCAGAAGCTTCTTGTGATTGGGGGCGAGACTGACTCCTACAGGAAGTAGCTCCTCTGAATATATTTGAATGATTTGAGTTACAACAGGTTTTAATTTTAATTTGGGATAAAGAAAATTCCTGTTTCAATTTAGCTCAAACACTTAGGTGTTAGGGTAATTCAATTTTCAATTGATGTAAAAATGAGAAAGATTTAAATCAACTGAAATCTGTGATTGGGAAAAAAGCCAGATACTCTCAGATTAGTGAGTTAAACAATTACTTTTAAGATGTTGAGGTAGAAAACATTTGTTTTAGAACCAAAGTCCAGAAGTTTAACGATGTTAAAATCACCAGCATTCACAGTCAAGACCAGAAACCACCACCAGAATCCAGTCTGAACATTCATGTTTAAAATAAAGGTAATAACTTTTCTCCTAGCATGTTTCGTGCATAACAAGGATTGTTTTTCAGTGTTGAATTCTTCAGCTTCAGATTTCAGCTTCAAACTCCTGTCAGTATGAACTCAGAGCTGAATTGATGTCCGAGATGAGATCAGAGATCGTACTCTTGACATTCCTGTCGGCCTCCGTTTGAATATAATAAACCTGACGGCTCCGTCTGACCCCGTAACGACCCGGCTGTAATGGAAAAGCGCTGCTTTAGGAATAGTCCAAGGTTAGAGCGCGAACGCCGCTTTTCCCAGCATTCCCCCTGCCGTCCCGCTGTCCTGTCGGATCAGCTGACCAATCAATACGCAGGTTAAGATCGGCTCGGTGTTAAACCAAAAAAAGTTAAACGTCAGAGCCTATCAGCTTTTCTCCTCCGTGATTTAAGGGATTGGAGGATCCGACATTCCCAGCCTGAGGACAGGAGGACGAGGACTGATGGAGGCATAAATTAAACGGAAAGTGGCGCTGCTTGCTCATTATCATCGACATGAACTTAACCACCAGCTGCCTGCAGGGTTTTCCTTTCATTTTAAAAAGGTCAGCACAATCTCTCTGAAACACTTCATTGGTTTTTGTGCTTTATTTTTTTTCCCTTGGAATCACTCGAAAATCCAACGATTTCTCCGTCTTTCTCAACCGGCTGCTTCTATATTTCCACCTGCTTTTGCAGTTTCGGGGCTTTTACTTCTCGTCCATTTACCTCTTCAGACTGCGTTAACTCTGAGGAGACCTCAGGAGGCCGGCCTGGTGCCCAGCAACACCCATTAATTCACCCGGGAGCTCGGACTGGCACCGGGGGCGGCCGCAGGGCTCCTAATTGGCCTCAGCTTAAATTAGACAGACTTATCCATCTCTCACATTAGCCCAGATGAACGCTGTGAAAGATCACGTGGCTACGGCGTTTCTCCGAGGCGTTCCGCCTGCCATCCGCTGTTCCCCCACTTTAGGCTGAAGCAGCAACTTTGTCAGCTAATTAGTCGCGTTAGAGGAATCCGAGAGGCCGAATGTGGGAGTGCGCCTTCTTTGTTTCGGGGGTTTTCTCAGACTTCAGGCTGCAAAACAGACTCGTTTTGGAAGCATTACAGCTGCTGTTTTAAACAATGAAGGGACTTTCATTTAAAATGCATGAATGCCGACAACATTTTATCACGCAAATCTGGAATTAAACCAACGTTCAATTCTGGGCTCCACTGACAAATTTTTTAAAAGCAAAATTTACAGCAGATCTGACATTTGTGACAAAAACACAAACATAAATCCCAGCGTGCCATAAAGTGACACGGCAATCCGGAAACAAGTTTAGGGAGGAAAAACGGCCTAAAAGATTTCAATTATCCCCCCTAAACCAGACCAGTAGGCTTGGAAGTGTTAATGGTGGCTGTTCATTTACATTACTGAGTCTGTTCAAAACATATTTAAGTTCTAAACAATATTAGGATCATCAATGTCTTGAAAGCGATGAACCTACAAATTAACAAACATTGATAAACATTAATAGAAAGCTGGTTGCCTCACAGACTCGGGACGCTTTTTTATTTCCACCAAAAACCCCAAAAGAAGAACCCAAACCAGGAAGGTTACGTTGAACCCAGAGGGCGTTTTTAGCAACCCTGCAACATCCTGGACATGGACTTAACTCTGGCCCTGCCCAGTTTCTGTGATGGAACTGGCGGTCCTGGATTATCCAAGGATCAGTAAGAGGTTCTTACAATATGAAACGTTGGGCCTCCACTGATGTCTGATATCACTTGCTGTTGTGGATGTTAAAAGATATTTAGTGATGTTATAAACTTCTCCAGCCTTTTCACATCGTTGGTGACAATAGCTTCTATTAAATACCCTCAAATTCAATGGTTGCAATGTTGAGCAATGGGCGCCGGCCGTATCGTAACGAGATCAGAACGAGATGTTGAGAAGCTAAGAAAAACGAAAGCTAAACTTACTTATGAAAAAGTACTTACTCCAATTAACTAACCCAAAATAGCTTTTGGGAAAGGTCGGATTTAGGCCGTGAAAAAGTAAGGTATGATCGCATCTGGAAAAGGAATTATGAGATTTGTTTGAGGACAACCAGATACCAAAACTGTTAGGATTTCTTCTTCCCACTCGGCCATGTTGGTTTCCTCTAACACACGTTTCATTTCACGCTGTTTAGTGAGATTACCGGCGTAACTTCTAAAATATTTGTGAGTGCAATCTGTCTGTTGTGTTGTCTTTGTCTTGAGGCTGTGAGACCAAACCTGTTATATCTAAAACTTCATACATTCAAGTGTTTAGGAGAATCTGTTGATGCTAGAGAATCTGTTTCATTCAGAAAGGAAATATAGAGTCATTTGTGGGTTATTGACATAAAATGTTCAATTATATCTCAAAACAGACAATAGCTAAACTAAACTGTCCTAAACGATGGAAAAACATGAAACTCCAAATCAACATGCGATAGTTCATCTCAACTTTTTCATTCAGTTCTGAATGAACCGACGCCGCCGTGAAGCGTGTAAGCAGGTGCTTAGGAGAGGGTCGAGCGAATCCAATTAATATTTATTCTGTTGGGGGAGCTCGGCATCAAAAAAGGGAAGACATTAAAGATATCTCCAAGCGTTTTCACAAACAACGAGACGCACAACTAGTTTCTAATTTACCTCGGTCAGATCTGGGTTCTCAGATTATTGTAGTTCTCATATTTCCTGACCTTGAAAAAGTTATAAAAGCTGTTTTTGAGGCTTTGAAGGAAGAGCAAATGTAAGGTTTTAGCTTGGGATTATTTTAGTGGCATATTGTCAGATTTACCACCTTGGGAGTTTAATGGAGTTTGGAGGATAGTCAAACTTTCTCCAGATAGGTGAGACGATGTCTCTGCACATCGGGGGTTATCCGTGCCTACGTACCTCTAGGCGGTCGGCGTGCAGCACGATGAACCGCGTGGCGTTGACGCACTCCAGCTCGATGCTGACCTCTCCGGAGAAGGTGAAGTTGTCCATGTAGACGCCGATCCGCAGGTCATAGTGGCGCGGTCTCAGCGTTCCTGGCAGCCTGGGGTTTTTCCATGGCTGCGCCACCTCTTCGTCGCCCCTCTCCCCCGTCCTCTCCCCTCGGCTCCCGTTGAGCCGCCCCGACCCCCTTGAGCCGGCCTCCCCTCTACCGCCGCTGCGCTCCTGGCTTCCGCAGTCGTCGAAGCGGAGGCTGAGCGCCACGGCAACCGCCGTCACGATTATGAGGGTGATGATGGACAGGGCGAAGCCCAGAACCAGACGCTTGTGCACCGTGATGTGGCGCTCGGTGGTTCGAGGCCGGACCACCACCGACTCCGCCCACTGGTCGGAGAGGCCGCGGCCGTTCTGCATGGCGCCGGGACTGCTGTCGTTGAGTCCCATCGAGCATTAAGGGTTTCTATGGAAAGCGTCTGAGAAAAGCGTTCATCTAGGCGCCGATCTGACAGTTGGATGGACGATTGAGCTGCTAGGCTGCTGGTATCTACGCTGCTGACCCTTTGACCTCACTGTCGGACAGCTAGAAACGTCCTACAGCTCTCACCCCTACTTACATTTCAGCCAACAAACCTGACAAGCCAGGATGGATGAGACGGTGGTGTGCGTTCTGGTTTTGCGGCGGGGAGAAAAATCAATGCCTCGCAGCTCGATTTCCCTCTCGGACAACGAAAAGGCAGAAAGCCGGCGAGGAAGAGGAAGAGGAGGAGGTTTAGTGTTGAGGATGTGCATATGCAGCGAGAGCAGCATTCATAGACGCTCACAGGAAACCTGCTGGCCGACCTAAATCAGAAACCCCCCCCAGGTCAAAAGTCAGCCAGACTCTGTTCTCGCCTTTTCCAGAAGTTGCATCGAAACACCTGAAAGGATAAATCTGTCCAGCTGAGCTTCACAGCGTGAGAAGCAATCAAGCAGAGACTGGAAGCTCCGGCTTCTGTCCGCAGACAGCGGTAAAGTTAATGTATTCAGAGTTAAAGCGATAAAGAATAAATAAAGCCTATTCAGACCCTTGTAGGTCCGACATGATGACAGCGTGGGATTAAAACACGTCTAAACATCTGGCTCGGCGTGGAGCTGTGGAGTCGGGGCTTTTAAATTAGATCAAAATCTCATCTACTGACAAGAGTTGGCCTCATAAATTTATTCTAATGAGAGATAGAAGCTCCGCTTTAAATCAGGTTTCTGATTAAATACTTTGTCATTAATCAATACGCACAAATTAGCAGTTGAAGTTTTGCCCATCCTCAGTAAAAACAGAGATTTAATGCCAGTGTTTGTTTTTCTGGAGAGTTTCAAAACAGATAATCAGAAATTTCCTCTTTTAGCAGATGGATTAGAAATGATTGATAATCTGGATTAAAACTGATTGAAACAGGTTTATAATCTGGATTACAGGTTTATAATTTGGATTGAAGGTTTCTTATCTGGGGTTAAAGGTCTTTATATTGATTTCAGTCAAATAAATGACTTTTAACAGCAATTATTGATAAATATAGTTACAAAGACTATTAAACTTGATGAAGGCTAATTTGAGCTGAAATAAATGTCAGAATTGTATAAATTAATCTTGTAGTTGTTACTATGAAGACGAACTTGTTACCTAGGGAGTTGTTTAGTTTGTAGCTAAAAATGATCTAAATATCACATTAGTCGAAATCCTGTCAGTTTTCCCGCCGTCAGGATCGTTCGGAAGCGCTCGGCTAGTCTCGGCTGTTTCCGGAGGCAGACCGGTCCGGCCCGAACACCTGCTTTCTCCCGCGGCTCTGCGCACACCGCCGGTAACGAGCCCGGTCCGGTAGACCCAGCAGAACCGGCACCGCCCCGGGGGGGAAACTCCTCCGCGGGACCGAGACCCGGGAACGGTCCGTTTGGACCGCCGGTAACCCTGGGACCAGTCACCGGAACACCGAGCCGTTAAAACACCAGAACAGGTTCGTTGTTCTTCGGTTCTTTCTGACGCCAGAGATCCGGTACCGGAGGTCCGGTTCTGGGAGACAGAAGAAGAAAAAAGGGTCCGTTTTTGAATCCAGAAAGAATCCCGGTGAATCCAGACAGCGGAGGGTTCGGTCCGAACCTGCGGCGATAACGCGGATCCAGCAGAACTTTTTAAGCCCAGAGAGAGACAGCAGCTGCTCCTCCTGGTGCCGAGGAGGAGGAGGATGCCGACAGCAGTGATGAAGAGCCGCTGATCAGCTGCGGGAGGAGGACGAAGAGCCGTCAACGGCTCCCGGTCGGAGCTCGCGCCGTGCGTTTAATACGGGCGCGCGACCCGCTCTACACAGGAGGCACGCGCTGACTAGAAGGAGGAGGGGGGGGGGGTCCTAACGTTGCTGATGGTGAACTGGGGTTCAGCGGAGACGCTGTGAGTAGAAGCCATCCTACTGCAGCCTTTATCCTGAAATACCTAAATAAATCAACTATCTCCGCGATGGTTTGATGCCACGACTCACACGATACCCCAGGAAACACGTGATGCCTCAGTCGGAGTTAGCCGTTCTCCCACCTCAGCAGCAGGGGGAGCTATGGAGACAACAGAAGTGGGCTCAAGGACGACTGGCGTTAGACCTCGAAAGGGAAGTTAGCCTCCAGCTGGCTTATTCCAACCAGATAAACCAAAGTATGATACATATATTATATATAATATTGGAGCGGTTCTAATGTGATGCAGATACTAACACTGTTCAGATATTTATTTTGGGTATTTGATACCACAAACATTGTTTGGAATCATCCAGTCCAGTTTTGAAGTGTCTAGAAGTTGTATTTTTATTAATTAATTAATTTATATTTATTTTTCTTCTAGAGAACTTTGAAAGTTCTGAAGGTAGCAACAAATTTGGTGGAATCACTCATCAGCCATTTTCCAGATCGAAAGCTAGAATCTGAAACCAACTCCAGCTTTGTAGTCTAATGCCAGTCTTCCTTTGGCCTAAGAGCTCTCGCCTCATTTCAATTGTTTTGATAGCTCCCCCTGCTGGTGAGGGGGGAGAATGGCTTACTCCACCAAAGGCAGGGGTGGGCAACTCCAGTCCTCGAGTTTTAAATTTATCCCTGATCCACCTCACCTGAATCAAATGGCTCTAGTATAAGTCAAGTTGTCTGGAGTTCTACTAATGACCTGATTATTTGACTCAGGTGTGTTGAAGCAGAGACACATCTAAAACCTGCCGGACACTGGCCCTCGAGGACCGGCATTGCCCACCCCTGATCTGAGGTATACCCTGACTGTTAGTATACCATGTGACTTGTAGTAGAAAATTTGCCGCGGACGGAGTGGAACTGTTTTGCATTCGAGGACACTTTGTAAAACAGTTTTTATTTGCGTGCAACCTTTTGGTAGGAAATCAACTCCATATGCTTCACATCTTCCTGCCTTTTCTAATGAGCTCAACCAGGAGCCTGGCAGGAATTGTAACTTCAACATTCTGTATCCACAACAATTACACTCCCAATCAGACGGTGGCGCCAAAGACGAATAAAACAGGTTAGATCTTTCGGCTCAATTGCGATTTCTTCGTGAAAAAGTCGTCTTCTACTTTCTAATTAAAGGCGACCGCCATCAGTGAGTCCAGCATTGCTCAAAAGTTGTTGAGCAATGGGAGAAAAGATCTCATCAAGATGAAGGAAGCTGAGAAAAAAGAAAGCTAAACTAAGCACTGCTTGCTTCTGACACTGTTTACGTCTACATTTACCAAGTCTGGCTTCTTCTAATGGGCAATTACGGCGCATGTCTTACATTAATAAAGGAAAAGTCGGATAAAATGCAACATTACCATTCCAATTGCCGACGCTTTTAAATACCATCGGATCTGGGTCTGAGTTAGTTACACAAAAGACTTGTAAGAAACCGGATTTTGGGGCTTTCTGACTGACGTGAGAAAGTCGGATATACATCGCATGGGGTGTCTAGAAACATATCAATATAACACCTAAAACACAATGTCTATGTTTGTTAAGTAATATTACAAACACAAGCATCATCATTACTTCCTTTCATTTCTTACAATAATCTGCAAGCTTCAGGTCATTTTATTAGCCAATTAGCTTTGAAGGTTATCTGACACCTTGTTGGCACTCAGCTAATGTGACTGTAATTATACAGTGATCTGTGCTTTCTGCCAGTGTTTTCTACTCACTAACTCGCGAGTGTCCTGTCACTGAGGTTAAAGGTTTTTCTGTTAGCCCAGAACTTAAAAACTTTACCAGAATGTGCCTCTAAATGTGCAATTTTAACAATAATTGAAGAGCAAGATTTGTATCTGCTTGCAAAACTGTTCACTTTTACTAAGGAGTTTAGTATTTGATAAGGTTAGGGACCAAAACCAACAGGAAATAGCTAAAATCTACAAATACTTGAGATCCCCCTATAACAACACTTATAAATACCTAATTTAATAATTGATACATCAAATATACCAGCAGAAGTTAAGGTCTACAGTCTTTCTTTGTTCCAGTTTTTGGGGGAACAGCCAATTAACAAAAAATAAATAGCAATCCTGGATTGTTTGCTTTAAAAGAAGTTGTTACGTTAATGGAGATAGTTTGTAAATTCACAATGTTTTCATTTATCCTTTCAGATCACGTTCAAATCAATGAGTAGTTTTCCAGATTAGGAGGAAAGAAATTATTACCTTTCAGCTCGGCTGGTTTATCTCACAACACTTCTACAGACGCCGTAAGATTTTACGTTCTTCTGCCCAACAAGGTGACGCATGAATGTAGCTGCAGCCGTGTGTGTGTGGAGCAGATAATAAACATCCCCGTAAAAGGTTGCAAACAATTTCTGAAAAGAGCTGCTAGTTTACAGACAGTTCATGGATGAAGCTAACAGCCACAAAAGATCACCCTTAACTCAGTTGTTACTTCTGTAAAGGTCAGACTCTTGACAAAGTCGAGAAGGTTTGTTTTAAAAGTTTGAGATAAGCTCCAAGAAAAAAAATCAGGTTTTCTATCTACCAGCCAGGATATATACCCTACTCACAAAAACTTAGGGATATTTGGCTGCCGGGTTGAATTTCAGGATGAGCCAAAAATGCATTCAAACCTTAACAGGTGAACTTAATGTGACCTTCTCTAAGCTTTTGAATGCACCTGTCCAACTGTTTAATGTTTCAGTACTTTTTGCACATTAAAAGATTAAGATTAAAGATTAAATCAGCTTTATTTGCCAGGTACATACAGGACATACTAGGAATTGTTTTGGTGTAATTACACTGTGGCAGCCATTTGCGGCGCCAGACTGGTGTAATCACACCGAGGCAGGCATTTGCTGCGCCAGGTAGGCAGTAGCGCAAAGAGTCTTGCCTAAGGACCCACACTGGATTCTGTTTTGTATTTTGCCATGAGCTGGATTTGAACCCATTACCTTCCAGTTGGAAGTCACATGTTGCTGTTCTCGAACGAGGAGCTTAACGGCAAAAGTCACAACAGGTGTTTGATCCTCGAATCGACCAATAAATGTCCAGGTTCAATTACAGCGGGTGTTTAAACAGTTGTCCTCATCAGGCTGTTCACATTGAGACATCATGAGAGCAAGACGACACCTAACATTGGATCACCAGTACCAGGCCATTGCAATGCTTCAAACAGGACGTTGTCAGACGGACGTGGCCACTGAGCTCAGAGTGTCACAGAGTGTCATCAGCAGGTTGCAACAGAGATAAAGAGAGACTGGAAGAGTTACAGAAAGGCGTAGAACTAGACGTCCTTTGGCCACATCCCATGCCGATGACCGCTACATTGTGAACAATGCCCTGAGAAACCGGATGATGAATGCCACTCAACTCCAGGCACGTTTAAGGGAGGTGAGAGGCACCCAAGTTTCATCGTCTTGCATGGGCCAGGGAGTATTTACGCTGGACGAGGGACCAGTGGGCCTCAGTGGTGTTCTCTGATGAAAGTCGATTCACGTTGAGCAGAAATGATGGCCGCCAACGATGTTGGAGACGTCAAGGAGAGCGCTATGCATCAGCCACTGTTGACACCAGACGAGCTTTTGGTGGTGGCATTGTCACAGTGTGGGCAAGTGTGTCCAGTCTGTATAGAACTGCCCTGCACTTTGTGAATGGTACAGTGACAAGCCTATACACCTGAATAACATCATTAATCCAGTGATTGTGCCCCTACATAAACAACACAGGCCTAATTTCATCTTCATTGACGACAATGCTCCAGCTCATCAGGGAACGGCTGTTGGAGACTGGTGTACCTCAAATGGATTGGCCTGCACTTTCTCCACAGCTGAATCCCATTGAAAACCTATGGGATCAACTGTTGTTTTCAAGCTGTAATTGATGCTAAAGGGCACATGACGAGTTATTGAGACGTTGACATTTTTTGTTGTGGTGTACACACCATTGTTGTTAACTTTTTTTTCAACAAATTATTTGAGATGAGGAAATCACCAGTGCATCCTTCTACTTAAATGTCCTACTTTCGTGATATGATATCACTGTAGCGGGAACTTTTTACATTTTTCACAAATTTCACTCGAAAGCCAAATATCCCTAACTTTTTCTGAGTAGTATATGTTGACCCCGAACGGATTTACTCGCACTGTGTAGCTATTAAAATGCAAAATCACTCCGATCCGACTTTGCATCTATCGTGTTGAGCCGACATGCAGTCTGCAACGCAGTTACATGCTAACATTGTTAGCATTTAACATTCTTAGCATGTAACTCCCTGCGAGTGCGTCTTCGACTGTCCAACATACCTAGAACTTCAGTCTGTTTTGGTCAGAGAAACACAGAAGTTTAATAAAATTGAAAGAGTTGCAATAAAATGATCATTAATACTGTTATTGTGCTAATATTTCGCAGACTAACATGCCTTTACATGACTAGTCCATTACGCTAGTCAGGCGTTCAGTCAGACCAGCTAGTCCAATCCCGTGTCAGAAAAAAATAAAATAAAATCGGACCTAAGAGTTGGATGCAAGTTGTGTGTCTTCTTCTTTTTCAGTATACAAAATACAGTTGGGCATTGACCTCCGACGTTTTACAACTTTACAACAATGACTCTGGACGTCATTGATCATTGCCTGTTTACTCAAAAAAAATATTTTATCCAAAATCTACTTTTAAAAACATATATTTTTTTAAAGTTTACAGACCATTCCTCTTTTTCCACGCTCGGTACGTAGGAGAAGCACAGCCAATCAAAACAACTACCTTTAGAAAACATCAGACGAGTAACTTCTTTCGTATAAACAAATTGAGTGTAGCAAGAAAAACCTGCCAGAAGAGAGTAACAGAGCCAAATGGAACAACTTACAATTTTTTCCGACATTCAAGGTTGCATAAAGTTTGGTACACAGCATTTTTCTTTTGTGATGAAATTTTTATTCAAGCTAACTTTATGTCATTATGAAGTGTTCTCTGGGCTACATTGATGACTCCGTTTGGCTATAATGTGATTGCTATTTTTGTCATGTTTCCTTAATCTTGTCCAGCAAACGCATCTAAGAATGACTCGCAGGTTGGTAGCTCCAGATTATTGGTAGTTAGTGAGTGGGAGCGTCAGTTTTAGGCAATACATAACTGCTATATTGTTTCTATGTCCCACAACTTGAGAATAAAGACTTGAGACTTACAAAACAATGACTTGGTCCGAGCTCTGTTGTTTTCTCCAGTTTTATCCCTTAGATGAAACAGATCTTGTGCATCAGGCAGGGATCAGATTACATTTCATGCACAACCTTTGCTAAAGAGCAGAAGGACTGTGTCACCAACAAGACCGTCTTCATTTGAATGAAAAAGTCCTTTTGTTTTCTTGAAGGGACCTTTGACTTCAAAGCTTTGTTTCCTTTCAGTTCAACACAAGCACCTGTGAAAAAAGGTTATCGTCAGAACTCCGTACACATCCTTCAAACACTTCCACTCTAAACCGAGAGATCTGTTGAGTAGCTTGCTGCTGCAAGTAAAGATTCAAAGGCCAAGCGATGTAATACACCGTCACTTGAATCACAACCCGACAGCTTTACGGAGGAGATCAGACCTACCCCTTGTTAAGAAGAGAAGGTGTCAAACTTTTTTTATTCCAGTGTGGAGCATGATGACATGTTTACATTCGGTATGTGGGTGTTCCGAGACAAGCTTGGCACTAGACAGAGGCCTGCACCTCGGAGGAGTCAGAGACAGCATTAATTCAGTGTTGTGTTGTTTGAAGATGGTTGTGCTTTGGCACAAAGGATTTGAATTCTTTCAGCATGGGATCTAAACACGCAAATATAGCTGTATGCAAAAAACAAATCTTGGAAGTAACATGGTCAGAAATGCCTAAAAATAACAGCAAAAACAGCCTGTTTTGAGTTTCAACAACTAGAACCATGTGTGCAAGAATTTCTATCTAGTTTTTGTGTTCAGCTCGACAGAACCAGAATGAATTTAGTATTTTCATGTTTTCTTGTTGTCTTAAAAATGATAAGGATATAATTATAAATGATTCAGTTCTTTAAAGCTGGAGTAGTTCAATTTTATAGAAATGTATAGACATGTTTTTATATACTTGTTAAAATTGTCATTTAGTATTGACAGTATGAGAAATGATCTAGGAAAACATTTATTAAATAAAAAGAGCTCCGGTGTCCCCTCTCCGTTTAACTGCTTCCGTTTACAGAACTTGTTTGCTTCTTTTCAGAAACAACCAATCAAATGCAAGAGGAGGTTCTTAGCACAGTCTACTTAATAATCACATCCTCCCATTGCCAACCAAAAGTTGTTTCTGCACCATTGGCACAGCTGCAGCAAAACTCTAATGTTGAGAAGTATTAAGAGGCGTGTGATTAATGCAGCTAAGACCTCCTCCAATCTCTGATTGGCTGTTTCTTACTAGTTTTGCAACTGCTGCAGAATTACGGAGAGTAAACAAGCTTGATTTTTATTTTATTATTATTATTATTGTTTTACAGATTATTTTTCTCATATTCTTCCACCATTACTCAGCGTTAAAAATCTACAGCTGCATCATGTTATAAAAGCAATTATAAATGCTATCTCCAAATGCTATGATGATGATTTTTTTGTGCTGGCTAGAAGTTCACCAACCGAAAACATTAACTTGCTAAAAAATTAAAGCAAAAACCAAAGCGTTCTTTCATCATTATTTATTATAGACACACCAGGAAGTTATATAAATGTGTTGCTGATTCTACATGTCAGCTAGTTTAAGTGTTGCCTAACAATAGCATAGCGATGCTAATCAAAATGCGTTGAGCTTTACCATAATGCTAATCCGTAAAATTGACCAGTTTTACTCAGTTCGATGCACTGATATGTTTCTAAGTTGATAACTTACTTGAGGTCTTGTCTTAAACTACTTATAACATGTCTTAAGCACAAGGGTTCAACCTCACTTTTCCAAATGCTAGCTTTTAAACTTGAACTTAAACTTTAAGCTAAGGTAGTGTTCTCCATAGGCCAGTTTTTCGTATCATTTCCCTGAAGTATTCAGTATGTATGTGCAAACACTAAATTGCACATCTGTCTTTATCTCAAATAAGAAACCTGGCTCTACAACTACAAAAATGACTGGAACCAAAATAACCTGTGGGTTGAACATGTCAGTTGAACCATGATTTGCACTTCACCCCAGTTTAGACTTGGATATTGAGATGAGAATAGATTCTCTCAACATGACATTCATCTTAGCAGAAACAAGGTTTTTAAAGGTTCTTTGTTAAATAAGTAAAAGAGTTTTAAGTAAAAATTTTGGTTGGTATTGCATTAGTGCCTTTGCCGGATTCTTGAGGTACCCCCTATTCTACAAAGTTAACAAGAAAACCCATCTATCCTTGCCACTTGTCTAGAAATACAGGCTGGGATTCAGCATGGTTTGAAGAGTGATAATTTATGTACTACTGTACCAACCTCTGACTGGAGAACCCAGTTATAGTTATATTAAGATACAAACAAGGCTACTTGGAGACAAACTGAAATGATTATCAATATACGCCTACACAGCAGCACCAGCATCATATTAGGTGCAAAGACATCAGAAGGCGAGGGACCAAAGAAGAAGCAACACATTGGTTTTGAGATAAAGGCTAGATCCATCTAATTTATAAATATACCTAGGAACAAATCCTGCCAACTCATAGGGTGGGACTTGACAAATCGGGCAACTGTGAATGGGATTTATCCATCGTAAACGATACACCAGAGCATAACTGGAAAATCAAAGTCAGGCCCGAGGCTGGTGCTGTTCATTAATGTTCAAATTCTCATGTAGCAACGAGTGGCACATGAAGAGGAAAGCTGATGCGTCGGCTTGTGGGCATCCCAGCTCTATTACCTCATTTACTTCTGAACTGGCTACTTGTCTGAACCTATAACAATCAGTCTCCCAACTTACAAGTTGCTGTTCTGTAGTCTGCATAAGCAGTGAATGGTGAAAGCTTCCGCTGTAGGCGAGCTGCATAGTCTATGGCAAGGATCTATTTGCACATTCATAGATCCAAACATCCGATACAAGACTAAAGGTGTAGATTTTCGTCTAAGGCATTTCAAAGCATTGTAGGATTATTCTTTTTCAAAAATATGTCTTAATATCTAACCCTGATGAACAGAGATCATTTTCATAGGGGTTTAGTCGTTGTCTATGGTGGCTTTTATGGTCAGTGCATACACCCCTGACGAACATGCAGTATCTGACATTGCACGGCCAATTACAGTCCTATTTCAGCCAACTGGATCAAGGTGGAAGACAGCAACGAAAGCGTGAGCGAACGAGAGCAGGATAGAGAGAGCTCTAAGTGGGCGGCACACTCTTCCGCCTCAGGGAAGATTGGTGTCAAGAGCAGAGAACACACACAGTGGGTAGAAAATGTAATGAATGTGTATCACTTGTTAGGGAAGATAGTGTGTGTGTGTGTGTGTGTGTGTGTGTGTGTGTGGTCTCTGCACTTGACAGCAATCTACTGAAAGCAGTTGATAAATTTAAAAAAGAAAGGAGCAGGCATGTGGGAAGTAGGATCCAAACATCAAGATTTAAAACATTTCCTTGAAAGAACAAATCCATCCATGATTCATCGTCTCTGAACATAAAAGCGGAAGCCATGCAGATGCAGACCGACGGAGCATCCTGTGGTCAGCCATCCCTGCAGATCTGGGGGAATATTAATAACTGATTATGTTTGATGACGGGGGGGGGAAATAAGGCAGGGTTCAGTCAGACGTCGGCTTTCACAGACCTTTACCTCCTGTCATGTTTGGACTTGTCATATAAAATGTCCATGTGGGCTTTGTCGGTTAAAAAAAATGTGTGATCAGCATCAACACCATCTTTCTCAACTTGGTCCCTTCAGTCCCAATTGCTGGTCCTAGACTTAACGCAAGGATTCTGGCACAAACACCCTTCTGACGATACGAAACACAACAAGCAAGACGTACACGAAAACCATTAATTGTTACTGGAGTCATGAGGATCATAATAAGGATCTCAATCCATTGAAACCTATCATCTCAAGGTGGTTCAGTTTGAGTGCCTCTGAACTTTACTGACAACTGTTTAGGAAACCAAATAGGTGTCATCAGCAGTGGAAGTAACACAATGCGGTAGGAGGGTGTAGTGGTAAAATGGTTCAACGGCGTGTTAGAAAAACATTAGAGCATCTAATGCTGATGCTGCTGCAAAAAATAAAGCGTTAAAGAGTTTGACTTCCGATTAAGGAAATCACAAACTAGAGTTTGAAAGATTTTGTTTGTAGAATATGAGTTTGTAAAATAGTGCGAGTTTGACACTTAAAATAGTAAATATAAGGTAGACTTGCAATTACAAACAGAAGAAAGCTTTTTTTTTTTTTTTTAAAAACAACACTACAGAAGTTTCAGTTTTGGTCGATTTTGGTGGTCAGTTGGGAGTAAAGCGGTAGTGTTTTGCTTGAAGGAAGACTGCATCTCCCATGAGGACCAGGGTACAGCGTGGAAAAATTCTGATCTCCCGGTTGCAGGCAGTTGGATCGAAGTACATTTCTGTTTCCAGTGTCTGTGTGTAGAGTGAATAGCGATGAGGTGATGAACCTAAATGAGGTGAAACAATGTCATATGATGATGTTGAAGATAAAAAACGGGGGAAGTGACGTATGCTGTAAAACAGTCAGCACAATTGTAGTTTTGTGTGGCAGGGTTCCTGCTAACCTCCTCAAATTTCCATTTTTTGAAGGTTGAAAAGTTACTTAGTGTTGCTTAGAAGGAGTTTCTATGGGCTTATTAGAAAAACAAGGATCTGCCAATTCAAAAGTCCACAGAACTTTCAACTGATGTCCAGTACAGGATTCACCATTACTGCACGTATGCAATATTAAAATAAAATCACATGCTGGGTGTCCCCAACAGACCCCTCACATTCTGCACTGAACCGCTCTGCTTGAACTTCACAGTTTAAACAGAAAAAACACAGCATAACTTTTTGTCATCTTGATATGCAAGATAATAGTTTGCAAACACATTTGGGAACCAGAACAGTTTTAAGGTATGTAGGTAGATAAGAAGTCCATGAAACGAGCTGAACAACCAAAATCCAATCATTAGAAGTCGCACCTTACAGCTGCTGCAACTTGTAGCCTAGTGTTGTTTATTCGCCTGCTTATTAACCATTTTACAAAGGATGTATTTGTATAAATCTGTTGTGATCTATTACAATTATTAATTTCCTGAGTGGTGGGTTGGGGTGAGCCTAAAGCAATTAGACAATTGCTCAGAATCCCCAGAGTCCTTGTTCAAGTCGACAGTTTAACAGGAGAAAACTTATACAACGACAACGAAGCATCCTGGTTTCTTTCCAGCGTTTTAATAAATTACAGAATCTGGATCCATCGGTTTTTCATCACCTGCCTGGAACCAGTCTTCTGCAACAGCTCTGCTCTCAACGGCTGACCTTGAGTTTCTGAATGTTTACAAGCCCGTAATGTAACAGGAACTGATATTTCAGTGCCTGGCTGACGCTTGATCTCAGAGATATTAATCCTTGGGAAAGAATCTTTAGTTACCTTTCTTAAAAAGACCCAAAAGTTCATCTGAATAGGATTTAAAGACTATAGAATATCTGAATTTCTAGCATGTGTTAGCATACAAATCATTGATGTGCATTTTTGAGGAAAAGGAATCGTCTAGTGATTTATTTTTGCACTACACATTCCATCTTATTTTCCAGCCGTCCGGCCTCACTTCAGAGACCAAAGCAGAAGTAGGAAGTGCAGCAGAGTGTGTGTGTTTGACAGCTCTGTGTACAAATATGATCCAGATTGCTTCTCTTTGATTGCTACCTGTCTGCTCTGTCATCCCTCCCCGTTTCGTCTGCACAGCGGCGTAGGCGTGGAAGCTAACCGGGCCCTACTGTAAATTCACCGCAGTGTTTGTCACACTGCGTTACTCACTCGCATGCAGCCTCTGACAGCCATTATATTCTTTAATTTGTCATCTTGTGTGCGTGCCTCTCACCGTGCTGGAGTTGTCAAACTGGTTTCAAACAAAACACACTTGTGTGTGTGCGCGAGAGAGCGCTGCTCTGTGTGACGCTGATTAAAAGTGAGAGCTTTTTGATTGCCTCGACCCTCTATGGGATTATTAGCATACAACACACGAGCGTGCACGCTCCTGCTCGCTGAAGTAATTGAGCATTTCTCCTCCACATTATATGTAACAGCATCTAACCCAGGTGCTCACTACTGGGCTAACAAAGTAACACTTCGGCAAGCACCTTTTTATTTAAATGCATGGAGATGAGACAGAATGGAGGATGAATGAGCGGCTTTGTGTTGGAGGCTCTGTCCTCTCCCAGTAAATGCTGCTACTAACTGGGACTGTAAATGCGGCCTCAGTTTGTTTGGTTTGATGGTTTTTGAGCAGGAAGATAGATAAATTATTACAGAAAGAAAAACAACCAATTCAGGCCATTTATCCAAAGGTACTGGGACCCGATCCATCCTCCATCCTCCTCTCTGGTTGGATCTGTTGGCTCGCCGCTCGCTGATGGCAGAACATTTAGACAGACGCATAACGGAGATGTTATCCAGCACTGATATGGATATGAAAACTCAGATTTTTGCTTGCAGCATTCCACTAATACTCTGTAAACCAAATAAAGGAGAGGACAGAAAGACAGCGGAAGTTAAATATATGCGTGGCGCAGTTTCAAAACAACAGTTGACTTTAGGTGTCCATTAGGTGCATCCAATCATCATCTCACTAGCCACGGTTCTCACCACAGTTGCAGCCGTTGCTCCACATGCTTCCTCTTGTTATAACAATAACAGACTATAACACTCACTTTCAACCTTTTTCCTGATTATTTTCCACCAAGTCCCTACAGCCATGATTCATTTGCAATGATAAGCCTGAGAATGTTACTGGAGCTTCAGAGGGTGATTCCAGAGAAGAATCGTTTCATTTCAAGTGTTCGGATGCTTATAGAGTCACTGGACTGATTGACATGTGGTGCTACTTCAAATGGATAAAGAGAATTTTGCACCATAAAGTGATTGCTATGATCCCCAAAACCATCCCTGAATCATTTCTGCTTTGTGGCAACTTGAAGCAATCTGCAGAAATCTCCCCAACAGGACGTCTCCGTGAAAGGATCCAGGTGGTCCGTATTGTTAACATTCAAGTCATCTCATCATCTTTATTAATTAGGGCTGCTCTAGCCCCCACTGCTCTCTTTTCATGAGTTATTTCTTTGTGTTTGTTCAGGAAATCCCTCATCATTAAGCCACCACCTCTGTTGTCTGCATTTGGGTCCTATTGATACCAAGTCATGACAGTAGTTCGTGCTGCTCCTGGGTTTTTTCATAAGTTCTGTAAGACTAACAGACTGTCGAGCATGGTGGTAGAGGTACGATGATTTGGGCTGTTTTATTGTAGCCTGGGATCTGGGAAAACATTTAAATTATTTTTCTTTTTTGTTCTTTCTCTGTCCAAAAACACAAGTTTACTAGAAACGCTTTAGCAAAACACCAAGTAAAGATTATTAGTAATGTTTTTTTTTCCATTTTGTTAAACCTTTTATTATTTATACTTTTAATTAACTATTTCTGCTTCTCAGTCTCCAAGGAAAAAAAGGCTCCACTGACATCACATATGACCGTTTTTAGCATTTTTGCAAAGATTGATTCGAGAAAACAAAACAAAAAAATTAGAGAGGGACAGATTTTTTAACAGCTTCAGGTTTTTCTGCTAGTCTTTTTTTTTCTTTTTTTTTTTAAAGCCGAACTGCTCCAATACGCTCATGTCCAGAAGACGAATGTTTCATTCCTAACAGGAAATCACAGTCATTTTAAAGGATTCTGATTGGCTGAGATAGGTTTTGGATTTGCACTGCATCCTATGTGGTTGGCATGTTCAGTACAATTCTCAGGGGTGTAATCATGTTCATGCAGATGGAAAATTTCTGAAAAAGACCCGAAGTGTACAAAACATTTATTTAGGTCTCTATTTAGAAAAGTATGTGTGGGAGAAACTCACTGTTATAAATATTCAGCTATCTGTGGAGGCAACGGTGAAAAGATCTGTGTATCAATCTACTGCCGGGCCAAGTTAAAGTCCAGCTGAAACCGGGACCAAACTGGGTCAATAACAGAACAATAATCCCCAACACAGCAACAGCTCATTGTAGAATGGCTGAAAAAAGAAAGGAATTAGTTCAAACAGCCTAAATAAAGTCCAGATGTCAACCTGTGGGAACACACAATGAACAAAAACAGTTATTGCTGCTGAGGTGGTTTATAGATGACTCACTACGAGTTCCTGAGCCGTTTCCTGCAAGATTCTGTTATTTTCCTATTAATTGGAGCGAGTTATTGAAACTCTTCACGTTAACATTGAAAGGCAGCAGGTGTTTCGTTCTTTGTTTCCGTACATGCAGGACAGGGAAAGTGAAGGAGACAAGGCAGTTTGTTCATTATTCTAATGTCCTCCTAATGGCTGCATGGTTAATGCATCACCTTCTGGCACCAGAACACGTTCGCCGCTGTGATAATGCAGCCGCTGAATGTACCAACAACAACACACAGCTTGTTGTAATGAGACGACACAAAACCCAGGGCAAGGGATGATGGGTAAATTGGTATGCTGCCTTTAATTGGGCTTCTTGTCGCTGTGGAAACAACTCAACGTTACCGCTTTTACCGCGAAGGATGGACGCTCGGGGGAGGAACGACCCACGTGTGTCGGCTCGGAGCAAAGTAAATGTGATGCCGCGTTGGCAGATAGTAAATAAAAAAGGCGGCTGGTTTCCAGGTCATAAGTAAAACTCTTCCCAGAAAATTGGGTTTTAAGTCAATGCGGTGAATCATGTCAGGCGCGCAGGAGTGTATCTGAGTGTGTGTCGGGCTCAGAGAGCGGCACTTGAACCAAATTGTCCCCTCGGTACCAACAATGCATCTGGAGCTTGGCAGGAGTGTCTGATTGGCCGTCTGTGTGATTAAACCTTACGATGCCGCTGTGCAACACACACAGATGCCTTACTCTGACCCCTGTGTCGTTTCTACGGCAACGGAGGCGATGATGGCTGAGAAGCTAAAGGCTCGTCGTATAAAGCTGCAACTTTCTTCTTCTACTGTCCCATCTGCAGTTATTTAAACGGTTAGTTCAACTATTTGTTTCCCCCCCATAGAAGCTACATCTGGTCAGTTCTGTTAGCGGAGACACCTTCCTTGTACGGATTTATTCGTGTCCTCTTACTCATCAAACCTTCGGTCAGTCGCGGCAGATTTGTACTGATCCAGGTTCTGGTTCTGCTTGAGGTTTCTTCCTGTTAAAGGGGAGTTTTTCCTTTCCACTGTCGCTACATTCTTGCTCAGTATGAGGGATTGCTGTAAAGTCAACAACAACACGAGTCATCATGTTGGTGTGCAAGTCAATGACTCGATGCAAACTGCTGGGTTTCCTTAGATTGGAAACTTTTTTTTAAATTATTTGCACGTGCATTTATGACTGGAATAAAATGATTTTCTGTTAAAGTGCCAAGAGACGACATGTGGAGTGAATTGGCGCTATATAAATAAACCGACTAGAAACTGAGCAGAAACATGATTTTTTTTAAGAACTAAAAACAACCCAAAACAAAACAAAACCTTTTAAGCATCTCGCCATCAAGTGTCAAAAACTCACAGGTATAACGTCTGTACATTTTTATTAACCTTGTAAATGGCGGCACCAAAAACGCCTAAAAAAGAACAAAAACAAAAATCTCAGGCTCTTTGGATTTCATGGAAAACGTTGTTCTCTTTGTAAAGGTTTCTATTTTTTATCTTTGGAGTTAAACATGTTACATATTTCATTAGTGTGCAGCTATGAAGTTTGTTTGGATGCTTCTTGTCTTATTTATGCACATACAGGGATTGTTGAAGGTACGGACTGAAAGCTGCTCATTTATTTAAAAGGTGATGAAAATCGAAGTACTTTTCTACACATGTTTTTGTGTATTGATCCAGCTGTGATTCAACAAAGACTATTGATTAACTAAATAAAAGCAAAATATTTATGCAGGCCTTTACAACAACCAGAAGATCAACTACAATGAAGATTAAGTACAACGTAAAGATAAGAGCACAAAAGTAGAAAAATAAAAAGATTAGAAAGAAAATGACTGTCTGTAACTGTGTTAAAAATACATATTATCAAGTCTGAAGTTGAGAAGCAGCAGACCAGAGATCAGTCTTGGAGCCGAACAGAGAAGGCTCGATTAGAACAGCGTTCATCAATACTAGACCTGGATCCCTCCACCTAAAACGAACTTGACATCAGTGAAGGGATTTAAATATCGTGCGATTTCCAAGGGTTGATCAGTAGCCGATTGCCAGAAAAGGGTGTTTAAGAAAGGTTTATGCCAGAATAAAGGGAATTACTGCTGCCCAGATGCTACGTTTGGGGATGCATTTCTATGCTCAAATGTTTTTATTACGACTCTGCTGCCATAAAAATAATTAAACGAGCGACAGACTATAATCATCTTTTTTTTTTAACACTAACTGCCCTGGCTGAATAAGATTTCAATAGTAAAGGGAGTTAAAGGGGTTAAGCCCCCCATATAAAAAAAATACCTCTATGAAGGGACCTCAAGGTATTTATCCAGAGTCCATTGGTCTTCATCTTTCTCAAGAAAGGTGGCGGAAGCTTCATGCTGTGGGAAAAGTATAAAATTAGTGGAAAATCTGGAGAAAATGTATCCATCCCTTCAAATCAACAGATTTGTAATCAGTCTAACAAAAACTAAAGTCATTTAAATATACAAGCAGAAAGATGCCAGAAGCTTGTAAATGGCTGTAAAGTGCTTGGTTGAAAATAATAAAAAAACTTTTCTGTTTATTTTATGGTCAACAGTTTGAAGCGTCAACCTTGTAGAGAGAGATATAGCACAATACACAATGTTAAAGCGCTTGCACTGACACCTTATTAGCATCAATATGCTAAAGGTGAACACAGCTTTATCTTCTGCTAGACAATAACAGGTTGGCTTAGCAGCAGCAGCAGAGCTCATAAGTATGATTAGCGGCTTGGCGTTAGTGGAACAAATGTTCCCGTTAGCGCTGCAATCCAGCAGTTCAGCCGAAACTGTAAGCTCTGTCCCTCGCTTGTATGTTAAAATGGTTAAAAAGCTCTAAAGTATGATACTAATATCCAGCCTGGTTAGAAAGTTTGAAATGTGTGAACCCATGTCAAACAAACACTGGCTTCTAAAGACCAGTTTTGGTCACATTTCAAAAGAAAAGTTTCAAATAGCTCAGAGCTCTGTGTGATCTTTCTCTACCGAGTTTGTAAGGAAACCTTCTCGTAGGAGTAAAAACAAGGAAATACGGCAGAACTTTAGAAAAGCAAAGAAGCAGGAACAGCTTATTAGGCCGCATCGATTTGGAAGTCAGTGGAAGCGGCTCGTCGTGCTTCCTGCGGCTGCTTTTGTGCAACACGAGGAGCCGCTTTATTAAATCCCGGCGATCTGAAGGCGTCGGGTGGCGTTCGCTAATAAATCTGCACAATCTGATTTAGAGGATGCCGTTGGATTGCAGAGACATTAAGCACAACCGTCCTCGTTGTAATTAAATTACAGGCAGCTGAGAGCGTGCTGCTCCTCCTGCAGTGAAGTTTCTTACGGCGCTGAAGCAGGAAGGATCAGACTAATCACCAGAACAACGGCTGGATCTGACAGAACGTCTGATCACAGATGCTGGACGGAGGAACAAGGTTTTTATAAGATTTTTAAAATGATAAACTTCTTTTATGAGGCTTCATTGAGTTAGAAAGCTCCTAGAGTGAGGTTTGGTTTAATTTGTGTCTAAAATTAAAAATAGACCAGATATTTAGATTATTTAGATTTTTTTTTACAGGTTTACCTAATTCCAAAAATAATAGGATGGATTTCGTTCTTTGTTTTATTCTTCTATGGTTTTAAAAAACAGGAGTTTTCCTCGTTTTCCTCTATTTGGTAGAACAAGCTTTTCAGTTGTACGACTTAAGTCAAAAGTTTTTGGTTTCTTTCCACAAGCTCTTAAAGTATTTGTTAGGATTTTGTTGAATCCAGAATGTTTCCAACTATTGCTTATTATTATTTTAATAGTTAAAAACCAACATTTCCCCGAATATGCAATACTGCGCACATTTGAGCATGACCAAGGAAGCCAGCATCTTCCTTATAAACCGCTTTTTGGTGCAGCCAGTCAGCGCTAAGTAAAGGGTTTTATTGGATTGGCGGCTTTAAAAAACAGTACTGTTTAAAATCATCACTCATGGTAACTCAGTTTCCAAAGAGGAATTTCTTTTGAATATTTTACATATACTCCATAAAAACCTTCAGGATTATGCAAATTTAATGCAGATAGATGTGAGGTACGTTTTGCAGAAACAAACACTACTATAACACTAATGGCCCATTCTTCCTGACAGAACCGTGTACCTAAGTCGAACCATTTTTTTCTATAAGCCGTTCTAAAATACTGACTTTGTCGTCATTAGACCACCTTTGCTGCACGTTCTGGGTCTGGAAGCCCATTTTTGTCATATTTAGATGTTTCTTTATTATTCCCATAATGTTTTTTTCCCCCCTCATTCAAACTAATTTGTGACGTCTGCGGAAGCTAAGCAAACCCACATCATGATGCTGCCACCGCCGTACTTTTGTTAGCTTAGCTTTCCCATTTCCATCGGAGCATAATTAGTAATAATAAATCTTAATATTCCAAACTGTACAATTTATGTTTAATCTAAGAAATCATCAAACAGAAATTTTTTATGACAGAGTGGGGTCCTTTTTACTTTCTTACTGTCTGTTGAAAATAAATAAAGACATAAAACTTGCGATTATGTTTCATCAGATCAGACAAAACATTCATCCCTCAGTGGATTTGACGTAATCCGAAATTTTAATATTTCTCTTTGGAGGGATGACTTCTTCCTCTCAGAGCGGCCTTTCAGCCAACTGTAAACAGGAAGTGATTGAACTCATTTGTTCTGAGATTAATTTGCAGGACTTGCACCAATATTCCGTCTCAACATGATAAACTTTGAACCTCCAGGCATTTAGAAATCCGACTTGAGTTTAAACTAACTAGCAGTTTCTTTAGATGTTTCCCTAAAATCCATCCAAGGTAGATCTCTATTAAACTAAATTGTATTAGAAGCTTCTTCATTTGACATTTTTACTTGCAAACATTGTTCCTTTTCCATCGTGGATATGAAAATAAATTATAAATCTAGTGTGTTTTTTATTTTGTTTTTTAAATATCCATCAAACTTGTTTAAAAGTGGTTAACCCTGCCTCTTCGTAAACATCTGCTAGAATGATGGATTGAGGAATGCGGGAATTTGCCTTTTCTGCTGATTCCCCTGATATTTTCCTCGCTCACAGGGAAGCAGCTTTTAGACACTTGCTGACTCAAACGCTGCAGCTCTCATATCGTCCTCATCGTCTCGGCCTCCTCTCATTATCTGGATCTCTTCTGCTCTAATGGACAGACGGAAACTTTACTGCAATCATGGAGCAAAGCCAATTTTCTATCCCATTGTCTAATAATAATAAGAAGGATGTGGAATTAAAGCTACTTTAAATCACAAGGTCAGGCTGTCACTGTGTTTATAGCAATGACGATGCATAAAATCCTATTAATGCATCGTTTTCACCAGACACGATGTAGCGGTTATCCGTCTAGTCGACTAAAGCTCCTTAAAGTAAACATTTCCCCAAAATATTAACAATTCACTTATTCGTTTAATCTAGAAAGCTAATCCTTCACAATCCAACACACTTGCAGTTTATTAAAAATAAAAAACATAGCTGTGATATTGTCTAGACTTTTCTAAAAATTGAAATTAATCAACTTCTTATTTTTGTCACATAGTTTATTCCCATGCAGGCCTTTAAGAAAAATGTAAAGTTAATGTAAGTATCATTTAAATCCTTTAGACCACATTAAAGAAATTCTCATTCAGTTAAACAGTAACATTGAGGGAGAGGCTTGGCTGTGGCCGTAAAGATTCACAACATCGCTGCGAAAATCAGATTTCTAACAGCGACACAAACAAATCTGTTTATAAAAGGAAACTGAGTAGTTCTGTCTGCTGTTACCCTCAAGAATACACTCCACATTGCTCCAATTACAACAGCCCGATAGGGAAACATGGTGGTGGCAGCATTATGCTGCAGGGATGTTTTATTTATTTTTTATTGGAGCCAAATTCAGGATCATCATGAAGGAAAACCTGTTAAGAGGTTCTAGAAGAGCAGAAACTGTGTAGATGGTTTAGATGAGTAAAGTCAAAGGCCTAGTCAAAGTCTATGACAGGAGTTGTAACTTAAAGATCTTTATCCAATCTGACGGCAATGCTCTGCAGCAACCAGAGGTTGCATTACGGTCAGGTCTTCCTTCATTTATGTTGACGTAGAAAATTACATTTTAATCAGTTATTTTTGATGCAGACATTTTGAACTCTACACACCAAGTAAATCTGAATAAAACAAGAAAAAATGTCCATATCTGACCATATTGTCCAATCTGAACCCAAGTTGTTAAATGCTCCCAGATTTCCAACCTTTAGTTGTAGTAATGCTTGTAGAGGGGAAACAGAGTTCAGATTCAGCCTCTGGATCAACATTAGAACCTTGAGACGTGATTACAAACACGTGCAGACCAGGAAGACAGAGGCCGTGTCCTCCAGTTGGTGAATCGTTAAAAATTTAAAGCAACATTAAGTAACTTTTCATTAAGTAACTTTTGTGATCATACGTTGACTTACAGCCCGTTGAATGACGCCTCTGTCATGACCCGAGAGGGTCCGTATTGCTTTAACCGACACTAAGCAACTTTGAGGAGGGTGGCAGGAACCCTGACACACAAAACAACTACCAATGTGCCGACTGCTTTACGCCATACATCACTTCACTTCGTTTCTTATCTTCAACATCATCACATTGTTTCACCACAATTAGATTCATCACCTCATCACTATTCGTCCTTCACACAGACACTGGAAACAGAAATGAACTTCAATCCAGCTGATCAGGATTTTACCACGCTGTACGCTGGTGCTCATGGGAAATGCAGTCTTCATTCAGACAAAACACTACCACTTTTTACCACAGTGGGCCACCAAAATCGACCAAAACTGAAACTTTTTTAGTGTTGCTTTGAATTAAATCATAATTTTAACTGTTAATGTAGACATTGGGAGAAATGTCAGCAGTGTTTTGTCTCCGTGGAGGACCTATATATACACTTATCTGCTTGATGTGATAGCGCAACGTGGTTTAAACTGAAAATAATTTATTGCAACTTAAAAAAAATAAATGACAGGATTTTCTTCATCCCCAACCGTCAAAATGACGAACAAAGAAAAAGTTTAGCGCATCTCCTGGATGAACACAAAATGCACGCCACACTTTTCAGATTCTCCCATCGGTCAATAATAAAAAAAACGGATTCAGATTTACGTTGCGTTTAACTGACAGCTGAACGGTTCAGCAAAATTTAGAGTCCGTCTGTTTATTGAGTCCGGCTAAGGGAGGCAGGACAACACACCAAGCTAAAGTGTGTGTGCGTGTGAGAACAGTGCGAGGTCGCCATGTTGACACCTGGCCTAGATGAAGCAGGAGCAGAGAGAACGGAATATATTAACACTCAGGGTCTTCACCACAAAGGGAACACAAAGTTCTTCAGCTAAAACACAGAGTTTCTTCTCTTTCCCTTCAGGCTCACACAGTCGCGTTGCCTTTTTGCTTAACCTCCATTAGAAACTCTGCGCGTGCATACGGACGTGCACGCTCTCCAGCTCGGAGCGCAGCATCCACAGCGTGGGCTGTTCCTTCAGGTTACATCTCTCTGCGAAGATGATGGATGGAGGACATCAGACCTGTTCCTGCAGGCCATTTAGACGACAGGAGAACACGGGCGCTCGAATCACACGGGAAGGAAGAAGCTGCAGCTGAAACGGGTTTTAATTGTTAGATCAGTTTTGTTTCTTTGTATTTATTTAGCTTTAATGTTGCTGTGACATTCCTCCTGGTGGAAGTATGTTTTAGAAACAATTGTTCTATTTAAAACATCGACATGTGACGGATGGAAATTTTAAATTACAGAAGAAAATACACAAACACCAAAGCAACATTGTTAAAGAAAATAACCTAGAAAATGTTTAACGAAAAGCTGTTCTAAACTAGGTGTAATATACCCTCACCGGCCACTTTATTAGGTACACCTGTCAGACTGCTCGCTAATGCAAATTCCCAATCAGCCGATCACATGGCAACTCAAGGCATTTAGGCATGTAGGCATGTGCCCAATACCAGCGCGTGTCGATCGCATGGCATTGAAGGAAGTAGATGTCAGCATTGATAATTCTGTTTGTACACCCCCCCCCCGAAATCAACGCATATACGCATCTGTATTTATTGACTGATCCGCGTCTGCTTGTGCTTGGAGAGAAACACATTCCATGTTGGGTTAATGCAGTTACGCAAGACAAACTAAAATGTGTTATGGATTAAATTTAAATTATACTTTGACTTTGAACGTGGCATAGTTGTTGGTGCCAGACGGGTTGGTCCGAGTATTTCAGAAACTGCTAATTTACTAAGATTTTCACACACAACCATCTGTGGGGTTCACAGAGAATGGTTCGGTTATTTTAACAGTGTAATACCCTGGCTTCTAATAAAGTCTGGATTTTCATGTCAGCATTTTCCACAGCCTGAACTGAGAATCATAAATATAAACAAAGCTTAACTTCACCTGATTATTTTAAGTCCCTGGAAAACTTGATGTTCAGGTCTAGCTGGACCGATTGTTCTGATGGGTTGAATCAAATCCTAAAAGTGTTTTGTTTAGGTGTATTTTACAAACTTAATAAAGCATTTTGCTCCAGTTAAAGTCTTTAAGTTTCCGTAAATAATATTTTTGAGGTCATTCATGCTACTGATTGATTGCGACATCCTCAGAGCGAATGGGAGATCAGAACAAGATGAAGGAAGCTGAGAAAGAGGAAAGCTAAACTCGGCACTGCTCGCTTCGGACGTCGTTTACGTCCAGATTTACCACGTCTGGATTCTTCTGCTGCACAATTATGACGCATCTCATTTGAATGATGTCAAAGTAGGATAAAAATTGCACAATTTAAAAAATTATTGGTTAAATGTCCAATATAGCAGAATACATAAGTGGCATGATAGTTTTTTTTGTTCTGCATATTTTGCATTCATTACACTAAAAGGAAGGCAGAGAGAGAGGGAGGACATTCAGTAGGCGGTCCAGGACTTGAACCGAGGACTATACCCTTTATATGGTGCGCCTACTCCACCACGCAGCCTCAAAATATCAAATCTGATGATTTGATTAGGCCGCTTTCACTGTCATGAACAGCTGGTCTGACCTTTACCTGCTTTGTGTGAGCATAACCTAAGAGACCGATAACCTTGGTAACTGGGGCGACTTCATGGTGCCAAGCTTGGGGAGGGGGGCTTCCACACATGGCGCTTGCGGCTAAGCTAAAAAAACAAAACAAAAAACAACAACTTCATATCCATCCAACATGTTCAGGGGAGTCATGGTCAGATATGTGAGCGAGAGACGAGAGCAGAAACCTCCAAACCCAGAACCGAAACTCATCTCAACCAACCTAGATTCTGTTTCAAAGTCAATAACTAATCTGAAATAATGAATACAGATAGCGGCTGCTGTTTTTCTACCCTACATGAAAACACAAACACAAGCAGAGTCAGGTACCTGCTGTAGGCGTTTTGTTGACAGCTCACAGAGGATGGAGGATAATGACTGACCTGCAGTAATAACTTCTATTGTGTTATTAATACGTGAAATTGGACGCAGTATCAGTGGAAAAAGTGGGAACACAATGAGACGCCTGAGAGACGGAATTACAGAGCGCCGAACACACTCATCAGCATGCACATTTGCTCAGCGTAGATTTTCTACACAATTACCTGCTCGTTTACACGCGGCTGCACTCAGACGCATCCAGGTAATAACATTTCATGGCTGCAGTGGGAACAGAAAATAAAAACAAAAAAGTCGGTTTTGTTTTCATAGTTTTGGGCTTTTTTTTCTTTTAGGTTACAACTTTATTGTGTCTTGGGAGAAAAGCAACCTCCTGTGGAAATGTTGTGACCAAAATGATAAACAGAGTTTGAAGGCACCACGTAATAATAGGCTGCCCTTATAGATGGTTAATATCTATTAATCATCTATAAGGCAAGGCAAGTTTATTTGTATAGCACATTTTCGTGCAAAAGACAATTCAAAGTGCTTTACATAGGAAAAAAGAGCAGAAAATGAAACAATAAAATCATCTTTTAACTTAAAATAAATAAAATTTAAATAATAATAATAGTAATAATATTCTCAGTTGCTATATGCACAGTTAAATAAGGCTGTGTTCAGCCTGGATTTAAACAACGGCAGAGTTGAAACCTGTCTCACCTCTTCAGGAAGACTGTTCCAGATTTTAGGAGCATAAAACTGGAATGAAGCCTCCCCTTGTTTGCTCCTGACTCTGGGCATCAGCAGGAGGCCATTACCTGAGGTTCTCAGAGTCCCGGCTGGTTCATATGGCTCTAACATGTCAGATATGTACTTTGGGGCTAAAACATGAAGAGACTTGTACACAAGCAAGGCTGTTTTACAGTCTATATACTTTGAGTGACAGGAAGCCAGTGCAGAGACTTGAGCACTGGACTAATGTGGTCACATTTCCTGGTTTTGGTCAGAACTCGAGCAGCAGCATTCTGGATGTTCTGAAGCTGTCTTAAAGCACGTTTACAAAAGCCCAGTGAGCAGTCTGTTACAGTAGTCTAACCTGCTAGAGATAAAAGCATGGATAAGTCTTTCTAGGTCTGGTTTAGAGACTATTCCTCTGTTTCTGGCAATGTTTTTAAGATGTTAAAAGGCTGCTAATGTTACTGATTTAATGTGGCTGTTGAAGTTCAGGTCAGAAATGAGTATTACCCCAAGATTTTTGACCTGATGTTTAGGTTCCAGAGAGAGCGTCAGAAGGTAAGTAATGACACTTTCTCTTTGTTTCTGTGGGCCACAGACAATGATTTCAGTTTTGTCTGAGTTTAACTGGAGGAAGTTGTTGTGCATCCACAGACTGATCTGTTCAATACAGCGACATTAAATCAACAGGCCCATGTTCTCCTGCTGTCAGCGACACGTAGATCTGAGTGTCATCAGCATAGTTGTGATAGGGCACATCATGGCTGCGTATTAGCTGGCCCAATGGAAGCATGTACAGATTGAATAAAAGGGGTCCCAGGATCGACCCCTGGGGAACCCCACAGGTTACACCCATTCGGTCGGAGACTATAAGCGTTATTATGAGTTAACTAAAGATGTGAAAAAGACAAAACTGACTGGTTTCTTACCAAATAGTAAGACACATCTGTTTAATCTCAAGTAGTTATATTAAACATTTGAGACTACGTTTTATTCTATGATATAAAGCGTTTTAAACCTATTTTTTAAGCATATTGTAATTTATCACTGCATTATAAGCATCTAAATTTAGGATACACAGTTGGACTGTTTCAAAAACCAAAAAGATGAGTACATTTACTCAAGTACACTCTTAAATTACATTTATTGTGCGTCTTTAGAAATGGAACGATGAGCAGCGGAGGGGGAGGTAATCTTAACTGAGACATAACGTGAGAGTTTAGCCAGGAGTGAGAGCGGGAGATGCTTAAATACTGGGAGGGTGAATAGAGAGACAACAGAGAGGAACCAATCCCTAACAAGCTGTGAGAGGAGAGCAGACAGGCTGAGGGAGAGAGGGGGTGACTGGAGAAGCAGAGAATTCAAACAAACAACTAAACATCACAAGGAAGATGGTAACAAGACTTAACAGAAGAAAACTAGACCAGAGTGAACTAAAGTGACTGATCCTAAAACATGACCGGAGCGGCAAAAGCAAAGGTGATGGATTAGCAGTTCTTGCCAAGAACTGATGAAGTCATCAGGGACATGCAACTGTGGATTATCAATGAGTTGAGCTGTTATGACAGTTGTGAGTCTGGATTATTTCTAATAAACTGCTTGAAGATTGATCTTTTAATATCTCACTTACTCAGGGCTGTTTTCTTTTTTAAATCTCCTACATTTGTTAAATCTGTGTAAAATGAGGAACAGTTTTTGTTCTGAGATGAACATTTTGCTGTGTTTGCATTGAGGGAACATTAGGATAAAAAGTGTGAACAGTTCTCTGGACTGTGCTGTGTTTCACCGGTGAGCAGACGGGTGTCTGTAAGAACCACAAACACTTCAGCGGCACACAGTTAATGCAATCTCTTTGCCGAAGGCCTGGTCACCGCCGCAGAGTTTGTTTCAGACTCACAGAGATGGATCTTTATTGGATTTTCAGTCGTTTATATTCAGCAGGGGTTTGCACACCGTCGCCGCTACAGTGCGGCCCACTCTCCCCCACATATAAACCCATTAGAAGTTATTGTCGGCTGGCGTCTTTCCGCGGCAGCCTCTCCTGAATAAAAAGCTTTGATTGAATTCAAAATGTTATTGTCCTGTGCGGACGATTTGGTTTGCAGAAACGGTTTTATGATGAAAACACAATAAAAAGCAGCAGATGCAGAGCGGCCCCGATGTGATCTGAGCTCGAAGAGCCCAAAGAAAATCGGGTTTAATGCTGTTACAGCTGAGCTCCGAGAGAAAACCTGCCCGGATATCCTGCAGAGTGTATAACAATAATGTTGCTTTATTAGCTGAAACTCATAACAGAACAGCCCTCAGTCTGTCTGCGGAGGATTTTATTGAGCTGCAGATAATTTATCCACTTAGCGTAGCGCTGTCAGTAGGGAGGCATGGAGAAGTGGTAAGATGATGTATTTAGTAATAATTGGAGGTTTTGGATTTTGTTTCGTCACCGCAGATGAAAGTCAAGGCCAAGCTGAGGATCTGGCCTATAGAAGCCGCCTGGTTTAACCCAACGCCAGGCTCAGCTGACCTAAAAATCACGACTAGACATCCAGATAGGAGACTGAATTAACATAAGGCTGTCATTTCTCAACCAATCCATCCAAAGAGAAAAAAAAACTAAAAAGTTTATCTGGATTTGTCTTACTTCACATCTTTATTCTGACAGCCTAAAAGTTAGGAGAGCACCTGTTAAATACCTGTCAATACTTCAGATTATTGAATAATAAAATGAAAGCAAAAAAAAACAAAACTTTATTAACTTTATTAATCCCAATAGGAAATATATGTTGTAGCAAAAATTACCCGAAATTCTTCAAAGATTTGTTGTAGATGCTGATAGTCATGGGTTTGGTTGACCTCCCATAGTAGTCCGTGTTATTATGGTTCTAGACAAGCCTCTGACTGAAGACAGCTGTATAATAGTCTGATGAAGAGGATACTCTTTCTGGTCCATACTGCTCATTTGGTGCAGATGCTCCCTAATCTGCAGAGCATCCAGGCGGCTCCAATCGCGGCTCCAATCGATAAAGACGTTTTAAACTTCCTCCTTTTCGCTCTCCTCTTTGCTCTTGATCCAAAGTGTAGATGTAGATCATGTTATGATGTTAATCAGTTGCTGACTGTAAACCAACTTGTTACTTTGGTTGTGCCTCATAATTAAAGTTTAAAAGCGAAGAAATATCCAGCATCTAAAAACAGAGACTAGTTGTCCTAAGAAATAATTTCTGCCGGAAATTAAGGAAATACCGCATTTAAACTTTTGTAATATACATGAACAAAAATGGCTTTAAACTTCTGATTTTGTTTATCACCACTGGCAGCAACAGTTGGTGAATATGAGTTCTTGATCCTCAGCCATAGAGGCCATAAATTAAAGCAACACCAAGTAATTTTCAACCTTCATCAAATATTTTCCTAACTTTTGTGATCATACGTTGTTGAAGCAACTTTGAGGAGGGTGGCAGGAACCCTGCCACACAAAATGACAAATTTATTGATTGATTTACTTCATATGTCACTTCCACTGTTTCTTATCTCCAACATCATCATCTGACATTGTTTAACCACAATTAGATTCATCACCTCATCGCTATTCATCCTTCACAAAGACACTGGAAACAGAAATGAACTTCAATCCAACTGCAGGCGACCGGGAGATCAGGATTTTACTAGCTATGCGGAGGTGCTCATGGGAAATGCAGTCTTCATTCAGACTAAAACACTACAAACACTGACTAAAATCAACCAAAACTTCTTTAGTGTTGCTTTTAAGAATGACCTTTGACCTAACTGAGGCAGTGAGGCCTGCAGAGCTTCAGATGTTGGCAATTTCTCCACTGGTTCCAGAGTTGTCCATGTCTGTGACCATTCATAGTTCTGAAGTTCTCTGGAGTCTCTAAGCCTCAGAAACGGCTTTTTGACTCGTTCCAGCAGATAGACGTCACTGACTTTCTCACCTGTTTCCTCATTTCCTGGTTTTTGAAATCATCCATCCAACTTCCTGTTGTCGGGCAGGTTCTGCCTCTCATAGTAATCAAGCCCGGATGTGGTTGGGCAACTTTTTCCCCACAAGTATACTATTTTGTCAAATGATACATTAGAATTAGTTTGATGTTCTTAAACACATAATTGTGAAAAAAATTCATGATGATTTTAAAGGCTAACTTAAATTAAAATATACTCCGGTTATTAATATTTTTTAACTCTAATTTGAATCAGCACAGATCATTTAAATGTAAAGCGAAAGGAAAGACACGGGTCAACAAAACTAGTTTGCGTGAATTCTTAGTTTTTACTATAATGAGAATCCAATTTGTAGGAAACCAGCAGCATCATGCAGAAAAAATGATTCAGGATTTTTAACAACTGAGTGTGAAACCAGACTGCAAGCAGCAATGAAGCTGCAGGTTTGGTTCTGTCGGCATAATGCTAATCACATGTCCAAACAACAACAGCCTTCATCAATCCTCCTCCTCCTCTTTGTGCGTCTTCCTCGCCGTCAGGCAGCAGGGTGAAGAAGAGGACACAGACGGAGGCCAGAAAGCAGGAAAAATAACCCAAACCAAGGCTGCTGTGAGGCTGGAGCTCCGTGAGCGTAAATCATCTCTTTTGTACGTCAATATTAAAGATTTTTAAGTGTGTTCTTGTTTGGTTTTTGATAGAAAGAAAAGTTCCAGTGCTTTTCTTTAATGTCTTACTGAAACGCGACAGAAACATGGGAAATGTTTTCATATAAATGTGTCTATCGATTAACAGATCAATACTTTCATTGTAAAAAGTCCACATGATCCAAACTAAAGGCTTAACGGGTTAAATGTGAACATGATAATTTAAGCTTAAACTCTGAACATCTACTGCATGGATTGGATGAAAAGCATCATGAAGGTTGACTTTAAGGTCTTGCAGCAGATTGTCTGTTGGATTCAGACCTGGACTTTGACTAGGCCAATTTATGACATCAAGCTACTTTAATCTAAACCATCGCATAATATCTCCGTCCGTTTGTCTGAACCATAAAGTTAAAAGTTAAAGTTGTGTGTGTGTGTGTGTGTGTGTGTGTGTGTGTGTGTGTGTTAACCTCCTCCCGAGGAGTAAATCCAAGCCTCTAACAGGTTAAGTCGCTTCTTTGCTTGACCTTCTTCATGTCTCTACAGGGTTTGGTTATACAAGTTATTTCTATAGTTCTGCTATAGGGTTAGACTGCTGGAGGACAATCTCTTCCTTTGTCCAATCTGCTTTAGTTACCGTTATTTCAACCTTGTTAACATTTTGTTTTCTCTTAGTGTTCTTCTCTCCATAGTAACCACACCTGGGCTGGCGTTCTGTTACCTGAGACAGCTTCTTGGAGGAGAACATGGGCTGAGATGCTTCCAGTGACGTTCTACAACTGCTGCTATATAATCTTTTTTTCAGTTTCCTCTGCATCTAATTTAGTTTTCTGTCTTTTCAAACCTCCAGTTGGTTGTGGCAGATGGCTGCTTGTACTGAGCCAGGTTCTGCTGGAGGTTTCTTCCTGTTAAAGGGGAGTTTTTCCTCTCCACTGTCGCTACATGCATGCTCAGTATGAGGGATTGCTGTAAAGTCAACAACAACACAAGCCATTGTTTCTGTCTGCTGATTCCAGAGGAGTGAATGACTCCATGAATCTGCTGGGGTTCCTTAGGTTGGAAACTTTTTTAAACTGATTTGATGATCATGTATTTATGATTTGAATTTATTTTCTTGTAAACCGATTCTTGAATCTTCTCGATTCCAAAGAAAAGCATCCCCTCGGCATGACGCTGCCACCACTGTGGTTCAGTATGGGGTGCGGCATGCAGGGTTAGTTTTCCACTAAACATTTTGCACCAAAGTCAGAAAGTGAATTTATTTGGTCTGCTATGACTAGAGGAATGTCCTCCACGTTTTTGGATGTCTCCTCCAGAACTTGAGGCAAACCGGACGTTCTATGTCTTCATCTAGAAGTTTGTGGCTTATAGTTCTCCTGTCAGGGTCTCAATGTCTCCCAGAGCTAACAAGGACAGCGTGGCGAACATGCTTCATCTTCTCCTCATGTTTGACGTCTATAACGGGGTCAACTCTGCTTGAGGTGTTGATCTAGAACCGCCTTAAACTAAACAACAGCATCCCTGAACTGCTGGGTGCTTTGGTGTTCATGAAACCTCTCTAATGCTTTCCAACAAAGCGCTTTTTATTTTTTTGTCTTTCATGCAAAATTAATGTAATATACCCCTTTGGTGAGTCATTTGATTTATTTTTTAAAGCTTCAGATCTAATTTGAGCAGCTTTAATTTAGTCGTAGCTTGAAGGGTGTCATGACCGCAAAACTGAAATAATTATGTCTTAAAAAGGAAAGTCGGCCTCTTTTGTGTGGGAGGGTGCTGGAAGATGCAGATCCTTCTAGGTTTGAAGATCACAAGTTAACAAGTTAACACGAGGACAGCCAAGGTTAACCTAGCAGAGTTGCGTGTTGCATCTTCAAAAATAAACTAGGCTTACATCACACTTTCACCCAACCATGTCTCACCCAGGGGTGTAGATGTTTCTCCGCTCTGACCCTCAGGGTTGTTTGCTCTGGCTTTCTTAGCCTCAGGCGCTCCAGGTGGAAGAGCAGGTAAAGTCCCAGAACCAAAGGTGAATCTGCAAACATGAGGACTAGAAACTAAAGGATGTCTACCTCAAATTTTCTCCTCTGACGTACAATTACAAAAATTAAATCGACCAGAGGGGAACTGATAGCTTCAGTTGGTCAAGAAAGAAGAAATATGTTGTTATAATAAAAACCAACAAATGCAAACGGTTTCAGAGGAAAACTGATCAATCTGTCCAAATTAAACCAGACGGCTTAGGTCTGTGGTTTTGCTTAGATCAAGTTAACTCTTCCCTCATTAAGGTCCAGATCCAATCAAACACGCAAATCTCCCCCAAAAAAAAAAAAAAACCATTATGCAAAATGAGCAAAGTTCACATAATGCCATAAAACAACATTTAACAATGTTTAACACCATAAAATAGCATAAGTAAGAGAACAGTTCTGATGGGCTGGGTGTGGTAACGCTTCTTATAGAATGTTTTAATTCGTTTAGACTCAGGAATTGCTAAAGATGCTATTTGGTTAGAAATCTAGTCCATTTTCTATATTTTTCTATGTTTTATAATGTTTCTATACATTTCCTAATGAATTATTTTTAATGTTACACCAGGGTTCATGCCCACCTTGCCATCACCCTAATCTTTAGTTTCCTCCACAGATTCAAGAACAACTTAGTTCTGATGTTTTTTTAACCATAAAATCTGAATTCTGCTATTTTCTAAATCAAATTGACTAAATCAGATAAGTGATTATTTTTAAAGTCTCTGAAACATCATTATTCATTTGATCCGACTTTTCCGTTTCTAACGTGACACGTGCGTCACAATTGTGCATCAGAAGAAGCCAGACGTTGTAAATCTGGACGTAAACAATGCCCGAAGCGAGCAGTGCCTGAATTTAAGTGTTTTTTCTCAGCTTCCGTCATCTTGTGGCGATACTGTCGGCTCTCATCGCTCAACAACTTTAACATCCATCCACAGATGGTGGTGGCCGTCGTTACTTGACTCAAACGTGCATCGACATTCTTGTTCTGCGCTAAGAACACCGAAGTCTGATGACATTTTGAGTTAGCAGTGTAAATGAACGTGTGAACCTGTAGTCTAACCCAGATTTATACAGAACTTCCTTCAGATCTAAAATGAATCAACAGATTTTTCCATATTAACCATTCTTGTATTCCGTTTTTCAATCTTTTCCTATTTGTTCTCATGTAATATCAACATTTCTTCTGCTTTTACTGTAGTTTTATCTTCCCTCATCAGTTTTTTTACCTCTATGGATTTCCGTCCCTACCTTCTGCTGGTTCTCTCTCCTGATCCGCTTCCCTTTACTCCCCCTGCTCTCCTGCCATCAGAGGCTGAAATGGATTCAAACACAAATTGGCCTGAAAGAAAAAGGAGTTGATTAGTTCATGTTTATTCTCTCTTTAGTCTCTTTCTGATAAACGACTTGACGCAGGATAAAAAAAGCAACTTTTGAACACGGGAACGGAGTTAAACTCCTTTTATTGTGTGCAGAAAATGAGATCGTTGCCTCGTTTAGCCCCTCGGCCAATTGCAATTCACTGTATGCATCTATTTGTTGCTATCGGAGTTGGTCAGTGTGTGTTTATGAGTGTGTGAGTGTGTGTGTGTGAAGCCATTGATCACCCTGACAGAGACTTATTATGGTGTCACTTCATGTGACCCCTCCTGACCCCTCCGGCGGTGAGAGTGTGTCCATGTGTGCTCCTGTTTATACGCGGCCTACTGTTTGGATGGATGGAGCAGCACAGAAGCACCGGGTATTTATTCTGACGCCTCCGCCTCGCCGACAGCAAACGCCATCAGCAGCTGATGGTGGATTCGCATGTGTGGCTTTTTCGCCGAACTGGAAGCTGAAAAACTAACTTCGAAGCTTCCAGCTCTGACAGAAAGGCCCGACCCTTGCTCACACCAGCTCTGTCCAACAAACCTTGCTAACGAGACGATTAAAAACAACCCACAGAAAGCCAGGGAGCAAAAACCAGCATTTAGTCAGGCTAGCGGCACGATGATTATGATTTTCACTGGGACATATTGGGACAAATCAGAGGTATTCAGTCTGCACCTCCAGAGATGTGGCTCTGCTTAATTTTTCACAAAAATGCCAAGAAACTAACAGACGTTAAATATAAAGGAAATTAGTAACTTCCTTGTTTTTATTGAATACATGCAAAGCATTTCCACAAAATATTACACTAATAGTGTAATATTTTGTTGGCTTTTCGTTAAAACTTCATTTTATAATTTAACTTCCCATTTAGGGATGGATAATAAATCAGCTTTCACATCAGTATTGGTCAATTTCGGTAATTTTTAAAATATAAAACGGTCCTATAAGTAAAACTGGGACATTTCTTTCAGTTTTTCTGCCATCTTAGTTCCCACAACAGGCAAACGCGACCTAAAATAAACTTTTACGACAGACTAAAATGACCCTTCCAGTTTAGTCTAGTAAAAATATTCACATGTTTTACAGAATTGAATGTAAACCCAACAGTTTTCAAAGCGTCTGCGGTCAAAACGCTTATGTTGCATTTTACCCAGGTTTGTATATCCTCAATGTGAGACGTGGGTCATAACTGTGCAGCACAGGAAGCTGGACGCGAATAACGTCTGAAGCGAGCGGTGCCGAGTCCTGATCTCGTGAAGATACGGTCGGTTCAACAACTTTAAGGAGATGCCGGCGTCAGTCGTTACGTCTGAGCATGCGGGTCATCAGCTGCTTACATGAAGTCTGATGGCGGTTGCACTTAGTCGTGTGAACGACTGTGCAAACATATAATAGTAAAAAATAAAAATCAAGACCTGCTGTGTGAACATTCTGAGGAACGTCTGAGACCTTCAGAAAACATCCGCACTTATACTGAGACACAATTTCATTGATGTATTTGGTTGCTCTGTGTTTCATTTAGGCGTATCTGAGTGAAAGGTTGAATGCAGCCTCATATTATTATAATTATTCTCAAACTGAACCAGAGCTACGACAAACCCGGGAGGACATTGGATCGATACCAGGATTCTTGGGCAGGATTGCATCATTGCTAGTCGCCGCCTCCAGCGGCTTCACATGTGCAGCTTTGAAACAGGAGAAAGTCGATGGTTTTTCAGCTCTCTCCTTACAGACCCGTCATGGTAGAGACTCCTGACCCGGCTGGCAGCAGCCCAGGGAAACAAAGAGCACTGATAAGCCAATTAAAAGGAGGTCAGAACTCCAGCAACCTTCTCACATTTATAATGACAATCATCTTCAGATTTACGCTCCGGACAAGAAGTTACACATCAGACCTAGTCAACAAATGTTATTATGCAGGATTATTAATCTCTGGTACGAAACGCCATAAGTGAACACCTTTTAATCCCATATTTCTACCTAATGCGAGCTGCTGTGGAACACAGGTATAGACACGAAGCGGCAGATGGCAACAAATATCTCAATGTTATGTCGTTTATTTTATCAAACACTTAATAAAAACTAGATTAGATCAGTTCTTCTACAATTTCTAAATAATCTTAAAGTCTAAGAAATTCCCACTAGCATTTCTAACAGATCGATTAGTCTGCATCCTCCTCATTTAGATGCAATAATTGATGTGAAATCTGAAAAGACACATTTCACATTTTATGGATCTGTTAGGGAAAGTTAGAAAAACCGTCTACAAGTGAAGCTTTTCCAGGTCTGTCCATAAAGCAGGTAAACCCTGAAAGCAGACCGCAAGATGCTGAAAGAAGCCCCAGAAACCCTAAACTATCAACATGGGACTTCTGAATGGTTTTTCATTCTAAAATCTAACCTTTATTTAGCTCAACTTCACAAGAGATGAATGAATTTTTAGTTCCGTCAATTAAAGTGAGTCATCTGGGTCCTAAATGATCAAAGAAGGCCCATAACATCATACTACCACCTCCGTGTTTAAGCATATAATACATTTTACTTTGAGAGTGACATCACTCTTTTCCACTGACTAGTAAATCAATAAAGATTTAAGATCTTCAAAATGAAGCTTTTTATACAGATTTGGACTCGATAAAACAGCTCTGAGCATTTTACTCCACAAATCTATGATTAAAAGCTAAAAGTGACCCTTGGTTGTTGTGATTAATCACCGTCAGCGCAGGTCGCCTAACATACAAGTGCGATTACAGCCGAGTCGTTCACCTCTTCCAACCACCTCCATTATGCAGTAGAAGAAGAATACATGCCCCCCCGAGCCCTGGCTGCCATTAACCCCCGCAGGCTCTTTGCACTTTAAACAACAAACCATTTAGCTCTCTCTCCATGTCCACTCTGCTCCGTGCACCTACTGTAAAATATTCACTCCGTCAGACGACAGCCGACTCAAACATCTTATGTTATGTTTCCTCACCCTGACTTGTTCAGTGTTTCTAAGGTTGATTTATTTTAGCGCAGCGGCCGGCAGGAGGGTTTAAAACAAAGAACCTCAGAGGAAATTGTTCTGAGAAAAATTGCTGGACTGCAGGAAAATATTGTGTGCAGATAAAAATCTGATTGGTGCGGTGTGCTTCTGGCTTGATCTCTGTTTTTTGTGTTTGTGCACTTCACCTTCTACAATCACTTTGCTCTTGATTTCCATTAAATTAGTTTTGCTCTGGGATTATTCACTGAGTCACTGAGTCCCAGCGGTTAATAGTTTAGCATTAGCAGATGCTCATTTCATCCATCCATCCATATAATTATCCATCCATCCATATAATTATCCATCCATCCATCCATCCATCCATATAATTATCAATCCATCCATATAATTATCCATCCATCCCTATAATTATACATATATTTATCCATCCATCCCTATAATCATCCATATAATTATCCATCCATCCATATAATTATCCATCCATCCATCCATCCTCCATATAATTATCCATCCATCCATCCATCCTCCATATAATTATCCATCCATCCATCCTCCATATAATTATCCATCCATCCATCCTCCATATAATTATCCATCCATCCATATAATTATCCATCCATCCATCCATATAATTATCCATCCATCCCTATAATCATCCATATAATTATCCATCCATCCATATAATTATCCATCCATC
>JAVLVB010000649.1:293368-320781 GCA_032876305.1 Orestias chungarensis
CCATCCATCCATCCATCCTCCATATAATTATCCATCCATCCATCCTCCATATAATTATCCATCCATCCATCCTCCATATAATTATCCATCCATCCATATAATTATCCATCCATCCATCCATATAATTATCCATCCATCCATCCATATAATTATCCATCCATCCATCCCTATAATTATCCATATAATTATCCATCCATCCATCCATCCATCCTCCATATAATTATCCATCCATCCATCCATCCTCCATATAATTATCCATCCATCCATCCTCCATATAATTATCCATCCATCCATCCTCCATATAATTATCCATCCATCCATCCTCCATATAATTATCCATCCATCCATATATATAACTATCCATCCATCCTACATATAATTATCCATCCATCCATCCATCCATCATATTTTCATTCATCTATCCAGCGTTTTTTTCCCCCCTCTTCAGTGTAAAAGTTACAAATGAATAATTTTCTTTAATAATCTGCATCAATAATTTGCTTTGTCTAAAAAGCCGTAAAAGGTTTTAGTTTTGTGATGATGTTTGTAGAAGTTGCACCAGTTAAAGTCGTGGGGCGAAGTATAGCAGTAGAAACCAAAAACATGTCGCGTTAGTTTCCGCAGTGTTAATCAGAGATTCTTTTATCCTTGTAGAGAAACATTTAAACAGTTTTACATGACCTGAAATTAACAGGAAGTTAATGTAGAGTTAGGAAGAAACTTCAAAAGAGCAGAAATGAAAGATGCAGACATAAACAGACTAAATCAGGATGCTTTACTCTCCATGGCGACATCTGACCTTACATAGCCAACCGTTTCCTCGCTGCCAGTACTCCGCTATTAACCTTGTTATTTAAAGCTTCATCTAAAATAACTCCATGCTGCCCGTCTCCGCTGCCCAGCAATAAATCCCTCTTCAAACACACAGGAGCTCTCAGATCAATATCAAAGCATGAACAGACATCTGAGCGTTTATCCTGTTTTTTCAGAGCGAGCACTCATGATGCGGTAACACCGTCAAACTGACATGTCAGAAAGCTATCCTCCTGTCTCTATCAGCTATTTTAGTGCTGGTTTAATACAAATATTCATTTTTGGATCGGAACAACTCCACACTTGACCTTTCGTCTGCAGGAACAAACTGTCCCTGGCAGCAAATGCAACTCCTGTCCTTGAATCTCTGACAATTGTTTCCATGCAACTTGAAATGCTCAGTCAGTTTTATTGCTTATCTTGTCATATGTTCTAAAGTAACAAAAGGTTGATGTTTTCCTGCGTTATTTTAAGAGTTAATTGTACCACCTGTACATCTGTGCAGGAGTTGCCAATTAGTGTGCTGTAAATTCCACTAATTAAACATGATTGGAGACGGATCCAAGAGGAAGGGAAGAGGAACCAAGACTCTCCGGAGAGAGTAATAAACATCAGGAGGTCAACATGTCTACGACAGAGCTCATTTTATCGCATCTTCCTGTTTCACAAGCTTGTCTGTGCACCAAATTTACCATTTTCTATAGACCAGCCAGAATTGTTTTAAAAGTGCCACAATTTATTATCTGAAATTAGCTGCAGTCATTGGAAACACGTTGGATGAATTGAACTTTTTTTTAGTTTATTACAATTTATTTCCCAGAAAGCCAGAAACATGAGTTGCACTCCAGGTTTATGGCTTATGAAACCCAGATTGATGCTGGACCATTAAAAGCGTATGCTGGAACTATCCAAATGTGTTATTCATGGGAAGTAAGAGAGGCAAAAGAGCCCTCGTAAAACAACAAAATAAAGGTCTCGGACTAAAATATGATTAATAAAAATTTTATTGAAGCAATTCAGATGAGCAGAACTCGACTGCAGACATGTAAAAAGGCGAACTGACTGCATCGACTGCCTTAAACCGGTTCGTTCATCATTCCTGTTTGGGTGGGAAACGTCGAATCTGATACCAGTCGCCCAACAGCTTCATACGAAGTGAGAAAGATCATAAACTCTGAGCGTCTACGAGGAAATCAACTCAAACTGGTGGCTTCATGTGGCTTTAATTGCACTTCCGTAGATCTCAGCAGTCGTTCCTGCAATAAAACAGCTGATCTTAGTTCGGAGATCATCTAACGGAGGCGATGAGCAAACAATCCCTCTGAGCACTAGCCAATAAAACACAGCTTCTCTCGTCCTAAAACACTTCAAACTCTAAAGTTTTCTCAGCAGTTTGGGCAAAATTTACTTCACACATCCAGCTGCTGATTATCAACCAGGACATCTTCCATCTGTTTACCACATGCTTCTACCTCACGATAATCTGACTCCTACAAAATCTCATCTCAATTTATCTTGATCATACCAAAAAAAAAAACAGCTAAATATTGCATCATTTTTGGGGTTCTGGTCATACATGCTACCTGTCATCAAAATATTTGATTTAGGTTGAAAAGTTACTTAGTGCTGCTTTATTTATTTGTAAAACCATTTTTAAAGCTGCAGACGTCAGAAGATACTCCTCAAACTCATGCAGGCATTCACAAAAATGACTTTTTTCTACAAATAAATAATTTTTGCAATCATCCCAGTCTGCCAGGATAAAAACCAGGATCCGAAAACATTCCTGCAGGACTGAACTCTTTACCGCCAGAATCATTCGGCGCCATCGCCAGCATCCAGGCATCTGTCTCCTTCTGTTAACATCAGAGCAAAGACGCTCGTTGAAGTGGAACCGTAACCAGGCGGATGCAGGGATGACAGGTGGCGTCATATCATGAGGAGGGATAAAGAAGGTGGATGTACAGTTTTAAAACCACCAGTCACATTTTTCAGTCCTTTTTGAATCACAAGGACACATTTGGGAAAAGACCATTATTGGGGGCTTAAGGAGTAATTTCAGGAAGCACATCAACCAACTAAAGATGTGAGATAAAACTTCAGCTTGTTTCTGGTCTCTAGTCTCTTTTCCATCTAAATCTAACAGCTACACCGTCTCCTCCATAGACAATGTTCTTGACCTAATAAAGTTTAAACTAAATTTGAATCTTTCTCCATTCACTGAACCTATGAAGAGAAAAGTCAGCAGGAGTTTGCCTTTTTATGCTTTCTATACCAGACGCGTCTCATTAGCACCTCTGTAGTTCACTTGAGAAGCAAATAAGCCAATAATGATCTTCCAGCACTTTTTTACGTTAGATTAAGGGTAATAAATGAAAGCTTTTTAGCTAAACAATGAGATTAATGTGTTGGGTGAGCTTTCTCGGTGCTATGTTGTTACGGCAGAGAGGCGTTTGTTTTCTGATAATAGGCCTTTAATTATCAGAGCAGAAACACACGACTTGTTGGAGTAGAGACCTGGAAACCACCCAGAACAACAATTCAAAGCTGTTTTTACTAGACTCAGCTGCTGGGTGATTTATTGTCCGCTCTCAGGATTTAATTTATTTGTTTTTTTTACTTTTACAATTAACTGCTGGTTTCGCCGAAGCAAAGAAAAATAATTGCTTAATAATTGTTTGCAACACAACAACGAAAGATGCAGGAAGCTCCTCTGGCCTTGGAGTCGGTTCTACTGTCTGAGAAGACAGGAGGCAGAGTATCTGAACTGGGTTAGTCCAGAACTGGGTTTGTCCAGAACTACTTTTATGCTTCATCGTCTGGGCGACACACCCCCATCATGGGATGTTCAACTAAATGGAGCCAGAAACATCCGAATGACTGCGTGAGAGCGTGTTGAGGTTCCAGCTGTAGTGATTGAATTACATGTGTGTGTGTGTGTGTGGCCACTCTCATCCACACCCTTTAATAAGATTTAATACCAAGTTGCCCACCTAACACACACACAGTTCATTCTGCACAATTTAATCATAACTTCCTGACTTTATCCCAGTTTCATTTTGACTGGCAAGTGGAGGAAATACTTAGCAACCATCAAACAGGCTAAATCTGTTTTATTAGTTGTGCAATGTTAAGAAAATCTAAAAATAACTATGGTAGAAATGTTACTCTGACAGCGTTGTGATGCTACTGCTGTAATGAATTTTCTGATATCCATTTAAATTGCATCACTTTTGTAACATTAAAATGTGCTTCATGATTTCAAATGTCACCAAACATAAATATGGGGCGCCATTTGGGACACAAACTATGTTTGTTTCTCTCACACAACTCAACAGACTGAATCACACTGTAACCCTTGCTATGGTACATTAACTAGGCACAGGAAACTATCAGGATATGATCAATCCCAATAACTGGACGAGTATCAGAAGGCACCAGATTCTTTTAGGAGCCAGTATCTTGGGCATCAATAATGACACAGACAACTGTTTAGTTCAACTTAGGCAGATACTTATTAATGCCACCCAACAGGTGAGATGTAAATATCTCTTTACATTCATACTAATTACTGGTCCGTTTTACTTGCAACGAACAAAATGCTTCGTTTAGAATAAAAGATTTTATATTAAAGAAAAACTGTTTAAATGAAGTTAATAAAACAGAAATGAATCTTTCATTTCTTTCCGTCATCTCATAATTCTCTGATTAGCTTCCCGTTTTCTGTTTGAGGAATATTAAAGCAGAAATATAGAGGCTGCAGTGGTGTTGGCTGCACTGTGCTCCCCAGCAAGCTTTCTGGAGAGAGGTTTGGGTCTTTGAATATTCAATTACTCTGTGCATGTTTATCATCAGCACTGCTGCATTAATGGCACAGAGCAGGCAGTGGAAGGCTTCATTTTATCTCCTTTTGGAGTAATGGTGCTATACCTCATCTTATGTGGACTGCCATTGCCAACAGGCTGTTCGTTTTCAACTTATAATTCATCTGCAATATATTTTTAAACTTTATTTTTCTGTTTAAATCTTTTATTAGGAATGTTTCATTACATTCTGCTATGAAATATGTTTAGAAGTGGAGAAGATTACATTTTTCCTAAACCCTTTAAGTAAGGAACAGAAAAGATGTTTGTGCTGCGTTTAAGGGAAGTTAATTTTAAATATATATTCACGCTATATCAGGAAAATTTATTAAAACAGCATCCGCTCTAACCAACATGAATACTTTTTAAATTGCTTCAGGAGTTGAGTGAAGTTTTGCATTTTAAGGGGAAGTCTTTCCAGTGATGGATTAATCCTGCTGCTTCAGTGAGTGTCTGACAGCAGGAGGTTGTTTGGGGGATTAAGTCCACATCCACTACAATACATATGCATATGCTAATAAGCAAGCACGCATCCCAATGCAGCAGAGTAGTTCTTCAAAAATGAGACACTGTGCCAGAATTGAGTAGGATGTACAATCCAGCGAAAAACAACTTCTCTCCTCAATCCCAGCATTTGATGCATCAGAAAATGTTTTGGAAACTTTATGAAACTCTGATACAACTGAAAACAAACTAAGAGTAGAAAAACTATGGATTTTAAACTTATTAAATATATTTAAAGGTGGTGCCAAGATGGGGAAGATGTGATTCAAACCAGTAAGTTCTGCCAATTAAAGGAACAGTGATTACGATGGGTATGTTAATGATGATGATGTTAGTCTAAGTTCACACAGCAGGCAAATACAAACCATATTAAACTCATTTAAGGTAGTGGGAATTTTCCATTTTTGATCTTCCTACCACCCAAAAAAAAGAAAAGTAAAAAAGGTCAAAATTGTGCCCTTGTGGTGCATAAACAAATACATACTCAATTATTTTTGCATTATACCCAACTCTTACATCATTTATGTGAGACATGAGTCATAATTCTGCACCAAAAGAAGTTCGATGTAATCTGCAAGTAACGCCCAGATTTGCAGTGTTTGGTCTCAGCTTCCTTCAACTTGTTGTGATCTTGTGACGATAGTCAGTTTCCATGACTCATTTAAAATGATCTAAAGACAGTCTATAGGTCTGTACACAACTGCTGGGTGAGGTCTACGTTCTTCCTCTGCGCATGTGTCTGAAAACTCTTCACACAGATATTTGATAGCGGTCGCATTTAATTAAAACAAGGAAAAAAAAAAACTAAACATCAGATTTCAGCTGAAAAATAAGAATTCTCCACTTTTTCCATCAATCCCACAATGACTGCAGTTTTTTTACAAGTGGAAAGTATTTAAAACGATGCCAATAATGTGACAACACTCCAATCTCCAAATCTCATTCTGCCCCTCCTACTCTTGCTGGCTACTTATATCTGTGCTGACTAGAAAAACTCTCTGCATCGACTCCGTGTGAGACTGTTTTGTTTTTTGGTAGAGTTTCATCCCTCTTCTGCATCATCTTTTCTACTTTCCCCCATGCAGAGTCTCCCTCTCTGCATGGTCCCGTGGGAGAAACAAACCCAGGTTGACTGACAATCTGTTTTCAGTTTACCTGACCGGTCTAAAACAAAGGTGGGAGGTTATAGGAAGAAGTTCACAAGAGGACAGGAACGACAATATCACAAGTACGACTGTTTGAAAAGGGTTGAAAGAAGAAGCTTTCTCCACCCTAAAATAAGATGGAGGCATAACTAAGGCTTCCGTAGTTTATCTTCATGAATCTCAAGACCAACATTTGTTGGGCGGATTAAACTAAACTCAAGACACTTAAGATGAATTGACAAAAACAACTTTTAATTTTAACCTAAATTGGTGGAAATGTTCTTCAAGGGCACGGTTGGCACGCTCTGTGGTGTGCCTCACTCATACATGAACAAAGTGTTTGGTCTAACAGCAGTGTGCAGGGGTCATTACTTCCTATATGGCAGCGACCTTAACCACAGTGGTGAAGGAGTGATGATTTGGGCTTGTTTTGACTTCTCTATAGGCAAAGGTACACTACAGTCAGTATTGAACACGACTGTATGACAGATTTTAAAGCGTGGTCCAAACTGAGTCACCAACATGATGAACATCCCAAACCAGACAGCAAATCTACAACAGAATAACTGGAAATGATTACAAAAATCATTTTTCAATGGCCCAGTTAAAGTCCAGACCTCAGCCTCATTGAAATCATGAGAGCTGTTCAGAAACGAGTGTCTCCAAAAAAGTGAGAGAACTATAAGTTTAGATAGAAAAAACTTTGCCCCCACTTAGTTCCCCAGTGACCTGGATCTACTAAACCGCAGCACTTTGGTTTTAAATAAGATCGTAAAAACTAAAATCCTGCAGGATCAACCTGCCGCTCACACACTCAAAAAAAGGGTTTATATGCTCCAAGTTTGGGATCCATGACCTCAGACTCTGTCACTTTTACGTTAAAGCTCAGGGCATCGAAAGCGTAAGCTCTGACTCAAGGAACTGAGGGTCCCTGAGGGCAGAAAGGTAAAGAAGTTGATGGAACAATGGCGATGTCAGTCGATTACTGAAACTCAGAGCAATGGCAAAAACTGGAGACCAGATATACGACCCAGGCAGCCGACAGTAAAGAAAAGAGCAGTTTCAGGCCGATGTTCAGGCGCAGCCATTTACATGCTCGGACACATATGGGTCCGGAGTTTTAATTAATCCCTACATCTGATCTTTGAACCCATCAGAGAGCTTATAAGAATAACAAGAAATGTATACAGAAGAAAGGAGATAAAAAGGGACAAAAGGCTGGCAACAAAAAACGGGGTTCGACAGCCCAGCATCGAGGAGTTTACCCAGAGGAACTGAGTCAGCTGCCACACACAAACTCATACATATACACACAATAAAGATATATATATATAAAACCAATGGAACAGACTCTGGGAGTCTCGGCTCGCCACAGGGGGCTGACAAAGATCCGTCATGACACACCCATTGACTCAACACGGGCTTTGAAGCAGAACCGTGCAGCCTGCATGCTCACTTGACAATCCTGACTGCTTCTTTTCTGCTGTCACGAATTTATACCAACAACAACTTCACCGCCTTGCATAGAAACGGGGTGGGGGTGCTGTGTTTTAACAGGGCTGCGTAAGAACAGCTAAAATAAAAGAGCCTCACACAGTCGGACGAGTGGATTATCTACCGGAATATATGTTTTCTTGCCAGATTCTTCCGCACAACGCTGCAGCAAGTTGTCTTGCTTCTTCCTCCTTAGCCAACCAACGCATGAGATAATAACCCAGGCCCTGTTTGGTATTCATATTTCATTCCTGACATCCGTGTATTCCTTGTAAGAAGACAGAAGGCACTCCGTTCACACGCTTGTCACCTTCCTCAAATTAAACCTGACTTCTTAAAATAGTTTTTCATTTCACGTTTCTGTGGAGCCGTCGTCTCATTCCAGTAGGCAGTTACTGGTTGGTATAGCTGGATCAACTCAACTTTGTGAATTTGGTTTAGTTTGTTAATTTGATTTTAGTCAGAAAATTTTAATCAAATGTTTATTAAAGACAATACATCGGAGATACACTGAAGTGACATCCTCACAGTTGTTAAACATTCAGCACCGACTAAAACTACGTTGTAAAGTTGGTTGAGGAGGATGAGTGGGTCTGAAAAGAGGATGAGTGGGAATAAATGTGTTTAAAGATGGACAGGGAAGATGAAGGCTGATATAAAGGAAGGCAGATAAACAAACCTGATGAGTGTGATTGGGATGAAACAGGATGTGAAAGTTAATCCAAAAAGGGTTTGAGGTACATGAATGGAATGTAGGGTCTCACAATATACAGCGATCCCTCATTTTTCGAGGAGGGTTACTTTTTAAAAAGAACAGCGATAAGTGAAATCTATGAAGTAGCAACCTTCATTATTTTTTTTTACAATTATTATGCAATGAAATACTCTACAGTACATTGAAACCAAAGAACAAAGCCCGTTTTCAGGCCCAAGAATGTTTTAGCACAAATAACTTGTTTAAAATCGATTTTTTAATCATCAATACGAAGTACAGTCGGACAAATTGAAACTTACTGTGTTGTCTGCACTATACGGAGCACCGTATCACTGTAAGACGCATGCTACAAGACGCTGTTCGTAATTTCACTGTGAACACCCCATTTCTATTCATTTGAAGTCCCAGATCTGTCTGAAGGAACAATAATTTTAAGCGTGTGGGCACAAATCTCACAAACACGCTCTCTGGGCTCTTTCTGCTCACATTGATCTGTTGGCTGGAGGCGTGGCTCACACAAATTATTTTGGTTATGTCACGCCCCACTTGTAGGTCATGACAAAAATGGGAGACAGACGAGCGGAACCATGCAAGTGATTATTTATTTTATCCTGGAAGAACTGCACAGCAGTGTCAGTAGGAAATGTTCCGAAAGTCAATCATATGGAGTGTTTACCAAAGTCGCACAACATAATTTTTAGCTCAGTGCACACAGAAGACGCACGGTCAATTCTTGAGATAATTTAAGATTCTTACAGTGCAAGAAATACCATATGTGTATTCACTGCTCCCCGCTGTGTCCTGACTCCGCTCCTGTTACACAATCAGGAAAAAGAAAACAGCACTGCAATATAAAAAAAAAAAAAAAAAGTCCCCACAAAGAAGCAAAGAAAGGTGAACTGTGTTATAGCGAAGGTTCACTGTATTACGGATATTATTGCATCCATGTGAGCAATATTCAAATTGCAAAGGAATTTTTGAATTACAATAAATGATGGTTATTTTATACTCTGTTTTATATTCATGCTAATGTAATAATTAGCCAGTTGGACTGATCTTATGGCAACAGCACTAAAGATTTCATCCATAATGCTAAATTGATGCTAAAGTGATGAAAGACCAGAGAAAGAGAGAAGAAAACAGGCATATATGCCGTTTGATATTGTCGTCATATGATTTACTAATCTATCAGGTTAAAATGTTTAAAACATCCATCAGCACTAACACAAAAAACATTTACTAAAACAGGTAAGGACAGTGCAGCTTAGTTGCCAATAAGACTTCAGACTGTAGCATAACATACGATGCTAATTTTTTTATTTGCAATGTCCCTTTATTGTTATGTTGTAAAGCCCTACTGGGATGAAATGGAAATGTTAAAGATTAATAGGAAAAATAAGTTGGATAGGTTTTAAAATGGGTAGAAAGAATGAGGAAACAGGATCATATTGAAGGACAAAGTTTTACGAGGATGGCAGTTTAAAAATAACAGAAGAAAGACATCTAACAAAATGTGGACAATGAAAGGTATGAAAGCAGTAGCAGGATAAAGATGGATTATTATGAAATATGAAAACTTAATGAAAAGGAAAGAGGAGGATGGAAGAAGTCAACAAACAACGCTACGTCTACCAGAACTTTTTGGAGCGCTTTATGATTCTTCTGCTGAGAAGCTTTTTGGAGATTTTGGTTCATTTATGGACCATGGTGGTTCGGAAATTGATTGGCCAGCAGCTTGGAGAGAACTCCATTGAGAAACTATGGAGGATTGCCAGGAGGATGATTAGAGAAACCATAACTAACAGTGAAGACGAGCTAAGGTATCAAAGCAACCTGGGCTTTCTTCCATGCCATGCCGCATTGATCCAGTATTCAACCAACAAGGAGCCGAAACCAAGTATTAAGAGTATAGAAATGACTAACATTTATTTACATTTAATACCGTTTTATTGAACGTATGGAGTATAATAACTGGAAATAATATTTTATTAGAATAAAGGCTTTAAATGTTTCCCTAAATATCTGATGGATGTATTTAAAATCTGAATTTCACCGTGTGAAATCCTTAAATATTTTTCATGACATTTTATTTTTTAGGATGACTGCAGAGATTGAGTTTCTAACTAGCTAAAACAAACATTTCCTTCTCCACTATCTAGATATTATAACCCCCACCTGAATTACCACTGAGCAAAAAGGGACCCAGTTGTTAAGAATCACTAAACCTTGGAGATAGTTTTATATTTATATTTCGTTACAAAAAAACTCAACACTGTCAATCTGGCCCTGAAAAGCGCTCGAGGTCAAGGCAGTTGAATTTTCGAGTGCTCTGCTTTGACATTTCTCTGTTTTTGATGACACTGCAGCACTTTAGCGATTCTGAGGAAACAACTGAGTCTCTGAGGTCGTGACCACAGCTGTCACGCCGCACTACTGCGTGCGTTTCTGTGGACGCGCTAGTTTAAGGAAATGATCTCAAGGTCATTAGAAGGCGATTTGAAATTTCTGCTCCCTTATGCTGCTGTGGCGCCGACTCCAGCTGGTAAACACACGGAGCTGCTGCAAATTTTAGTCGCTGCAAAAAGCCCGATATTGAGGCTGACAGCTTAAAAAGATTTCAGCGGTGGCAGCAATGCAGGGCTAAGTTACACCTTCAGAAACCCACTGGAGCGCAAGCCGGCACGTATACAGAGGATTACAGTTTTAGCAGTTTGTGACAGCTCGGTCGGGTCTCTGAGCGGCTACATTAAAAACAGAAGAAAATCACAGATGTAGAGTAAAAACAGACTCAAAAATGTGCTTTTCCCCTGCAAATCCACAACAGGCGTCTAAAGGCTTTAAGGAAATTTTAGCACAACTGCTGCCACAACAATGGAAGTTAACCTTTTTAATCCAAGCTATGAGGTAGTATAGAGGTTTAACAAAAAGATAAAGATGAATTTGATGGTTAAAAAATAAATGAAAGAGGAGGATATGTAATAAAAAAGATTATTAAGACTCTTAATCATCAGTGAGACGTAATAAAAGGTCGATGAGAAGAAGTCTAAGGGCATTTAAAGGTGGATGGAAACGTAGGAGAATGAGTTTGATAAAAATGAAAAAAAGGGAGGATGAGGTGCGTTACTAGAAGAAAAAGGTGATGAGGTAAATCAATGTGATTAAAAAGCTTTGGAAAGATAAGAAAGTATTAAAGAGTAAAAAAGGCTTCAGGACAGATGAGGAAAAGTGGGAATAAAGAAAAGATGGATGAGTGGAAAAACAATGAGATCGATGGGAAAAAAAACAATTGTAAATTTTATGAGAATTAATGAGTTGGTAGAAAGAGACCTGTAAAGAAAGTTGAGGGGCATCAGTGGGATAAAGACGAGATATCAGAAAAGTTTGAGAATGGTCATCGTGAAAGGGAAAGGCTTGGAAAGAGAGATTAGATTTAATGAAATTCAGTTGGAAAAGGAAGAATCATAAATCTCTCATATGGAGAGAATTTCTAGGTGCAGCCGAGTTTTTGAGGGGGTCCGGTTTGGTGGCCTCAGGGTTGCACCTCTGCTTTTTGCAGATGATGTGGTTCTGTTGGCTTCATCGGGCCAGGATCTCCACCACTCACTGGAGCGATTCGCAACAGTGTGTGAAGCGGTCGGGATGCGCATTAGCACCTCTAAATCTGAGACAATGGTCCTCAGCCTGAAAAGGGTGGACTGCCTTCTTCGGGTCGGGAACGAGGTCCTGCGCCAGGTGGAGGAGTTTAAGTATCTTGGGGTCTTGTTCACGAGTGAGGGAAGGATGGAGCGGGAGGTCGACAGGCGGATTGGTGCGGCGTCTGCAGTAATGCAGACGCTGCACCGGTCCGTCGTGGTGAAAAGCGGGCTGAGCCAAAAGGCAACGCTCTCGTTAAACTGGTCAATCTACGTTCCCACCCTCACCTGTGGTCATGAGCTGTGGGTCATGACCGAAAGAGCGAGATCCTGGTTACAAGCGAAGGAAATGAGTTTCCTCCGCAGTGTGGCTGGGCTCTCCCTTAGAGATATTGTGAGAAGCTCTGTCATCCAGGAGGGGCTCAAGTAGAGCCGCAGCTCCTCCGCCATCAAGAGGAGCCAGCTGAGGTGGCTCGGGCACCTGGTCAGGATGCCCCCTGGACGCCTCCCTGGTCAGGTATTCCGGGCATGTCCCACCGGGAGGAGAACCAGGGGTAGAACCAGGATGCGCTGGAGGGACTATGTGTCCCGGCTCTCCTGGGAGCGCCTCGGGATCCTCCCGGAAGAGCTGGTGGACGTGGCCGGGGAGAGGGAAGTCTGGGTTTCCCTGCCCGGGCTGCTGCCCCCACGACCCGACACCTAATAAGCGGTAGAAAATGGATGGATGGATGGATATCAAGGAGGATGAGTTAGAGTAACAGTGGCTGTAAAAAAATGGTGAGGATAATAAAAATAGGTTTTAACCGAGAATGGGGAAAAAATATTGGATGAAATTGTATTGAAAGAGTAAATGAGAAGTAAAGGATGATTACTGGGGATTGTAAAAAAAACATGGGTTCGATGAAAAGCAAAAAACAAATTGATAAAAGAATGAAGTACGACAGTTTATAGGTTGTAATGATTGATATATAGGACAAAAAATACCTTAAATGATGCATGATTGGGATGATCAGGGGTCCTACTTTATAAAGAAGGATGTAAATTAGTTTTATTAAGATAAAAAAAGGAAGTATGGGATGAGTACAAACGATTGACAGGGACAAGCGAGACACAGATGAGAATGAGGAAGATGAGAGGTCTGAGAGAATGTGGCAGGAAGTGAACATCAATGATAAGGTAGGGAGAAAGATGAATTAGGGTGAGGTATGGATGAATGGATGAGGCTGCTTTAGGGGAAAGATATCTATAAAAGGATGTTGGTAAGTGAATATGAGCTTCACTCTTAGTTTGTTTCTTTTTTTATGTGGGAGGAGATTTCAAGATTGATATTCTGAGCTCCTCCTCAATAAGACGTCCAGAAGGTCTCATCTCACAGAGAGCGATGTCTGTTATCAGTTTGCCACTCTGCTTACATAATCATCCCTTTCAGCTTTAAGGACAACAACCAGACTTTGAGTTGCACTTCTGGTTGAGAAATTTAAAGATCCCGGAGTCTTGCTCTGGTTGATTTACATTCAGCACCGCAGACCAGACGAGGAAATCCACCTGCAGACGAGGGGATGAACTCTTCCGCGTCAGAATCAGAGAAATGCTTCGTGTTTATTTGTTCTCCAGTTGCCAGGATGAAACAACTCACTTTTTTTTTGTCCCATATTTCGATGTTAAAGTGCTGGGATCTTATCGCAAAGCTCAACCTCGAGGATGTCCCACTTGCTTCAGCATCCAAGTCTAACCTTTGTGTTTGAAACCGCAGCCTCCTCCTCCTCCGTTTCTCTGCAAGCATCTCAGGTTTTCATTCCTGTAACCTTTCATTTGCATTTACGTTTCCCTGCGGTGGTTTGTGGAGAATTTTAACCCGGTTTTCATGTTGAGCTGATCAGCTTTCAGTGTACGAACATGAAATTAGGAAAACAGTCCAGATGACCGAATGAAACTACACTAAACATTTGCTAGATGCATTCCAGTAGTGGTGGACAACACAGGTACCAGTCATTAATATTTAGACTAGGTGAACCTTCATGTGTTCTGTGGAAATGTTGGTACATAAACTTCTGCATTTTGCTTTTAAATGAATGTTCATTCTGGAAGGGTTTAGTTTAAATTAAGTCTATTATTGCAGCTAAATTTAGCTGAACTGTATGACATTGTTTTACTTTTACTTTTACCTTGTATGATGTGCTGTGAAATTTTACAGTAAAACAAATCTTTACACTCAGCACATACTTGCCACTTTGTTAAACAAAAAAAACACTTGAAAGCACATGAAATTGGCAACACTAAACCACATAGCCAACCGTACATCACTAATCATAAATATTTGTAATTATCAGAAACTAATGCTAACGCGTTAACATGCTACCTCTGACCATACACATGTTACAACATAAAATCAAATGTGTTAATACAGACTCATCTGTACTGCTGCGCTTAAAAAAGTGACTAAAATAAATATGTCACCCATTTTTCACTTTTATAAAAGTCAAACGTGTCAAACTCTGTTGTTCATTTTGCCAAATAGTTGGAATTTGTAGATTTTAAACTGTTTAAAGTAGAACGACAGGGTTTGGTCCCATAATGATGCATTCTGGGTACACAATAAATGCCATCAGCTGCAATGCATCACAAGTGGAAAACATGAGGAGAGGAAATTACAGCATAACTGTAAACTTCTAACTTCTTCAATTCTTAATAGTCAATAACAAAAACGACTACACAGATGTCAACTTTGTTCTATAATAAAATAAAAGTTTAACCAGCAATCATACATGATGGTGGCAGCATCATGATGCGGGGGGCAGCACCACGTTCTTTAACTTCAAATCCTGCTGATGAAACTTTGATTACCATAAAAAAGATACATAAATTGCAGTTGTATTGCAATAAATCAATAAAAATATTCACAATAATGACTTTTATGCCCAGAAGGTACAAGTATACAGGCTTCTTCTCATTTTCCAATCAAGAATAATGCTTTCTGTGAACTTTCACCATAAATGCAGCAGCTTTCTCAGCTCAGATGTGATAAAACGAACAAAGTGAATGAAGAGATCAGCCTCATGATCCGTTCTGCTGTCAGAGCTCCAGAATCGTCTGTGGCAATGAATAAGTTTAACCTTTAAAAGCCTTTTCTGCAAGCGGCACATCTGTGAAACGGAGGCGTTTGTTCGCCGTATGTGCCGTTCCCTTATCCTCCCAGCACGGAGCACAAATCAACATCTACGGCATCGAGACGTCTCATCAGGAAAATAAGTCAGTTTCCTTGGAAACCAGGCAAATGTGACAACTGGAGCAGAGATTGAAATTAATAATAAAATAAAAAAAAAAAAAAACAGAGTCAGCCTTTGTTGTTTTAAACCAATCATTTGTCTCCTCTGAGCTGCGGAAACTTTTTGAATCTGACAGAAATGTTCAACCGGAGGACGGCGATGTACAAATCAGCATAAGAGTGATTTTCTTGGGTTATACCGACCTGCCATATTTGACTCAATCTGTAAGCACCTTTAAAAACTAGCAAACCTGCAGCTTTTCAAAAACACCAATCAAATAATTCTTCCCGTAATGTTTGTCTTTCATAAATCCTCTCCAAACGAAATGCACTAATTTACACAGACGTTTTTAAGCGTTGTCCATCGTCCATCTGCTTTGATGCAAACAGAAACAGTGATCAAACAACGTGTGGCTATTATTACCCGCAGTCGCAATTAAAACTCGGCTGCTGTCAGAAAAGCTTTCATCAGGGAGGTGTTTTGCTGTGAAAACAGATGTAACCCAGACATGCATCATTAATCAACGATAACTCTGAAAAGTTAGCCTCTGATCGGATGGCCACCGTCTCTCTCTGTAAAGTTTTAATGACGACGCCTGGAGAAGTGATTTCTGTTCTGTGGGACTTCTCCCACACAGGCTGGAGCTGGAATATATATTTTTTTTATGTGCTGAATTAATGCGATGACTGATCGTTTTTTTCTGTGTAGGCGTCCCCTTCTCTGTCATTTCTCCCGGAGAGCCTCACAGGGTCAGTGGGACTGCACACAATTGTTGCAAAAGCCCAAAGTAATGCTTAAAACGCGCAGATCCAAGGATTCTAGGCAGAAACTACAGAACCTTGACCATAATCTGCAGGGATTACCAGTTTACGGCTCTGGAATGTAAAAGACTCCAGTTCCAAGATGGAAAGACATGAAACTGGTTCAGCTCATTAATCCGGGAAAAGCAATAAGGCTATTTCTAAACCGTTTGCTGATTTGTGTTTTACAGGTAGAAAGCATCTTTATTTGTATAGCACAGTTTCAGGTATCGTATTCAAAGTGCTTCACATGTGTTTATGACAAACGCTTAGTAACTTTTCAACCTTCATAAAATATTCTCATAACTTTTTTGATCATACTTTGACTTACAGCTCGTCGAATGACGCCTCTGTCATGGACCAAGGGTGTCCGTGTCGCTTTAACCGCCACTGAGCAACTTTGAGGAGGGTGGCAGGAACCCTGCCACACAAAACAACTACAAATGTGCTGACTGCTTTATGGCATACGTCACTTCCCCAGTTTCTCATCTCTAACATCATCATGACATTGTTTCACCACAATTAGATTCATCACCTCATTGCTATGCATCCTTCACACAGACACTGGATTTTTTTTACCACGTTATGCGCTGGTGCTCATGGGAAATGTAGTCTTCCTTCAGGCAAAAACACTACAGCTTTTGTCCACACTAGACGGCCAAAAATCGACCAAAACTGAAACTTCTGTGTTTGCTGAAATATGGACATCCTCTGCATATATTACAAAACATCAAAGGTCCCTAGGTAATACTAATCCTGTATAAATAGGACTATAATCAACTGTGAGGACGTCTGTCTAAACTTCGGTCCAGTCATCAGAAGGACAATGATTCCAAACTAAGCAGCAAAGAATCAAGGTCAAACTTCAACTTGATTGGTAAAACATGGCGGTGAATGAGGAACTTTGGGATGAGCCGTGAAACAAATAGTGGCACAACTGTGACACAAAACATGCCATCGTGACAACTCGGGAGCAGTGGCAGACGTTCACCAAAAAACAAGCGAATGTATACTAACGTGTCACACCAGTGTATTTACATAAATGAAATCAAAAACAATATAAAAACTATTTATAAGAATTATAACAATTTCATGTTCATATTCACCGATCCATTAATCAAAAATACTTTAGTTATCCCAAAGGGAAAAAGTTAAAATAATACTTTATTTCAAATCAATTAAGTAACAAATACAAATAAGGTACTGCGCATGTACAACTTTTAATGAGTCTATGGGCTAACATTTATGCCCCCCAGAGAATTAGTATGTCACCAATCCAACAAATAACGAAACTTTATTCGTCATTAAAGATTAAATATTTATCTTGCACAACTAAAATATATAAATTAATTCATTTTGAGTATATTCATAATCAAGGTCATTGGGTATTGGCGCTGTACCCTTGCGCCCTCTTTTGGCCAGCAGCCACTAGTCAATAGTCAAAGGTAGTGATTTGCTATCGTTGGGGATTGGTGGGATGCTCTAAAACTTTAGTTTAGTGAGTCAAAGTGCGTCTGCGTTGATTGTAGTTACGTCAATAAACACGCAGTGTTTAAAATACCAGAGCATCCAGACCTCTACGTACAAACTGCGTGTTTCTGTAGATTATTCACCCGCTTCTGAGTAGACGAGCTACCTGGTAGCTCCCAGAAACGCTCGGGTCATCACCAGAGCTGCCACTGAAACGCCTTGATAAAGAAATCTTAATAAAATTGTAACAGAAAATAACCTCAGGGCTACTCCTTATATTCTAGCGGTTTCCTCAGTTTGGGACCTCCTGACCTGCTTGAGCTGTGCTCACCATGTCATGCTTGCAGCACTTTTTAAACTATGCATTGCCACTGTGGTGAATAGTAGAGAAGCAATCCAAGAGATTAATCCGATGTTTACATACAAAGATATAATAATAAGCAGTTTTGTCTTTGATACTAAACAAATCAGGATAGCAAAAAATAGATTATCCTGTGCGTTAATTGGGGAAAGCCCAGATGATGATGTAACAGTTGTATTGACTTCTGATCGGTTAAATGTCTGAAGCTTTTTTACCCACATGGGATAAAATGTGACTAGAGAAGGAAGCCAGAAACAAAAAGGTAGATAATAAAAAATAAAACAAAACAATATTTATATTTTTATGTCTAGTAGTTTGATGTAATTGGAACAGAACTATCAACGTTGATGGCTGACAAGCACAAACGCACAGGAAACAAACATGATGAAAGCTTCAAACAGCCACAAAACCAAATAAAATGAGTTAAACTAAAGAAAGTAGAAGCAAAACGAAAAATTCGGCAAATAGCACAACTGCCAGCATTAAAACTTTATAAACCCCTTTCACGAAACGTGGCTGCTCCAGACCAGTAGGGGGAGTCGATCAGCAAATCATCTGGTACCAAACTCACAATCTCTTCTGTAATATTGTAAAAAAACCAGGATTTATAACGCACCCTTTCTAACAACTTCCCTCTGATGATTGGGTGATCAACTCCCCCTAGTGGTCTGGAGGACTTTCGTTTTGTGGTGCGTGTTTGCAGCATTACGTAATTGCCGTTTTTGGGATTTGGAGCCATTACCTCCATGCTTTTTTTCTGTCACTTCTGTTCTGACCTTCCGCCCTACCTAGTATTTGTGGTACATTTGGAGGAAGGCACAGAGGTTGGGAGCGTCGTTCCAACCAGGGACGTCGCACCCGTTTCTCCGCTCTCCTCCACCGTCCCTCTAATGGTGCTGCTTGATTATTTGCTTTCCCATCCTCAGTGTTTTCTCTTGTGTTCTGATGGTGCGTTATACTTTAGTCCAAAGTATGACAGTCCCATGTGACATCAACCCCCAACTATAAGTTGTCAACACAGAAGTCGTTTATTTGAAGGCGTTTCTCTAGACGTGCAAGCAGATGCTAGTTTGCTGTATAAAACAGCCTCTGTCCTGTCACTCAGCTTTATAACAATACCTAGTGTTTGTCATTTTTGGTCATTCAGTATCATTAAATGCTCAAAACAAACAACAAAAAGCTGAAAGCCTATTCATATATTCATAGAACATATACTATACTTATATATATTTATGTATGTGATGAATGTGTGTTTTTCTTATGCAAGGAAAGAAGAAACGGCCCATTTAAATTAAATTAAAAGATGTTGTGTCCCTTTGTTCTCTTTTTTTATGTTAACTCCAACATTTAAAAGCAAATTATAAGCATTTATAAACAAAGTTAAGTGAAGTGAAGTTAATGAGATTATGTTTCAATAACAAACAGAGAGCATAGCCAGAGAACATGCTACGAACAAACAAGATCCCAAACACTTTTGAGGAGCTTGCTACACCCTTGATCCCAACAGGGCAGCAGCAAGATAGCATCACTACAATCCGACCAAATAATAAAGGTTAGGTCAGGAAGAATGGGACAAATTAATTTATAAATCTGTACTAAAAGAAACAAAAGTTTTTCTAAAAAGTGACTAAAAAAAGGAATATTTTCAGAGCTGCTTCTATACAGTCGTCTGTCGTTTTCTTCTGCAGTGCTCGTGTACTTTTTCCTTTCAGACGCTTCCAACGCTCTAAAGATTTGGATTTCAGATTCTAATTACCACTCCACCCTCCTCTCCATCTGTATGACCCAACACAGTAATTAGAGTGCTCAGCAGCTCAAAAGTGCATTCAGTGTGTCGAGATAAGGCGGGCCGCGAGACACTTGTCCACTCTCAGCCTCGGCTCCAAGCTGAACCTGTAAAGAAAGAAAGGAAATGCGTCTGAAAGATCGATCCTGATCCAGTGGTGAGCTTCACACCTTCAACCCAAACCTTGTCTTCTTGCTCCGTTTCACTTTCCCTGCTCCTTTTTCCCCCTCAAATTATCATTTTTCTCCTACAGAGAAATGATTTGCAGACATCTGAATGAAGTCAGTCGGAGGCAGAAACGAAGTGTCCACACACATTTGTGAACTCTAAAGGACAGAAATCTCTCTCTCTCTCTCTCTTTCTCGCTCTCAACCAGTTTGTGTTTGAAATGAATAATTTATGTCATGGGAATGTTGTGGGTTGAACGCAGTTAAATGTAAAAGAAGCCTGCAGGGAAAACACAGTGAAACATTTCCCCGTCTGTCTGTCAGGGTCTCTTTTAAATTCAAATATACTTTATTCGCACGGGCGAGTATCAGACGCCGGCACAGGAACACCGGGAGACCGGGAAAAGCCGAGCACACCCACGTTCAGCTCGGGCTAATTGAATATTCAATACCAATATTAGCACACGAAGATGTGTGAGAGATGTGCAGCAGGCCAAGGCCTCTGGTGATCGCAGAGTTCACATCATTTCCTGCGTGAATGTTGCGTCGTGTTGCAGCAGCTTCCTGAACGCTCAGCTCTCCGACAGCCTCCGTAACGGTTAAGGCTGGGAGATGCGTTCTGATTGGACCAGAGCACAGATGTCCATCCATCCGTTATCGAAACCCACTTATCCTGGCAGTGTCGCAGAGGGCTTGAGCCTAACTCCAGCTCTCATTGGGTTGGGAGGAGAGAAATACTTTTGCACGACTGTCCGGTCTGCCTGCATGGCTGCAGGTTGTGATTTCAAAATGTTCTTCAGCTTCATGATTCACAAGCACAAAATAACACACACAGAAGGATTTTTAGCTACAATCGCACAAACGGCAAAGGCGAGTCTACTCCTATTATTTTGCTGCCTGTATATAAGATATGACAAATGTCTGAAGCAAGCAGTGCCAAGTTTAGCTTTCTTTTTTCTCAGCTTCCTTCATCCTATCAGTGATGTCAACCTCTGAGGTGTATGGAGAGTCAGAATGGACAAAAAAAGATAGATAAATGAAAAGTATTACCTCTGATTGGAAGTCCCAAACAAAGAGTGAGTAATTCAATCTGAAAGTTCCTGATCAATGAATCCAACGATTCTGATTGCATTTAAAAAGAATAAATCTGCGAGTTTAGTGCTTCGGAATCACTAAACTCGCACATGTCTTATGTAGACAAAGTCTCCAAGGAAAACTCAGGTCTCAGCATCTGAATTACAAAGAGCTCTGGTTTTATCCTCCTTACAACCATGGTTCACATAAAACCCAATAAATCAGTTTAGTTCAGCGTTTAGTTTCCAGAGTTGTGCCGCTCAATCTGGCAGCATGTTGGAGTAGCTCTGGTGCTTTACTTTGTTTTTTCTTTTTAAAGCATCACTAAAAAGTTTCAGTTTTAGTCGATTTAGGCAGCCCACTGTGGACAAAAGAGATAGTGTTTTAGACTGAAGGAACACTACATTACCCATGAGCACCTGCGCATAGCATGGTAAAAATCTGATCTCCCTGTCGCCTGCAGTTGGATTGTTTTCAGTGTCTGTGTGAAAGATGAATAGCGATGAGGTGATGAATCTAATTGAGGTGAAACAATTTTAGATGATGATGTTGGAGATAAGAAATGGGGGAAGTGACGTATGCAGTCAGCACATTTGTAGTTGTTTTGTGTGGCAGGATTCCTGCCACCCTCCTCAAAGTTGCTTAGTGTTGGTTAAGGTGATATGGACCACCTGGGGCCATGACAGAGGCGTCATTCAATGAGCTGTAAGCCGTCTAATCACCAAAGTAATGAAAATATTTTATGTAGGTTGAAAAGTTACTTAGTCTTGTTTTAAATACATTTATTTTCTCTTCTTTTCCTTTCTGTACCTCCATTCTCTCTTGTTTTGGAAACAAACAGTTGGAAGGATTGTTGTTTTATGGTTCTTCCTTCTAGACATTTATGATGCAACCATTGCAACCAGGTAGTTTAAAACTGTGAGCAGCCGACTATAAACAAGTGCTTTCACCAGAGGCTTCTACAGATGTGGTGTAATACAGACTGGTACAGGACATCATTCCGACACAAGATAGTCAGCATCACAAAGAAGTCCAGAAATGACAGGAGCGGTCTCTCCCCTTTGTTTTCTGTTGCTCCTACACCTCAGAGCGTCCATGAAAATATAAATATGTGCAGCAGTTCCTCTCAACAACTCCTCTAACCGTAGAGCTCACATTAGAATGACTTGCAGTTTTCTTCTCCAACAGAAACCCTCCTCTAATTAAACCACGAGCTGCATTCATAAAACCCTGACTGATCGTTTCTCCTCCCATGTCTGTCTAGTTTCGACCAGGAAAAGCTTTTCGCCGGCGTCCAGATGCTGTTTTCCCTCTCCTGCCTTTACACCGTTTGTATTTATGGATCACCTCAGGCCTCTGCAGCCTCAGCTGCGCTCCGTGTTCAAGGTTGTCTGCATTATAAGAGCCGTTTTATTCCTTTGTCCCCTGCAGCGACCTGAAGTGATGCAGATGACTGCCGAGGTGTCAGCGACTCATTCAGCTTCATAAATGATGAATCACATCTGGGCTGAGAGGACAATGTTTTCAGCCACTTGGCCAGATTTCCTCTGAAGGCTCAGACTTTTTCCTGCAGAAGGGTGAAGTGTTATTTTTGTGATGCTGTTTGAAGCAACTGCAGCATTTTAAATCAGAGCCTTCGTTCTTTTCTCACACTCCTGGCGCTTTGGACGCTGGTTTTCCTGGAGTTACTTTGTTTAAAAATGATCAAATTAGGTTGGGTTGGGCCGCAGTGGTTTTGATTTAATTTTTTTTCTTTACAACCTCTTTAATATTTACATCCTGAAATGGATCAAACAAAAGGAGGCTTTTAGTAAAAAATTCAAGCCTTAATATTATTAAATGATCACAGGAGAGAGATTTTTTAAAGCAGAAAGAGAAAGCCAACCATCTCAGGACTGAATGAGTACAGACCTGTTGCACTGACCTCTGTGGTCATGAAATATTTCGAGGGGCTGGTTCTCACTCACTTGAAGGAGATCACCAACCCCCAAACTAGACCCCCTGCAGTTCGCGTATCGGGCCAACAGGTCTGTGGAGGATGCAGTGAACATGGGACTTCACCACATCCCCCAGTACCTCGACCGTCCAAGTACATATGCAAGAGTTCTGTTCTTGGACTTCAGCTCTGCCTTCAACACAATCATCCCTGGACATCTACACACCAGACTGACTCAGCTCAGTGTGCCAGCCACCACCTGCCGGTGGATCTTTAATTTCCTCACTGGCAGAGAGCAGCATATCCATTTGAGCAACTGTTTCAAAAATGACACTGAAGCACCAAACTGTGTTTATAAGTAAGTGAATCTGTCAGCGGGATGATTTTGCTAACAGAATTCTTGATGTTTTTCGGTACAGCGTCAACTATGGAGCCTCAAGGCAAACGAAAGATTTCCGCAGTGTGGGACCATTTTTATCTTACATCGGAAAATAAGGGAATTGTTTTCATTTCGTTTTTTCATCCGGTTCTTTTCAGTTTCTACTTGATCTATCCGAATCCAAATTCAGCTTAGTCGAAAAAGAGTAACAAACTAAATTTCAAAACGTTGGAAAAACTTATTTTTGTTAAATAAAAATTTGTGAAGAAAAACCTCAGTCCACAATCATCCTCAATTCAAACACATTCAATTAAATTTTCACTTTATGGTTCATGTTCACATTCTTTATCGATTGTATCTAAGAATATCACATATTTTCAATTTAACTTAAGATATTGAATAATACAATATATAATATACGATAAGATACAATGACTAAAATGTTACTGTTTACACTGGTTCATCAAGTCAGTCTGTCTACGTTGCCTGTAGGGATTTTTAATGTCCAGCAGGTGTCAGTATTCAGTGACACAGTATCAACACAGTTTTGCTGTGTCGAAACGCTTCATGACGCCTCATCTACCATCACTAGCCAACGCTCTACAAATATAAATCTGAAGTGTGTCATGCACCGTTTGCTGTACTTACAGCTGCAACATTTAAAAAATAGGGAACTATTGAGGCTGAAAAGACATGGAAATCAAGTCCTGCCCCAGATTCTCAGTTAGACTTCAGTCTGTACTTTAACTAGGCCATATTAATTTTAGTAGTACTACTTGATCTAAACCATCCTATTATATCTCCAGGCGTACGTTTACATCAACCTCAGTCTCAGGTCTTCAGCAGACTAACCACTATTGACGAAACATGTTAGTTCCCAATTGTTTTGTAAACTTTTATATTTTTTGCTTCCTTTGGATGCCAGTTTCTTTTTACCTTTAGACAGTTATGAATGGTATCTCTGACAACAAGAGTTTGTTTTGAAAAACAGAGTGAGCTGATTCACGTTCCAAAAGCTCACATGTTATCTGGACTATGACTCCCAAGAATTTTAATGCCAAGCACAGAGAGATAACTGGCAGATCTCTTATATCCCCTACATCAACGTTTCTCAGCTCTGATTTCTAACCATACTCCCTGGAGCAGCAAAAGCAAAAGAGCTGGATTAGCAGTGACTAATATTGCCCAAATTTTGGGCTGTTAGCAACCATCTTCCCTCTGGCCCCTTTTCCACGATAACTGGTTCCAGTGCGGGTTCGGTGCTTGAGCCAGAGTTATCACCGGTTCTTTGTGTTTCCACTGACCAAACGGGTGCTTAGCAGGCCACAACTCTTTCTGGGATCAGAAGAAAGAACCGGATTGACATGATGACGTCAGCGACTTGGGGCGGGGTTACGTAACAACTATTAGCTGGTAAACCGGAAAAGAGCGGCCGTTTTTTAACAACAGTGGAGTCGCTTGTGCGACAAATACTAAATGGACCTGAAGTCAAAGCAGCAGTCGTCAGAGGAGGAGACAAACTTCCTGCTCGAAGTGTGGTCCTCCACCCAAATACAAGAAAAACTTGAGGGACTTCAAGGACCAAACCGGTGTTCCAATATATCCAGAGAGAGATGGCTGCAGGAGGGTCTGAGCTCAGTCGTGAGCAAATTATTAACAAGCTTAAAAAGTGTTGCTGTGGTCTTGTGGCGGTTGGATTTGGCGCTGAATCTACTGGGTAACGGTGACGTACGCATACGCATGGAGTGACGTAATTACTGAGCTTTTCGGCCAGCTGCAGTGGGTGCCAAATCAAACAGTTCTCTAGCACCAGCACGGAACCAGCCCTCAGTGGAAAAGGGGTAACTGAGGTCTCCATGGATTGGTCGATTCTGACCGCTACTGGAGATCCTTTCTTAAGTTACTCTGAATATGAATTACAACTATAGTAGTAGTTATTTACCTTTTTAACTTTAGGATGAATAAAGTATTTCTGATTTGAACACAAGGACCAATGGGGTCAGTTTTAGTCTCATGCATTACCTGAACTTCTCCCATATGCTGCATTCACACAAAACACGTCGTTGCAAGTATTCCAACTCGAGCGTTTGGAGTGTTTTGAGCGTAACGTGCGTCAAGAGTGTCGGTCGCTCCATACGCTCTACTCTGGATGGGCTTAACGCGACCGCGAGACTTTGACGCTCCTAGACGCGCCTTTACCTAAACTTTTCATGTAAACTGGACGCTCTGGACGTATTCGGTGTGAACAGATTTCCTGTCTCCAACTACATTTCTGGTAGCAAAATTCAGAAACTATTTCATTAAAACAAGTTTTATCATGCAAGACCTTCATAAAAGGTCAGATTCCAGGACTGTTTGACCAATAGCTAAACTGCCACCATGATCATTTTGGCTGCTTCCTTACTGCTGGATAATGTTCAGATGATAGATGTATATTGGATTCTAAAGAATCAAATATGGGAAAAGGTGCATGGTATTAGTCAATGTTTTCTTACATCCAACATAATGGGGAAGTGTCATATCCTCTACTCCAACATCTCTTTGCCTGTCCTAATTTCAAAGGAGCGGTAAAAGCAAACAAGGTGGATTAGCAGGTGTAACAGGTAATGGTGTCCTCCACTACATGTTTGTGTGGAAGAATGGAGTTGACAGCACAGATTTACACACAATCTTGTAGGATTACATCCCACAGGCTGAGGTGTTGCACAAGACGACCACCCAGCCTCACAGGACGAGCTTTAAGAAGCTCCGTCAGTCTGAATCAGAGCGTTCCCGCCGAGAGCTCAGCCGTCTGTCAGTTAGACTGACGTCAGTTCTGCCTGTCAGTCATCGGCACATAGAAAAACAACAGTAGCAGACTCTGATTAATGGAGCAGGAGTGTGAAAAATGTTGGAAGCTTTCTAGCTGCAGCTGGCGAAAAACTGTTCGTTTTTTCAGGCTCATAAAAACAGTGATGTTTCTACTTGTTGCATCATCCATCCACCACTGGAAGGTCTGACGGACAGTCCTAATCCATGAAAGGACCCGTCTGTCTGCGCCCTCGCGTCTTTTCTGTCCGGAACCGTTGGATATCGCTGCTTTAAGGCTCATTTCTTCCAAATATTTCTGCTGCTGCGACTGCTCTCATTGAAGGAGACGCCTCTCGTCAGAAACATAAAAGCTCTGCTCATTAGAAACAATAGATGAAAAGCTCCCGGGAGCATCTTCCACAACATGGCGGCCGAGACGTCCGAGTCGATGTTGGGATTCAAGTCTTCATGTCGGAGACGTTTTTTTTTTCCTTTGTCGCAGCTGCAGAGTCGGTCACTTTGGAGTTCAAAGGAGCATTTCAGGTGCGGGAGAGAAGAAATGCGAGTCGACACAGAGGAGCAGAAATGAGATGAATGGTGAAAAAAGGTTCTTTATTTCTTCAACTTTGAAGAAAACCGTTGAAATACCAGTTTCTCTCTTTGTCTGCAGGTTTGTGATAAATCGAGCAGGCCTCCTCTTTATGACGCTGTCACCCAGCAGTTCTGGGAAGACGCCGCAGAACAACGGGGAGGCTGAATGGAGGCCTTCAATCCCTTCATTTCCAGCCTGATTTTCCTCCTATGTTACATCCTTTTACTGCATCTTTGAAATGCAACACGAAAACCTCCCCGCCACATTACCTCCGCTGAGAAACCTGCTTTTCTTTCATGTCTCTTGCCAACTTATTGCACTTTGGTCCCTGGATCATTGTCTTCTCATAACACTTCTGTGAATGTGGAGGCTTTTATTAGAAACACCATAATAAAGTTGGGAAAGGCTCTCCAGCTGAATATACGGAGGCAACAAACCCCGTATTAAAAGAAAACTAATGAAGCAAACAAAGGTGATGAGCAATTAAGATAATTAGATGGACAATTTGAGATCATTTAAAAGTTTTGCCTTGCATTGTTAATCCTGGATCATGATCTGCAATATGCATCTAAAACTGCATTTTGTCCGACTTTTTTTCCAGAAAAACATGTCCCCCCCCCCCCCCC
>JAVLVB010000650.1:54799-74545 GCA_032876305.1 Orestias chungarensis
TTTTGCCATATAGTAAACATAAAAAAATACAAATAAAATTGAAAGGAGCGCACAGTGTTGAGAAATAAAACACAATTTTTTAAGGCATAAAGATTGTGTGATTAATGTTCATGTTTTTTAAAAGTAGTATTTTATGTTTGTTACTGTTTTGATTGTCACTCTGAAGGTAAATCATGATAATAAATAAATCAATATGGGCCATCTGTAGTAAATCAATGCAATCCGTGTGGATTTTGTTGCTTTACCATAAAGGTAAATAAATGCAGTTCTTCTTCTTTACTTAACGCACAACCACAGTTTTTTTTAACGTTTTACCTGAAAGAACCATTATTACATAGAATAAGCTAAACGTTTGGGGTGATTTGAGAAAGATGGGACCACACACTTAACATCTGGTAGTCCTGCCAATTTAAAGCTAAATCCAGCTGAGTCGCTGCTGTTTTTGCCCTTGAACTGACAGCTGAAGGTCTGAGGACACAGAATGAAAGCAGAAACAGCTCCTCTCTTCCCCAGCAGAATAAAAACACCTTTGTCTGGTTTTAACTCCTTCTGCTAAACGAAAAATCAAAAAAACACATTCTAATAGTTACAAAAGGTTTAAATCTGTCACTTGGTTGTAATAAAAAGCGTTGTAGGTACAGCTGAAATAAAAAAACAGCTCTTTTTTAAAGACTCTTCTCAGCCTGAGTCAAGCTAACGTTAACCCTCCATTAGCTGCTAGGATGCTAACGGGGAAAAAAAGACACCACAGCAAACTTACCGGAAAGTCCGCTAGTGTTGCCGTTTGTTCCGGGAAGAAATTCCCGCTTTAGTTCCGTAGGACATCGTTTTCATCCGTGCGATAAGAGACCGAGCAGGTTTAGGTCTTAAATCCGCGTCGACAGCCGAAGCGAACCGTTAGGAGAACGACCGGAAGGGGAGCGAAGCCACTTCCGGCCCGGAGCTTTTCACAACAAAAGCACAGGTTGAACCCAAGGTGAATGTTTAAAAAGCCACAAGACAAAATAATATATATTAAGGTTTAACATATACATTAAGAAATGCTTTCTATAAATCCAATTTCCCTTTATATACATATATCAAGAAAAATAAAAAGCTGAATCAAAATTCATGATCTTCTAAATTTGTGACATTTCATTCAAACTCTTCGCCAGCAATTATGTTTTCACATAACATTCAATTGCATGCATTTAAAATCATTAATTATGAGAAATGACTTATAAAGTGATAGTGTTAACTTTGTATATCCTAATTAAAACTTAAAAAAGGGAAAATCTACCAAATATAGTATGACTGCAATAATTATTCCAATGTATTATATGACATTGAATATAAAAATAAACTGCTGCTGAAAGGGGACTCGACTCCTATCTCAGCTAACTTCTGTAATAGTAACACCAAGAACAACAGAGCGATGAAGCAGTGAAAATTGAGCTTTTAGCATTGCTTACATTTTCTCTTTTAAAGAAGAACCTGTATAATGGAGGAACAAGCCTAGACTGTGGTTAACACTAAACAATGGAGTCATAAAAATGAGGTGTAAGGCTTCAAAAGACTGGGTTAGAGTTGCAGAAATAGTTCAGATTATCCAACTAGTTGAAAAAACAAAAAATAGATTATACCAATATTCATTAGCTGAGAAATCATCCCCAAAACAAAACTAGTGACCGTTTTTCTGATAGCACAAATTAACATTTTTTGAAAACTTGCAACTTTAGTCGATTAAATTAAAATTTACATTCAATAATGCAAACAGATTTAGACGTAAAGTTAAATTGTAAAGTCTGAAACACTAAACACAGAATAAACAAAAACTTTGAGAATTTTGATGGTGAGAGTGATAAATCTGATAAACTCCTACATAAAGATGAAAGAAAAAAGGTTTTCAAGGTTCATCCCAAGAAAGAGCGGCATATGGACTGAGGAAGCGAGTCAGTGGTGAGGAGTACGGCAAGACGGGTTCAAAATGGTGTTTGTTCACACTGGGGGTCAGTTTTGAGCTGCAATTCAAGCGGGTTAAAATAACCTAGATGCAGTTTAGTTCAGGCGTTTATTTGACTTCCTTGTAACAATATTTCATAAGAGAAGACGGAAGAGAAAACATCGTCACTTTATCCAAAGAGGGTCAAGCGCGCTCTGATGCTCGCACAAGCTGAAAGGCATGAAGGGTTACTTTAGAGAATCAAAGGAATCAGTTCAGATAGAGTCAAACTCTGATGATTGATAATTTCATTTCTGTTCTTTTAAAGTCTCTGCGTTAAGTCATGGCAAATAAGACAGACGTGTTATAACTAACAATACAGTTGGGTTGTTTAATTCAGTCCATAAAAAGCCATGTTTTATCTGCGATCGTTGGTGCCGGACTTCCTCTTCCCAGACAGCAGATGTTTGGGTTTGAGGTCATACACGTGTCTGTCCGCCTCTCCTTTCCGGGCCTGGCGGTTCATATCTCTCTGGGAGTTCTTCATCATCTTCTTTGCCTTCTTCACCATCTGAAAAGAAACAAATATGAAACGGACAGTAAGTTTTCCTGTGTTTTCCCCTGAATGACATCTTTCCTTTATAGCGTAAAGAGTGCAGCATCGTGACAGACCTTTACATCGCGTAAACCAGACTGGTCTCGCGGAGGACGGGAAGCGCTCTGGCTGCGGGTTCTGGAGGTCGGAGGTGCCGAAGCTTCGCGCTTGCGCTTCCTGGTGATGCTGCGAGAGCGTCGGGCCTGTAGAGCGTAGTGGCTCTGGAGAAAAATTAAATGTTCATTGTCAGCACAATTAAGCTTCTTAATGAAAATTAACTCCATAAAAATAAAAACAAAAATTTACATAAAATGAATCCAAGCAAAACCACTAGAGATCTAAAGTAATACTAAAGCCTCCACATATATTTCTACTTTATTGACCTTACATGATGTCAAACTGAAATGCAGAAAAATCCAACTTTTAATTCCATTTGATTTATTCACATAAGGATTGGTTTAAAACACGACCTCCAATCTGCACACCAACATAATGCTTTGCCCAGACTTGATAAATGCAGAGAACATGCAATTATTTCAGTATATGAACCAAAAAAAAAACAACCCAAGAACAAATTATGCATCAATAAATAGGAAAAATCACTATTGCAGAACTAAATTCCTCTCCAACCAAACACTCTGACTCTGAACCTGTTTAAACTCTGAACAGATGCTTAGAAAAACAATGAGAGGGTGCGGATGTCCCATAACTTTCTCCAGATAAATGGGGTGAAAAAAGCACAAGTTATTATCTTTGGACCTAAAGAGGATTAAAACGATTCAGAATCAACCCACAGCTTCAGCCACTACAATTAGAAACTAGCAATCAGCTCAGAAATCTGGGTGTAGCGATGGACTCAGACCTGAACCTTTAAAGATACATAAAGACAAGGATTAAAGGACTAAAATCTGACCAAGACCTTCAGAACTCCCCCGTGCGTTTCTTTAGTGAAGCTGCTTACTGTTTTTACAGGTCTGCCTAAAACATCAGTCAGACAGCAGCTCATCCAGCTGAGTCCAAATCACGCGTCAAAATTACGTGTTTGAGCATTAGCAAAACGCAGCTTTGTGTTGATGGGCCATGTAAAACCAGAGTTCTGATAAAGTATTTGCACCATAGTTTTCTCTGAATATGAGAGAGACAGAGATGGTAAGTTTGGAGATTTCAGTGATATTTTGAGTGTTTAGTGTGTAGTGGTCTAGTTGAGTTTCTTGGGTTACAGTTTGGTTGGTTTTGTGAGATAAAATAATGAGGCGATTGGTGAATGTGGAGCGGGGGACAGCTGAGGAAGACAGGGCGGCGCCAGAAAGCGATGACTTTGACAACTAAGGGGATGATCTGTCGTTTTAATTGGAGGAGAGAGAGAGGAGCCTCAGAACAGAGGACGGGACGGCAGGACACGCTCACCAGGTCGCATCTCCTCTGGCTCAGGCAGCAGCGCCAAGCATAAACTCTGAGGCATTGCCTGCATTTTATGTAGATAGTGTTAAAATACTTTGTTGTGTGATGAGAGTGTACATAGGTTTTGAAATGTACAATTTCTATTTGCATCCTAAGTTTTAAAATTTGTTTGTTAAAAATATTTGTGGGAAATTACATTGTTTTGTTAATTGCTGTACAAAAAACGCCTGAGGTAATGCCTGCATTTATGTAAAAAGTCATAAATTACTTTGTTCTGTGAAAGATTGTGTGTTGGTTTTCAAATTAACAATTTATATTTGTATTCTAAGTTTTAGAATTGGATTGTTAAACATATTTGTGGTTTTCAAAGTAAAAAATATGACTTTTTTTCTACTCGAATTTTATGTTTTTTGTGTGATTTTAGGTCCACTGTGTTAATATGGTATGTCAAAATGGAAAGATAACTATATATCCACAAAGGGAAGGTTTTCCTGAAAAACATGATACCAAGAAATGCAGGGTAAACATTTTTTTAAGTAAAATATAAAGATAAAATCAAAAGTAGTCAAAAACGACCAAATATACCCTGGAGGGTTACACTCCTTCTAGCCCAACTTAGTCTGCATCCCCAGAAGCAGAACCAAACATGGATAAGCAGTATTAATTTTTCATGCTCCTATGATACCAAACAAACTTCCAGAAAACTGCAAAGCTGCTGAAACAATTAGTTTCTTTAAATCAAGGTTAAAAAAAACAATTTCTTGAGAAATTGTAAATGGGAACATTGATTATTTAGTCTTTGTAAGAAAAAAAACATTATATTTATTTTGATTATGCAAATAAAAAAAACATGAAAATGCGATGTCACCTTTTCTGTTCAGTGATTTTTTTGCCATTATTATGGTTTTATGGCGTGAAACCCCTTAAACGGCTTTGCTGCTGAGCTGTGTTACACAAACAAATCTCTATTCTATTTCCTGTGTAATAAATTTTTATGCATGAAAAAGGATGAAAGAAGCTAAAATCTTGTTTCATTTTAGGTGATGTTATCGGGAACTCACGTCGTTGTTGTTGCTCATGTCCAGCCCGAGCTGACTCATCTCCTTCTCCAGCTTCTTCTTCTCAACCTTTACAGAAAAATATTCAACACAGGATTAAGTGAATAATGAAATGAATATAAATAATGACGATAGGTTAACACCACAGAGCGTCTCCTCTCACCCTGGTGGCGGTTCTGGGCATGCGAGGTCCGTGAACGTCCTTATCTTTGGACTTCTGCACCAGCAGCTGCTTCTTCTCGCGGATTTGTTTGGCCAGTGTTCGGATCTCCTGCATCTCTTCGTCCTCGCTCTCCCCGTCCGATTCGTACTCCCCGGCTCGCTCCTTCAGCGCCTCCTCTTTCTCCAGCTCTTCCAGTTTCTGGGATGGAATCGACGTGTAGATAAGTTATAAAGTTTAAGACAAGATGGGCTTTTAAAGTTTAGTTCTGAAGTCAGAAAACGTTTTCATTCCAAGAGCCATTTTTTCTGCAGCTGCTACAAAATAAAACAAATGTTTGCGTAAACACGTACAACATAAGTGTTTTATTACAAAAAATACTCAAATACATTAGATTTTAAAACAAAATGAATCTTTTATTAAAAAAAGCATCGTATCTTTATGAACACAAATATGGAAAATAATGAAAGGTGCAACCCAGTTTATTTAAATATCTCTTATAAGAACTGGGTTTGCACAATATTAAAACATCTTGCAGTGATAAAAACATGAATAAGTATTGCCAAATAGGCCTTTTGCATTTTTTTCAAGTGTCATCTGTGTCGAATGTGAAGCTTTTGCTTCTGAGAGAATAAATATTGCATTTGCATTTAAAATAACAAGTAGAAATGGACTAAATCAAATGTATTAGAACACAGTTTTTTACTAAATAGATAATAGAAGCACAAAAAATCTCTGAGCCTCTATAACCAGACGCTACAGTAAAGGGACCGTGTTGCTATGGAGTTGATGTAGTCCAAAAACCTGAACACAAATATACTTAGAAAAAAAATGGTTATAATAAACATTTTCTGCTCTTATTAAGACCCTTCGCGTTAAAAACGTGCGTTCCAGGCGTAAATTACAGGATAACTAACAATGTTAACGATGCTTTTCTGACTCTTACCCTCATGATCTCCGGGTCGATGTAATCTGCCACGTTGTGTCCCTCCCAGACTTCAGGGATCTTATCCTGCCTCTCATCCTCGTTCATCAGATCCCAGTATTCTTAGAAATAATTACAATAATCAGTCTAAAATGAAGATTAAGAAACAACCAACACGGTTCCCTTTAATCTGCGTTTTCTTACTCTGGAGGTCCAGAACGTAATCGTCGCCGAGCTCCATCTCCAGATCTCTCTCCTGAAAGATGAAACATGAAGAGATTTATGATCCTGTAATTAAATCCCAACTTTTAGACAATATTTGATCTGACAAAAACTCTTTAAACGCTTTAAGACCATCCAAAACAGACTAGATTATTATTACAGATTATATTAATGTTTATATGTTTATAGTTTATATTGTTATTTATCATTTTTTTTGCTCACGTTTCTGTATTTAAAACAGCTGGAATGCATCAAAATAACTCAAAGCCAGAGTTTCTGTTTATTTATGAAAACTTGCCCCAATTCAATTTAATTGACAATAATCTGTTAACCTTCATTTACTTCTGCTATTTTTTAAGCGTCTAATATGGAATATTTCTTGTTATTTTAGATCATTTTTATTCGATAGAATATTAATGTGTTGTTTGAGATTTTTAAAATAAATATAAACCTTCATTATTTTCTTAAAAAACTAATTAGAATCAATGATTAAAAAAAAAAAAAAGCTTTTAATTTTCCATGTTGATAATGAATTAATCTCAAAGTATTTATTTTTGTTGCTACAGATTTTTAAAAATACTCAATTTTGCAGTTTGTAGCTTACATATCAAGTATTTTGGTGACAAAAATAGGATTTCCTGAAACTTTTTCTGGTCGAGCAGACAAAATAAAAACATATTAGAGGTTTTAATTTGTTAACGTGTTTTGTGTAGCGTCTGCGCACCAGTTTGCGTTTGGGCGTGTCCACCTCCATGGCTTTCCTCCGGTTCAGAGCTCCCTCCGGGATGAACGGAGGTCTCTCCTGGGTAAAAAAAAACATCGGAAAGCCGCTTTAACCTGCAGGTAACCGAGCGAAACTCCTCAGACGGTTCTAACGCACCTTCTCGTCCCTCTTGGCCGGCATGGCCAGGTGGAGCCTGTTGAGGACGTCGTGGACCTTCTTGCCTTTTATCTTGTTGTTGACGCGCTGAGCCAGAAGTTGATCGCAGGCCTTGAGAGACAGCGGCGTCAAAAAAAAAAAAAGAACCCAGACGTAGTGGAAATAAGCACCCCGCCGCCCCCTGCTGTGAAACCTCACCTGGGTTTTCACCTTTATGACCCCCTCCTCCGTCAGCGTGCTCGTCTCGATCACCAGGATCCCCTCGGCTGAGAGATCCGCAAGGATTTTCTGACAGAACGAAACCATCAGGAGAACTTTGAGGATCCAGCAGGTGAGGGGAGAGAACAGGTGTTGGTGTTTTCCTGAAAACTCACCTGGTTCTCCTCCGACAGCTCGCTGATCTTCTTCACGTCACTTTTGTTCGCGACGACAATGAGAGGCTGCAGGACGACAAACATCCAGGTTTTAGTGTCAGGAAGGGAAGCTGGGATTTGGATTTATTCGTCTTTATGTATGAAACTGTAGCAGAAACGATAAACAACAGCAACAACTGCGCTGCGTTCACGCCAAACGCATCCGGACGATCAAAAGCGGATGTGGAGTTGGACGATGGCGATCTCAGACGCCATTTCGGGATCGCCAAAGCTGCGGTTTCTGTCCGTGCTCCAATTATTTCCTCATTGGTTTCACGTGCTATTCATTCACCTTCAAACATGGCTGAAGGGCCAGCAGTTTTTTCTTGTATCATCTTAATGGAATTCATTGAAACTTGATTTCAACTAAACCAATCTTGATTGAAATCGAAGCCGAAATCTGCCAGAAAATGTGAAATTCAGGCCTAAGAGCGTGTAACGCTAAGTTGGACACGAGTGCATTTTGTACATTGAAACGCTTCAAACGAGCTTGATCCACGTCAAGCATTTTCCTACAATGGAGGATGAACCTGAGAGAGCAGCTCGTCTTTCTTTAATAAACCAAGAGAGCGTGGTTGTCTGCTGCCTCGGCTCCATATCTGTAACTAGGGGAAAAATCCAGCAGCGTTCAGAGTTTGGTGATTTTCTCCTCCTGGAGCTTAACGCTGACGAGGGTCGATTTCAGCTCTAGTTTCACTGGAATTAGAGACGATAAATCTATCCTCCATCAACACTTCAGAAACGTTTGTCACTACGTCACATAGAAGGAGCTCTCTGATGCTCTCAGACTTTTCGACTCTCCTAGACGCTTTGCATGTAAACTGGACGCTCCAGATGCTTTGAATGTCAACGCAGCATCAGGGTTGTGCCTTATTCAGTTTACGTTTATCTTAATACATTTCTTATTTTGCCTACATCTTGTTTAATGATAGCTAGGGTGCATTTAAACTGCCGTCACTGTGTGCAGTTGCATTGTTTTGATGTAACTGGTGTCATAAGGAAGTTTGAACTATTTGTGTAGTTATCATGAGAATACAACGAGATACACCGAAAAGATTTTTGGATCCCCACCAAACACGACAATAAAAGTCAAGAGTTATAGTGATAATTAAAGAAAAGAATAAGTAGGAAGCAGCAACAGCACGTAGACACGCTGCAGTGAGATTATTACTACTACCAGTGGCTCTTAAACGAATCCACAGACGGTCATGATGATAATCTTTGCAGGTCCAGAAAATTGTGGCCCCCAGGTAAAAACACCCGTCTGGCTTTGAGCTCCCACCTTGTTGGCGAACAGCGGCCTGATGTTGTTGAAGAGCTCCAGCTGCTCCTGCAGCGTGTGGCCGCACTGCTCCGACGGATCCATGACGTACAGCACCGCCGCCCGCAGGTGAGCCAGAGCCGTGATGGCCTGCATCTCGATGGTGTTCCTCTCCTCCAGCGGGTGGTCCAGGATGCCGGGCGTGTCCACCACCTGCCAACCGCAAGCACAGACGAGCTCGGCGTCAGCAGCAGCTCCCCGGCCGCAGACTCGAGCCGCCGCGGCGTCGCGCCTACCTGCCAGCGCAGATATCTGTAGTCCATGTGACCCACGAACAGAGACTTGGTGGTGAAGGCGTACGGCTGCACGTCCACGTCGGCCCTGGTCACCTGGTGGGAAACATTTACCTCGTTTTTAACACAGTGTTGCTTCTGAAAGTGAAACGAGCCTTTAGGGCCCTTTCAGATTTCATAGCTTCGTACGTTTCACACAGTTTCTCCCTCAACGACAGAGAGCAGGTTACGTTTTTCACAAGGACATTTCAGAGCCTCTGACGCCGCGAGACGACGTCTTCATGGCTCAGAGACGCTCAAATGCACGAGCATCAACCTTTAAAACTCAAAAAGAGTTCTTCGGAAATAAATATCGACAGAATGTTTTTCCATTTACGGCGGATCCACGCCGGAGAGTTGCTGGCTCGGAGAACTAACCGAGCACCTAGCGAGTTTTCTTTGCCGCCGCCGCCGCCGCCCGCTGAACACCAGACGGCGGCTGTGAGACCGACTACGGCGCCACAGGACGAGGAAGTGGGAGGGGCTAAGCGCAGACATAACAAAAGGGCCCTGGAGAAAAACAGAAAAAGGGCTGCCAGAGTTGTTGGTCGTCACCTCTAAGTAAAGCTTAGCGTTATAAAACAGTTCGTTTTGAGGTCGTCGTTAAGTTCTTCAGGTTATTGGTGGCTGGAAAACAGTTATGTGCACATTACCGCCACCTACTGGTAACAAGTGCTGGGATAGAGTGGTTCTGAATATGCTTATGACTTAATTTGATTCATCTCAAGTTTACTTTTTTCTTTTTACTTCCAAGTTTATTTAAATTTACAAACATGATTTTTATTTTGTTAAAGCGCCGTTAAAGGTTATTGTTATTATTATGATCTATTATGATCACGATGATGTTGATTTTAATAAACATTACACACATTTTCTATTAGTATTAGTTCTTTACTTGTTAATATAAATCCAACATTGACGTGTCTTTATCATCGGTTTCCTCTAGAAACAGAGGCGGCGTCACCTTGTTGATGAAGCTGGACTTGCCCACGTTGGGGTAACCACACAGCAGCAGGGTCCGGGTGTTCGGGTCGATGCTCGGCAGGCGGGACAGATGCTGGCGAACTGTCGGGCGGCAGAGCGGGAAGACGTCAAATCTCTTGCCAGACAACAAACAAACAAGGCAGCGAGCGTCTTTCCTCGGCCCTCACCTTGCTCCAGGTACTCCAGGCTGGATTTCTGCCTCTTCAGGATGGTGCACATCCGACCCAGAGCGGCCCGCTTCAGCTGTTTGCACCGATACATAGAATCGCCGTACTTCATCAGCCGCACGTAATCTTTGGAGACACTAAAACCACGAAGGAGAAACGGTTGGTTTCCTGGATCCGCCAGTTTCTGTCATTTTTAACACCATCAACTCCAGCAAAGTGTTTCTGGTGTTGCTGGAACATTAAATTGTTCCTGTTTTACATTTCTTAGAAAAAACAACAAAACTTCTATAAGCTAGATTCCTAATATTAAAGAAAACTATCTTTTTTTGTAGTGTTTTCTAAGTATTTTCCGTTGTTCGAATTCTACAAGAAGGTCCAATTTTATCGGTTTCCTTTCAAAACCATCCATCGAGCAGAGATGGCTCCGCCCACAAGGAAGTGCAACGCAATCAGAGCAAACCAACCCAACAAAAACTAAACAGCCAACACCGAGACAAAAGCCATATTAGCACGGGGTTATTATTAGCTAGTATTACTGCACGCTGTCAAGCGTTTCATCCACATCGTTGTCCTGCAAAATTAAACCCCTTTGGTGGGTCTCCAGATATTTCACTTAACCCTTTAGGCGCCGGAGTTTTTTAATGGAAATGTTCAATTTTACATCAAGATTTCAAAAGGCTATAACTTTAAAGTAGTTTGAGATAAAGGTGTACTGTCAATGTATGACTCAAAGTCTGTGATGGGAGTGAAATTATTAATCTAAATTGCATTTTATGATGTCACAAAGCGGCGGCCATATAGGAAAATGTTCAGTTTTGATATCAAGGTGTCAAAAGGCTGTAACTTCTAAGTGGTCTGAGATAAAGGTTTACTGTCAATGAGAAATGTCTTCAGTGTGAACCTAAATTTGGGATAGAAGCAGATTTGTCATGTAATTAGATTATTGTGACATCAACAGGTGGCGGCCAAACTGGAAAATGTCAATTTTCTTATAAAGATTTCAAAAGGGAGAATATTGTCACCTGTCGATGTGAAATATTTTTATCCACTGTTGATGCTTTTCTTCTTCTCTCATCATCACCACTGCCGTGATTTACGGTGCGTGAACGCCACCATTAGCGGTGTGTTTTTTCCGCTGCTTCTCCCGCGTCTGCCACGAAAACCACGGTTGTTTTCATCCCCACTATATTCACCTGTATTTGCGGTGTTATGAGCCCCTCTGCCACCCCGACCACGTCCTCTGCTTGCCGTTTGCAAGATGCTTTTCACCCCGGCCAGGCATTACGCATCGTGAGTAAAAGGAAAAACACTTTCGCTCTGCTCTCGTTACGCGCCACTCTCTGCAGGTGTTTTACTAACGCCCACAAATGCTGCTCAGATTACAGGCACATGTGTCCCCTAACTCCTGGTGCAAAGTAGTAACAAGATTCGAAGCCACATTTATCGATACCGCCTGTTTTATTCAGCAATGTTGCTTGTCGCAATTTTGCGACTTTGGCGCTTAGAGGGTTAATTTTGGGCTTAAAATGCTTTCAAAACCGGCGTTCGTAGTTTCAGACACAGCCTCCGTAACTCTACCCACAATAACTAGAAGAAAGTGCAATAAAAACGACAAACATCGCCCCATCACTGCGATGCAGACCCGCACAGGACAAGTGTTACGATGGGACATCTGTGTTTGCTAGACTATGATCGGTAATATACGCCGGATCTGGGACTTGTGACGCATTCGGTTCTGGATCGTATGCATGAATAAGAAACAATTGTCATCTTTGATCAACGCAAAGCTTTGACTCTATGATTTTTAGAAAATAAGCTTCAACTCTTTATTCATTTATCTCGTGCAATTATTTGATTAATATCGTCTTAAAATCCTCTTTATGCATATCTTTCTCTTTTTCCTCATCATCGTTGTAGTTCTTGCTTGCATTGAAATAGGAGAAGCTCTCTAATCTCTAAACTGTATGTCAACAAAGATTATTCGTTAATCTTCCTTTTACATTGTTTTTTGCACGCTTAGGTGTCATAATTGCCATAACTGTTTCATAATGACCAAGTTTCTCGATTCGAGACCTCGTCCTCATCATCAGCCGCCAACAACGACCACATTAGGCAAAGAATTGTTCAATGTTTGATACACAAAAGAGCAAAACCTGAAGTAAAACTGAAAGCCTAGAAGGTGAGAAGAGTGTCTGGATCACATGAGGACGATAAAACGACGTTGTCTGATGGGGTCAAACATACTTATCTATCAGGTTCTTGGCGATGTTTATCTGTCCCAAGGCCAGCTTGTAGTGGTCTTTGTCATACAGGACGTTCATCAGATCAGCGTAAAACGGATGGATGTCCTGACATCACAAAAACCAAAACAGATCATCACAACCTGATCACAACGGCCGTTTTCTCTCTCTCGGTTTTCAGCGACTTACGTCGAGTTTGGGGAAGTCGGTGAGGATCTGCGTGAGTCGGTCGTGGTAGTTCTGCTGCGTGAACTTCACCTTCCGCATGTAGAAGTGCCGGATCCGGTGGATCTGGTAATGCTTGTGAATCACCGTCGGCGTCTTCCTTTGGGTTTTGGATAAAGTGATGTCGATGAATTCCTGCGGGGACGGACAAGAGAGACGCAAACACAACTCTTCAGCACAGCCCCAGTGTTTCTGAAAGCACGGTTCAAGCGTTTACTGACGGAAAGCCTCCAGGAGGAGGAAATCAATAACAGTCATAAGGAAAACAACAATCTCAAATAGCAGGTGACTGTTAAAGAAGACAAACAACATTCAACCTAATGGTTATGGGAGACATTTAAGTGGAACACAGATGTAGAATAACACATTTAATCAGCTAATATTCCCCTATTCCAGCTTAAATGTCCAGCAAACTCCTTTTTTCCTCCTATTTCAACCATAAACAGCTACTTTGTTATTAATTTCACTAATTTCCACCAAAACAACTGCATTGATTGCAGTTTTCTTTTCATTTCCACCATAAATACTTAATCAACAGAAGATTTCAAACTTAAAAAGTCCAAACCAGAGTTTTCTCTCCAATCCCCACAAAAAAAAACTATAATTAGTTGCTGTCACCTTTTTTTTAATAAGAAAATTGTCCAGTTAACATCAGATTTCAGTCCCCTTGTTTGTTTCTTCTTGTATTTCCATCTAATTTCCCATAATTTCTCTTAATTTTCCCAAACTATTGAATCAGTTTTTTATTTTCTTCTTGACCTTGATCAACGCCCACCGTGCTTCAAGGTTTCAACCAATTGCCACCATAATCACCTATTTTTTATACAGATTTCTGTAAAAGGTTGAACCTGTAACTTTTTAAACAAAACAATCCACAAATATTTAACATTATTATTTAGAAAAAATATGAATACATGGTTTTCAGTCGTTTCCTAACTTATTTTCACCATAAATTACCTAAAATGTTTTAATTGATTTAAACCATCAACACACACCTTTCTTCAGATTTGTATAATATCCTTTAAAACCTGTTTCCTTGCTTATTTTTCCCATAAATGTCCAAAACACCACTCTTTTTGCCCACCTTGCATCAGATTCGAATGATATCCTTAAAAACATATTTTCAGCAGTTTTATTTTCACCATAATCGTCTTGTCACCAGCAGATTTCCAGTTTAAAGGTCCAGTATTTTCCTGTTTCTCTTTATTTCCACCATACAATTCCATTTTATCTCTAAATTAACTCAAACTGACACAATTTACCCTTTAAATCCTACGATTTCGTGACAAATGTGATGTAAACTGGTTGTTTAGCCTCTGCTCCAGTAAACCACGTGTTATTCTTCTTCTGGGTTTTTCTTCTTCTGGGTTTTTCTTCTTCTGTGTTTTCTTCGCATTTTTCGATCTTTCCTCGCGAATATTTGAGCGGGAAACATCAAAACCCGTAAAATGATCGAATAAAACTCACCTTTGCGGTGGGAACCACCATAATCTTCTTAAAGTTATAAAGTGCCATTTTGTCGGCGCACGTTTGGGTCCACCGACAGCACGGAGAGAACCGGAACCGGAAATACGTCAGAGACAGAGAGGAAGCGGGGTTGTCGTCGCGCTACATCTCCCTCTAGTGGCTGAAGACACAAACTGCACCAACACTTTTTTTAAACATGTAAATCTACAGAAAACTCCTACAAAATGTTTTTTGAACATTAGTTTGTACCGTCAGTATTTTTTTTATACTACAGATTAACATTTAAAAACAGAACTGAGGATTGTTTTGTTCTTTTTGGCCCCTTTTTTCAGGACTGAACTTGTTAATGTCTGCCTTCTATGAATAAAACCATGTTTGTCTAAAACTTCTCTATTCTTTTCCACTGCAGGTTCGTTTTCAGGACTAATTAAATTCTGCCGTCATCAGATTTCTGTGTGAACAGTTTACGGAACCCAAAACGACCCGCATGAAGAAGAAGAACCAACGTCTGACGTAGAATAATGACACATGTCTTATCCTTGGATAAAAGATATATAATTTGCCTTAATCTGATTATTTCATTTTATTTTAACTTTCACAACGAAACAAACTGAAAGAAATATTTTTTTTTTAGATCGGATCTGAATTTCTGTCCCACTGATCGTTAAAAATGACCACATCAGAATCAACATCTAACACCGCAGGCCTCCTAACTGGCTCACTTAATGCCATTACTTAACAAAGAATGGTCTAGTTAAAGTCTGGAAAATTCCCCAGACATTGATGCAAAGTTAAGACAGCTGGAACTGGCAACACCACAACCAGTTATTAGGGGGGCACTTACATTTTACCCAGCGCCAGGTTGGTTTGAACATCTTCTAAAGATGAATTGAGAATCATTCATCTGGTTTTTAATGTAGTTTGATGATGTTTAAGTGCAACAAACAGCAACATGACATCAAGCATTATTGGAACAAATATATTAGGTGGAGAAAGATTCCACTAATTTGTTGAATTAATCAACTTGAATAGAAATGTATCCCCCTCATCTTGTTATTAAATGAGTTAAATAACAAACTAAGTTAGCCAGATAATAACTCTAGCGAAATTTGATCGATTTGCAGCCACAATTGTAAAAACCTTAAAGACCATATAATTTTTAATTATTCAATATTTGCTATTGTTGTCATAAAGAACTACACTTTTATTTTATTTTTTTAGGTTTTAAAGAAAATATACATGTTTTATTTAATAGGACATTGATATTTATTTTTTAAAAATGGGGGGAAAAAACATTGTTTCTTACATCATGCCAAGAAAACAGAATGACAGATAATTTTGTTATTCCTCTGATTTAATATAGTAATATTGAACATGTCTTTATTAGCTTTATGCAGGAAATCAGCCTAATTAACTGGGGTTGCTTGAAAACATACGACTGTGTAAAATGAATCGCTATGTGTTTCACTTCAGAATTATGTATTTTAATAAGATGTACCTCCTTACATCACAAAAAGGATGACAGGTACTTTCTCTGCCTTTCCATCAAATAGGAGTTTAACTATTTCATAAAACAAAACTGCAAAAATCTTACTTTTATTTTATGTATAAAAATGTAACGTTTTCATAAAATATGAGAACTGCTGCAATGTTAACTTTTATTATGTACATCTTTAAATGAAAAATATGTTGTTTATCATGATCAGCAAGGTAATAAATACCTCTTGGCTCTGATTGGAACATCAAAGCTTTACATTCCTTAAAATTGCCCAACCTTTAACATGTTATTTATCTGTCTTTTGTCCATAAATGTAATAAGAAATTTGATTTATAAAACACATGTATGAGTGCGATTAAAGTTTTAAACGGAAAAAACAACTTTGTTGTGACCCGCGCTAATCAGAAACCAGCCAATCAGAGAGTGCTTCGTCTTCCGAAGTCCCGCCCAATTTGCTTGATCACGAGTGCGCCTACTGGCCTTCTGGACCAATCAGAGCCGCCGGCTGCGGAGGGTCGCGTGAACCTCTGTGACAGTCGGCCAAAGACAAGAAAAACGGGAGGAGGTCTCACTCTGACTCCGGGATTAAGGCGCGGGATCCTACAGAGATATGGAGAGATTTGTTCCAGTATTAGAAGAAAAAATAGAAACAACTAAAATGTGCAAAGCGAAAATTTTCTTTTTCTATTAGAATTTTTTGCAGAAATTTACAATGTGTATTTAAAAAAAAAAAAAATTCAGATTTTACCTGTTTTAGTTTATATTTTGTGATTAAATGTGTAGAATTTTTACAAATTGCATCCTTTTACAACAGCAATGTATACATTTTGTTCCTTCCTTCAAACGTTGATGTAAAGACGCATTTGTGATTGTCTGGATTTAAAGGTTGGATAAAAGGAAGCCTTTCGTAACACAAATGCTACCGTCCAACTGAGACTAATAGAAACTCATCACATTCCTCCAAGGGTGAAGCTGCACCCACAGAAGCCTTGAGCATGCTAATTCAAGACATCAAACTCAGTCTCTAAAATACGGAGCCCCTCTGGTGACATGGATAGAAACGAAACATTACATGACAATAACTTTTTTAACACAGCGGTAAAGTTAGCAGAGCTCCTTAGGGTTTGATTTAGGGGCCGTCAATAAAGTTCAGAACCGAACACTCTTGAGAAAAAAAAACATTAACAGCTTTTTTGTTATGGCACACAAAGACAAAACAAGACTCTGGAATTATTCCACAGGAATAGATCAAGTTTAGTTTCAGTTTAACCCACGTCTTTATTTTAATATTAATTGATAAAAATAGATCTTAAATTCTTCTTCTAAACGACACAGATGGGGCACACATCCAAATTTAACCCTTGACCTCCTCTGCATCAATCCGCACAAGAGGGAGACACCGCTAACTCTAGTGAGTTCTACTAACTTTGCAGCTGTGTTAAACACGCTTTATTATTTCCTATCCATGTAATATTTGTTTTTTCACCCACGTCACCAGTGGGACTCCGTACTGTAACAAATTTGAAATAATAAAATCTACAATAAATAAGATAAAACGTAAGATCTGGGAAAAAAATAGCAAACTGCATAAATATCAGTAAAACCGTTGAAAACTTATTGAAAATTTGTCTCAAACACTCTTTATGATTTAAAAAAATATTTTTTTTATTTCTGCTTTGCTTGCAATAATATTGTAACATTTTTTCTCCCTACAAATTAAAAACAACCTGGCAATAAAAACTGACCCAAGCAAGCCAATAAAGCAGTTAATTAAATCAGACTCCAAAGAAACATGTTCAGAAAAAAAAAAGATCTGTTGTAAAAAAGGTTATTAATTTGTTGAAATGAGTCCTTCTATCGATCCAATAACGTCGTCCAGCTTGGCCTTAAATCAAGTTCCTCCTCACTGGGCGGCAACAGAGATAAAAGTTTTCAAATATTTAGATCTTAGTGTTGATTCTTTTCTATTTCCATCCATTTACAGACTTCACTGCTTTATCTGCTCGGTACTGGAAGGAGAAACGTCCACCAAAGGGAAACAGAGAGACGGGTTGCCGAAGGTTTCATCCTGTTACATGGGAGTTTTTCCTCCCCACTGTCGTCACATGCATGCTCAGCGTGAGGGATTCCTGTGAAGTCCATCTAACATCCACTGTTTCTGCCTATCCAGCAGGAGGTTATGCTGCGATTTGATGCAATCTGCTGACTTGATTGACAGCTTTTGTAAAACTAATTTAAATAATGAATTTAAAGGATTGATAACATCAGATAGAACACATGTATGATTGGATTTAAATTATCTTTCCGATGTGAATAACCTGAATTGGATTTTTTCCAGATCAAACAACACTTTGCATCATCCTGGGAGATAATTTGGACCGGCTTTACATTCAACTTATCATTTTCTGTAAAGAAATGTTTGTTTTATGGCTTTTAGTAAGGAAGAGAGTATTTTGTCACACTCATATTTTTCCCATTATAACTTACAACTATTTTTTGTCTGTTTTCTGTCTCCAACATGCTAGTAAACTTGAAACAAGACAAAATTTACTTACAAGTAACTTTTCAGCGCGATAGAAGCTAGTTTTAAATTCTGTTGTTGTATTGGCGGGTCGTAACTTCTATTATATTCTTATATACACATTTTTAAGCATAGTTCTTTTAATCTTTGATTTATTTCATCTAAATATGCTTTGGTAGCATAATTTATGTCTTCAGACTGTGAGCATCTGAAACTGAAGTCAAATGTCATGTTTGTGCTCAGTAAATTAAAAGGATTGTGATTTTAAAGGCATAATTCAAGTGATGTTGGAGTATTCTGTGTTTATTGGTGTTTTTTCAGAGGTTATGATGTTTGGCTCAAAAGAAGAAATAGGATGTTTCTAAAGTCCGCCATTTCAAGACTGCATCATGAATCAACTTTTATTTATTTTCATCTTTCCTGGTTATCATCTCTTTATATCATTCTCCAACACTCTGTGCTGTTAAATATTTAAGTTATTTGCATTAACCTTTAAGTTCAAATACCATAAATAGGAAGAAAACTTGTTTTTTGTTTTTTTTGTTACGACCTCTACTTTTCTGACTTGAAACTAGAATGAAACCATTTTGGAAAGTAACTCCCACAGACACATTTAAAGTGGTTTTAGACACATAAAAAAAATAAAAAAACTGACAGAATGCTGACTTTTATCTCAAAAATCAGAATTTTTATTAATGTGGCAGATTTAGCCTAAAGCTCATTAGACGATAAACAGAACAAACTAGTTCTACGAAACAACAAACTAATTCTGAGAAACAAAACCCAGCGGATTACGTCGCATCATTGACTTGCGGTATTCGCCTCATACTGAGCATGCATGTGGCGACAGTGGAGAGGAAAAACTCCCCTTTAACAGGAAGAAACCTACCGGCCAGTAGCACTCACGCCCAATGGTTATGAAGTGCTTCGAGAAACTGGTACGGCGGCATACAGGGTGGAGTTGAGCTTCTGTCTGCATGGTGCATGGACAATAACCTGACCCTGAACACCTCCAAGTCAAATGAGATGCTCAGGAGGATTCTACGGAAGAACAACCTGAGACCAGAGCTGCTGCTGTCCTTCTACCGCTGCTCTGTGGAGTCAGTGCTGAGCTGTGGCATCTCGCTGTGGTTCTCCAGCTGCACTGCGGCAGAGAGGAAGCAGCTCCAACGCGTCATTAACACTGACCAGAGACTGACCGGCTGGCCTCTCCCCTCTCTGGAGGAGATTTACTCCACCCGCTGCTTCAGGAGAGCCCGCAGCATCACCAGGGACTCCTCACACCCTGGTCACCAGCATCGTCAACTGGGAGGCGTTTCAGGGCAATAAGGACAAAAACCAACAGACTGAATAACAGCTTTTTTCCAAGAGCTTGTTGTTGTTGTTGCCCTGCTAAAATCTCAGCTAACATCTCAGCTAACAGAACAGCAGCCCAGGTGTGGCTACTATGGAGAGAAGAACACTAAGAGAAAACAA
>JAVLVB010000650.1:74645-97261 GCA_032876305.1 Orestias chungarensis
GATAGACTTTATTGATCCCGAAGGAAATTGTTTTGCCAGGGTTACAGAGTATCAAATAACAATTAACACGACACACTCATCTCACATACAACACAGTACAGTACACAATCAACATATAACAATAACCACACTACTATTTATCCCTCCTGCAGATGGAAGAGGAATTGTACAGTTTGATTGCCACAGGTAAGAAAGACCTGCTGTGGCGTTTTGTGGTGACGCTCGGTGGTCTCAGTCTCCGGCTGAAGGTGCTCTGACAGGCCGTCAGGGTGGCATGTAGGGGGTGGTAGTTGTTGTCCTTGATGCTGAGCAGCTTCCTCAGCATCCTCCTCTCTGACACCTCCACCACAGACTCCAGTTCCAGTCCCAGGACAGAGCCAGCTCTCCTGATGAGCTTGTTGAGTCTGTTGGTGTCAGCCGTCCTCAGCCTGCTGCCCCAGCACACGACAGCGTAGAAGATGGCGCTGGCGACCACAGAGTGGTAGAACATCTGCAGCCTGGTCCTGCAGACGTTGAAAGATCTGAGCCTCCTGAGGAAGTACAGTCTGCTCTGACCCTTTTTTGTAGACAGTGTGTGTGTTCTTAGACCAGTCCAGTTTATTGTCTATGTGGACACCGAGGTATTTGTAGTCCTCCACTATGTCCACAACTGAGCCGTTGATGATGACGGGGTCTGGGCGGTTCCGCTGTTTCCTGAAAAGGTTAACAAGGTTGAAATAACGGTAACTAAGTAGATTGGACTAAAGAAGAAAGTAGCAGAGAGAGAAGTGGTCAGATTATCTTCCAGCAGTCTAAGCCTATAGCAGCATAACTATAGAAAAACTTAAATAACTTAACACTATAGAGACATGAAGAAGGTAGAGCAAAGGAGAACCGTCAAGACTGAGTTTCTCCCCAACCGGATTAGGCTGTCTTCTCTACCTCTTCCTAACTATAAACTTTACCAAACAGGAAGGTTTTAACCCTAGATTTGAAACTAGACAGGGTCTCTGCCTCACGGACATGGACTTAATCTTTTTTCTAAGAAATTTGAAAAAAGAAATTCAGATCTTAACGGCAAGTTAAGGTTAATAATACAGCACATTTTGGTCAAAGGTAACTTACAAATACACACTTTTCTTAGAATTCAGAATATAAATTCAGATTAAATAAAAGGAGAAGTAAAAAGAAAAAGTTCTGACTTTTTAAAACCAAATAAAAAAACTATTTATTTCCCCCAGATTTCGGGCTTTTGAAGAAAAAGACAAAAAGAAGTTAAATCCAAAATAAATGCAGGTTTTCACTCAATCAATAATAAACATACAACAATAATAATAATAATATTTAAAGGCCTTCCTACAGATGCTCTGTTTGGCCTCCATTCCCGCCGGAGTGACTCCTCCTCGCGCCTGTGGACGATCTCTGCGCTGCACACGAACGGGAAAGGAAACGCCGACTTCTTCATTCCGAAATCCCCTCCGCCTCGTCTTTCGCACCAACGGCTGGTTTGATCGACCCGGAGCTTCTAGACGTCCTCTCCGCGGCCTCGGGGCTTCTCGTCGGTCGCTCTTCGGCTGCCACGTCTGCGCAGAGCCCGCTGCCGACCCTGAGGAACCCCCTACCTCGACTGCAGATCCGAGGCGCCAGATTTATTGAGCCCAAAGTTGGTCGCTAGCCACCTAGCTAGCTGTTAGCTCGCAGCCCCGTTTCTGTTTACGGCGTCGTTTGTTGCGCTGCATTTGGCTCCCGGCGGCTTCCAGCTACACCTAAACGCGCCTGTCGGTGAGGTTTAAAGTCGTTATCAGTAGCGAAGGCCCTCTTATGTTCGCGGCTCGCTGAGAAGGCGGCGTAAAAAGCCCGGAAGGAAGCCGAAGAGAAGGCCCGAGTCCCGCAGCACCAACCGCCGCCTCCGCCACTGTTTGCACCGCCGCGCTGCGAGAGTTGACAGGTGAGTGAGAAACGACCGTAACCAAGACGGGAGTTCACCAACAAACGCGTTTTCTGCCCCTCTGGGTTCATTTCTAACGCCATCTGTGACAGACGAGGTCGCGGAAACTCGCCATCTTTGTGTTTGTAGCTTAGCCGCGGATGCTACTTTCCTAGCTCGGGTAACTTCGCCGCAGCTGCGGGTTTTTTTCACCCGACAGCGTCGCTGTTTAGACGCGTTCCGCTCATATCTGGGCCGAACCGAGCCGTGGTGGAGCCTGGGCTGCCCGGGCCGGCCTAGCAGCCCGGCAGCTCGGCTCACCGTCTGCATTGCGTCGGTCCTGGAAGTCTGTTGACTTGGAAAGTTGCTCCAAACAAACATGGCTGTTGTTCCTGAAGCTGCATTCACGGTTTTTCATGAATTCCAAGTTTTTGATGTTTTTCTTACTAAACTAATCACACCATCTTATAGAAAGGGAACACACCTCTAGAAACCTCAACTAAGTTAATGAAGACAAACACGTTATAGACAAAATTCAAGCAAAACTGTTACATGTTTGTTTTAATGATGTAATAACTTTCCTATTGTGCCAATAAGTATTTTTAGAGTTTTAACCTTTCCTCTAGTGTTCATGGTGTTACAAAGACAGGTTTGCACTGCAGTAAAACGCCCAAAGAAGCACAAAAGAAACAGCCAAGGTCACAAAATGTTAAGTACTCATCAGAAAGAGAGCAAACGAGGAAATATGCATTTTTTTAATGTCGTACTAATTTCTTACAACTGTCAATATCAAGGACTACCATCTAACGACAGGACACGGTCTCCACCTGCAGCTTTAATACTTTTACATAGGATTTTGTCCCTTAAATCCATCAGAATAATAAATAAAGAAGAAATACAGTGTCAGGTTTGTTTGGAATATAAGTGGGAAGATGTAATAAGTTAATTTCTATCTATTTATCTATCTATCTATTTATCTATCTATCTATTTATCTATCTATTTATCTATCTATCTATCTATCTATCTATCTATCTATCTATCTATCTATCTATCCATCTATTTATAGCGGTTTAAAACTTTGGATTTTGCTCTAAACATCTGCCAGTTAAATGTTGTTTTCTGGGCTGTAATGAAGGTATTAATCTGGGTGTATAAATTGATGAAAGGATTAAGGTTTGGGCAATTGAATTTATTTCGGCCATTTAATTTGGCCTTTGCACATTTTATTTTATTGCTAATGAGTTTAATAACATGGATGAAGCTGAAAGAGACGGCGTGTTAAATATCCGTTGTCAGCACTAAAGGCAATAAAGCGATAAAAGCATCTCCTTCCTGCAATTATATTTTAAAACAATAATAAAAGTTTGTCATTAGCTTACTTTTATAAAACACATGTAGGTAAATGCTAACCACAGCGGTGGTAAAGGGAAACGGAGACAATTTTTAAAATTTTGGTCCACTTGAGTCTTGTTTACAGGCTTTTTTGTGTTCAAATAGTAATAATAAAAAAGAATCAAAAAAAAACTGTCATGTTAGCATAGAGAATCAGAAGCAGCAGAAAAAGATTAATCTTATAAACTAGCATGCTTGTCTTTTATGAGGTTTTAACAGTTTCTGCAAATGGTTAGCGCTACTAACAGCAAACATTTACATGCTGATAGTGCAACTCATTCACACATTTATTTATTTCTTTGACAGAAATCTGATTTCTATTATTGTTCTTTTTTACTAAATAAGATTCGGGTCAGTTTTGGTCGCTGTGTGAACGTAGACTAAGATTTTTCTGCTTGTGTAAATCTATAACTGAGCTACTTGATGGGTTAGCGTAGCATTTGAGACTTTTCCTGGCAAGCACCCGACATGACTTGGGTTACAACCTGTTGTTTGTTCATTTAAATGCCTAACATTCCCCAAATGAGTGACTTTGTGTATTTATTAATAACTAGTTCCTATATTTTTTTAATTTTGTGTTCAGATCTTTGTCTTCATCAAATTAACATTCAAAACAAACAACCATAAATCCAGAATATGATGTTAAATTCCTATTGGAAAGTATGGGATTCTCATGTTATGCTAATGTTGGGTAGATATTTAACAGTAGTTATTTATGCAAACATGTTAAACTTAAATGTGTAGTTTTTGCAGGATCCCTATTGATTTGACAGAACCACAAATATCCTTAATGGCTTCCAAAAAAGTTTGATAATAACCAAGAAAATCTGAAACATTATGGGGAAAAAACTCAAGAAAACAAAAGGTTGCTGGACATCAGCCTCATGTTGGTCTTATTTTTTTAGCTTAAAAACTGCAGGAATTAACATTTGTGCTACAGTTAAAAATACTTATTAGTATATGTTGTACAACATAGAGAATCTATAACTTTTTGAGAAATAATAAATTTATGAAGTTAATTTGTGTAAAAGTTGGTGCCAGTTGTCACTCGTGCTATTGGAGTTTCAGATTTGCAGTTTACCATGTTTAAAATCTATGGTCCAGATTTAGAGGCTTGATTGCTTTAATGTTAAATCAGTTTCTTCATCAATTCTGGATAAATATAGTTTTTCATATGACCTCTTAAAGATGGCTGCCAATACCAGGGGGAAAACTCTCTTTTCTCACCTGTTAAATGTTAGGGAAATGCTGAGTTCTTGCAAAACATCTATATATAAGCAAAATTATTGATATTCACATTCCATAAAAAAATGTCACCTTTAGTTTTTATCATTAAATGTTAAGACCATCCTGGGAGCCAGAGGGAATGCAGAATAAGTTTAAGGTAGATGTACAGTACTTTAAATCTAAAGATTTATTTTTTCATATTAAATAACAATCATCTTAAATGTGAACTAAACAAAAAAATTGTTTGTAGATTTCAAAAGACGGAGCCTTAGGCAGTAAAAGCTCAGAATGGAAACAAATAAAATCAGGAGAAAAAAAGCCAAAGCCTTCATAGAGCAGGAAGTAGAGATGTTATCATTCCAATATTTACAAGTATTATCGTCATTCCAGGACTTTCATATATTGTTTAGTCCTAGTCTTAGGTCAGAAGCATTTTAGTTAGCTTGTGATAGACTGCTACAGGAGGCTCTTCCTGCCCAAGGCCATCAGCCTCTATAACAACTCCTTTAAGATAATGCTGCATAAAATTCATCTGCTGTGTTAAAAATTCAGTGTGACTGATTTTTAATGATTGACATGTAATCAATAATGCAGTAAAAGCAATAAACTGAAAGTGTGAACTTTTAAATACTTTTCCATCCTGAGGATGCGCTGTCACAGTTAACATATTCATGACAACTTTAACTAGCTTTAATTATAGAGTTTTATAGCTCCACCAGAATAATAAACATCCACCTGCTTTATCAAACGTGAGACCTCCTTCTTTTCTCGTCTCTTATGAAGCTTCTGAGAAAATTACCGCTAACAAAAGCGAAATTTATACTGCTGGGTGTCTGGTTTCATCTTTGATGGCCCTAGACCCGTGTTCGCTCCTAAGAAGCCATTAAAGCTGCGTTGCAGGACCGTGAAACCGAACGGCTTGTTTGCTTGCTAAACATCCTTGGTGGACCCCTGTGGCATTTTGCTCCAGTCTTATTATTGGAGAAGCGCCGGGTCATAAATTACTGCTCAGAATTACACAGAATGAAAACGAAGGTGTAGAAAATGGTGGGAGGGAGGGAGGGAGGAGGATGTTTTGGTTCAGCAACGTCTAGACAATAAGTCAGAGTCACTGCAACGCTTTAGCCGGGTTTGGACAGGGTCAGGGTTTCTGTCATGTTATTATTTTCAAGCTACTCTTAAATGTTGGAAAGCACAGACTATCGTCAGGATTGCTCTTCCCTCATAAAATGCTGTAACTTTTTAATAAAGTCAAAAATCTAAAGATGTTTTCTTTTTTTTCCTTTGGAAATCGTTTGATTCGCTTGTTTTTAATCCTTTTAATGATCTGGTTAACTTTTCCACCAGCTTTGTTTCAAACCGTCCAAATTAAGAATCTGAACAATGGCAGATCTAGATAATTAAGCGCATCATAATTAAGGGTTACTGTGGAAATGATTAAAGGATTTTGAGCTTTCTTCTGTATAGGTTGGAGGACTATTGGATGAAACGGCTTGTATACGGATTAGAGGTAATTCAAAACGATCAAGATATCATGTGGCGCCTTCCTGAAACAATGACTCGTTACGGATAGTGATGCTGCAGGTAGCAGACAGTACTGCAACAATTCTGAAGAGGCCTCTGACCGAAGATTGTTGCTGTTTTCCTGTCTTATGACTGTCATTTAACGCTAAAATGTCTGGACAGCAGAGACGATATTCCACGGAAAAACATGGTTGCTAACAATGCTAACAGTTTAGCATCCTAAAGTAATCTTCAGGTTATTTCTTTTGCTTTGCAGACACCAAACTATAAGCTTCTGATTAAAATTTTTTTTAATTGTTTCCACAAGGAAATTAGAATAATCTACATTATAGTACATTTAATTTTTAAAAACAACGCTGTCATGTTTTAACTTATTTTACTACATATTGAGTAGTGTTTCTTCAGATGATTTTTTCCTTTGCTCAAAAATGTTAATGCTGTTTAAAAGGACAATAAATAAACTTAATTATGAATGTTTTACAAAAAAATGTTTTAGTAATTATTTAATATAATGTTAAATCAAATTGTTTCTCAAAAAACGCAAACAAATTGTGAGGTTGTCTTTTTTCACCCAGCGCTGATCTTTAAAGAACATAAAGAACCTTTAAGGCAAATTTATACAGTTTATTTGTAAAAAGTTTATCTTTAAAATCCAAATAAATTCTAGTTAAAGGCAAAAAGGTTGAGGAAAGATTTTGAAGGCATTTTTTATACTGTAATTCAAAGCTCGACAATAAAAGGGCTGAGAGATAAGGGGTCGGGAATCAAACTGGGGACTGTATGGTTGCTAAACCACTGTTACACCTCAAGAAAATACATTTAATGCTCTTGTGACGACTTCTTGTGGTTTGTATGGAGAAATTAGATTTCTTTACGAAAACTGGAGATCAGATATAGGTCCCAAAGTCTGATCTGGACGATACATTTTGAACACCGTCACATACCCGCACTGAGATACTTTAAACGGACTGAGACACTTTAAAGGCTATAGTAACTTGCACTACAAATTCATTCATCCATTCATGCTGCTGCTACTCCAAACCCCCTACTCCCTTATATTATGTATATTTTCTGTATATTATGTGTTTATTACATTTTATTTTATTTTACTTTACTTTTTTTACTTTATTTTATTTATTTTAATATTAGCTCTTGGGTGGAACTGGACCGTGAGAATACAATTTCGTTCCACCTCATGTACCACATGTGTTGCGAATGACAATAAAGTCTCCTTGAATCTTTGAATCCTTGAATCAGTAATTCGCTGCTTGTTTAAAAGTATTTCGTCTTAAGAACCCTGTTTCTGGTTTAGTTTTTCTTCAAACTAACCTGTTACAGACATAACAATTTAAGTGATGCATAAATACTACTAGTGTTCCCAGTTTTTAAAAATAAGGTTTTACATGTTATAGGTTTAAACAGCAGCACCACTAACCAGAAATCACAGATTATTTTTAAAAACACTCACAGCTCAACCAGAAGTTTCTCTAAATCATTCATAATTTTTGTAAATACAATGTAAAAGTTTAAACAATTATTTTTTATATATATTTTTCTTAAGTTAAATTTTTAATTCCTTAGGACTCTTTAGGAAGTTTTGCACCATGTTTTAATAGTTTTGTTTTTTATTCATTTTTTATGTGTGATTTTTCTGTCTAACTTGGGTAGATTCAGTTAGTTTTAAGATCTGCTAGTTTTTAGTTACTATTAATTAAAGCTTAATTAGTTTTAGTTCCGTTTGAATTATAAATCTTAGTTTATTTTAGGTTAATTTGTAAGTGAATGGCGTTAAAAAGGTCTCATTACTTTATTAATGTAATTCTTCATCTATTGGGTAAAAAAAAAATCATAACATACCACATTGAAAAATGTTCTCAATTAAAAAAAGTCCTATTTAACCTAGATTAGTGTATAAATACTAAAATTAGGCAAGTTATATCAATAATTTCAGTTAGATTTAGTGTTATAAACAAAACATTTTGTTAGTGTTTCCCTTATAATTGGCATTAATTTTATATCAGCGGAAAAGTTTTTCTGAATTTGAATTATTTTGCCACTTGTAGCCGGGTATTTTTAAAGATGAACGTTTGTAAAGATGAATGTTTTCCCCAAATCATTTTAAGAAAGAATATTTTATACACAGTGTCAAAAATATTAAATAAAACGGTAAAAAGCATCTAAAGCAACATAAAACCAGCTCCTCTCTGTTAAGGTTACGTTTTGCCTCACGCAGCTAAAACGACAACAGTCCCCACGTATGTTCACTTCGGTGCGGCATTATTTGTTGCATCTTTAAAAACTCTTTTCTTTCCATAAACTCGCAGAAACCCAGATATTTTTTGCTGATATCGTACCGGGAAATCTTTAGACAACGCGTCAGTTTAACTGTAATGTCCTTAAAACCGTTTTAGTAACATTGTTTCCCTTGAGCCGCGTTCATTTCTGTGGAGACCGGCCGAGCATCGTCGTAATGTGGATCAAAGGTCATCAGCTTTACAGCGACGCTATTCTCTCTCTGCTTTGTATGCAAACACATTCAGAGCCCGTGTCACTGGCAGGCACCGATTGTTGGGCCTGATTATCGGCGCCTCACACGGCTTCATCGGGACGGCAGGAAAACGCGCCTTGGCCTCTCAGGAATGACGTTTTCCTTTAAAACGCGAGCGGCGTTCCTCGTTCTGTGAGAATGAGGCGCAAAAAAACGACAAGAGATGCAAGTAAGCCTGACAGATCACAAAGGAGGAGGAGCTTTAATAACCAACCGCTGAGAGACTTGATGGACGAGTCACCATGAAAAGTATCTTATACACTTTTTATTGCTTTCAGAAATCAATCATGAACCACAAGCTTTTTAAACTGAATAATGAAAGTAAAGATAGATCCCTGAGGGAGATCATCATTTTGGTGCATCAATCAACTGTCAAAAGCCAGTTCAGAAAAAATATAAAGGGACTCGTAATCTAAAAAAAAATATCTCGTTACGCTAGTTTGCTAAACCGTCTAAGCTATTAGTATTAGTCATCGTACCGAACCGATGGAGGAAATAAACTGCAAAAAATCACTTTCACATCAGTTTAGTAAACAATAAAAAAAGGGTATTTTATCCATAATTGTTTTAATTCTCTATTTCAACAGGATTTAAAAAAAAATAAAAAAAATTTAAGAGTCCTTGCAAAGACACAGCAACAAGTTCAACACAAAATATTCCACGGTTAAAAAGACAAGCTATAAAAAACATATACGTGTACAAAACTGTACTTTTTTTAAGTCGATATCAAAGTTTCTGTAAGGAGGTCCCAGCAATAAAAAAAGCAAAAGCAGAGGGAATAAAAAACAAGCACGGTACGATCAACACCGCCTCATGTTTTCAACCATATCAACATTTAAAGACGCTGTCAGGAGAGCAACGCTTTCTTTTTATTTTAGTGATAAACCTTATTTAATAATGGGCTCCTTTAAGGTCTGCATTTCAACTCCACTTAGGTTCACTGTCGCCCGCCGACCTTCGACCCGCTTATCTGTCTACGCGTCCCAGCTGATGTTTTATAAACAGCGTGTTGAAACCTACCGTGTTTTTGTCTCCCTCTGAAGCTTACTTGGTGACACAGAGACTTCTCCCTGAGGAGCCAAGAAGCAGACGGCTCATGACTTCTGACCAGGACACGAAAGTTGTAGCTGAACCACAGGTGCAGCAAGTACAAGAGGCAAAGGAGAGCTCTCATTTGGTGAGTTTTCAACTTTCCCTTTTTCTCCTCAGGCTGTGGGGTCGTTACATGTCTGCGGACTTTGCTTTTGGTTTGCAGCAAGTTCAGCTAACAGGTTTGTCTTGTGCTGGATCTGATGTTTGAAGCTGTTGCTGAAGCTTCCTGAGGTGCTCTAACTCTTTAATTAAAATATTTATGTAGGTTAGATTGTTTTGAGGCATTTAGGTGGATTTTTTAGCGTTGGGAATGTTTCACCATGTCAGGATTGATTCTGATTTCTGCTTCGGTCTATGGGAAACCCTTTATCGTCACGTGTCGGCTTTGTTGATCCATCCCAGATCTATAAATATATTTATAAAATCATAATTAGGCTTCGACGGCCTGTTTTCACATGGCAGAATAATCTGTTCAGAGAAGCTTAATAAAGCTAACATTCATAAAAGCCTGCAGCTACTTCTTTAAGTCTTAAATAATAGTTCATATAAACAGACTTTAACTCAGACGAACTCTGGACCATTTCTCAAGTCGTTGCTGTTTTTATATTAATCTCTTAAGTATTTGTGGTTGAGGCAAAAAAGAAATTAGGAGGCATCTTCTGTAAGTACAGGTGAAGAAGCATGTCCTGCTTTTATTTCTCTGCTTTCACAATGCTGGGTAGAGCTAAAACTAATCGATTTAATCAATTAAAATTGATTATTAAATAGTTGACCACTAGTTTTAAAAAAATTTATCAGTTGCTTTATAGTCACAGTTTGCAGCCAGCGGTCTATTTTTAACACAGTCTGTTATATCTGCAGACAATATGGGGCCCTAATGAGCTACCTAACGCTGTGATTTACCGGACGAGCAGTAGAAGAAGAAGTCCATTAAACATTACCTTTGTTTTGCATGGGTGTGGCTGATCCTCAGGCTGCACAAACACATTTGCCCTGAGCAAGATGGCGGAGCACCAAAAAGTTCAACAAAGGACTTCTCTAAGTGAACATCTAAGATAAAAACTTGTCGGAGTTGAAGCGGGAGAGGAAGTATAACCCAATAAGAAAATAAACTTCCTCAGCCTCCTGGTGAACATTCAGATTAAATATAAAATGAGAATTTAAATATACATGCAGAGCATAATAAGGGCTGAGATTGTTGTTAACCTTCTAAGCGCCAAAGTCGCAAAATTGCGACAATCAACATTGCTGAATAAAACAGGCGGTATCTATAAATGTGGTGTCGAATCTTGTTACTACTTTTCACCAGGAGTTAGGGGACATATGTGCCTGTAATCTGAGCAGCATTTGTGGGCGTGGTTATATTCAAGGTTTTTGCGTAAAAAGAGTTTTCACCTTTTTTAAGAGTTATTGTTGAGATTTTATAGAATACTATTGTAAATAAAAGAAACACCCACACAGGTGCAGCTAGTAGGTGTAGTTGGGCGATGTGGAGTTAAGATTGTATCTGGATATCTACTGATACTATCACGAGAACGGATAAATAACAAACACGAATACTGCTCTTAAAAAATATACCAATTTTAAACAGGCTTCTTTTAGGGCACCACTTACATAATTAATTACTGTGCATTATGCTGATGCACAGTATTATTGCCCCACTAGTAGGACTGGAAAGCAGGATTTTGTGCGGGGCCGATATGTTTTGCATAATAACACTAGATATGCTACCTAAAAATGTACTTACATTTAAAAAGGCAACCTAAAACCCAAAATATTATTTATTTTGGCAGTTTTTGCATCTTGATAAGAAATGCTGCTGGTTGGGTGTTACCTAATGTCTGTGTTTGAAATGGGTGTCTGAGGAGTCGAGTCTGCGTTGGTCGATGTTTAAATCCATATATGATACGATGAAGCAGAAACATCCGCCTCTTATTATTTCTGAAACCAGTCTTGCATCAGGACCGGCGGATAGTTCTTCACTCTGACCCAACCAGATGTTCCTTCTTCACTGTGCTCACAGATGCAGAGGAAACGGGCTCAGAGTTTAACTGATGGCTTTTGCTTTCTCGGCTTCAAGCACTGTTTACTTGTTGAAGTGATTCGTACTATTGCCCGTTGTTACTGGGCTCGGTCATCTGAGCTGTTTCAGATAGTTAAACACAAATGTTCCTACTAATTTTATTTGATTTATGAAGTCAGATTTAACATTTTATTCTGAAATATCTTTTATTTTTTTGTTAGCTGGAGGCATAAAATTACCAAAATCAGTCTGTATGTTACATTATTCTATGTGAAACATTTTCTGCAGTGATGAAGTTACTGAAATAAATTATTTTTCTAACAATGTTCTCTTAGAAATATGAACGTAGATTTCTGTTAAATACAGCAGGATCTGTTTTTAACGTGATCTTTAAAAGTCGTTTAGCAACAGTAGCCGACCGTATCGTCACAAGATCAGAACAAGACGAAGGAAGCTGAGAAGAAGCAAAGCTAAACTCAGCACTGCTTGCTTCGAACGTTGTTTACGTCCAGATTTACCACGTCTAACTTCTTCTGCTGTACTATTTTGATCCACGTCTTGCGCGGATGATGTAAAAGTTGGTTAAAATGTGTTTTAGAGAGTTTGAACAACTTGTAAATCGACGCTGTAGCAGAGTTTACTTCACCAGTTCGATCTAAATATCAAGCTTTTTTGGGGGGGTTCCAGTGTTTAAGATCCCCTAAATGAGGAAACAGGAAAGTGTTTGTTTCATTAAAGGTGAAAAATTCTGAGGAATAAAGAGGTTGTTACCTTTTTTTTTCCCCAGCGTTGGAACCATGCGATTAAGATTGGAAAAAAGATAAGACGGCGGAAATGGACTGGGGGCAAACTAACCCCGAAAGAGGTTGGTTGGGTGATGCTTCAGGCTGTGGATTTCATTACTGCCAGTGGTGGAAAAAGCAATCAGCGAACCAAACTACAGCTTCTTAACACGTTCAAGGAGATTAGGCTCCGAGGTGAACTGAAAATCGTCCTGTTCTGCAGGATCTTAGTTCGGAGATGCTTAAACAGAATATGTCGGGGGAAAATTAAGATTTAGCACATGCTGTTATTCCTGTCTCACAGAATCTGATCAAAATATCTGTTATTAAAAAGTAAATCATAATGCTAAATTTAAGATCTACACTCAAAACACACCTGTTCAAACTTTATTTACTTTAAGCTTGTGTTTTAATGTGACCTTACAAATCACTCGGTTCCTCTGGTTCCAGTTTACTCTGCATCACCAGAACTAAACACAGTCACAACGCTCCTCTAATGTGAAACAAGCTCCCAAAAAAAACCAAAATGTAGTGCTGATTGTTCTTGATGAATTGATGACAATTGATTTTAATGTCAACACGTGATGCTTCTTCATCATGTTTTTATCATGTTAGTCTCTTTGGATTCTATCAACTTTTTTTTAAAACTCTTTCCAGGTTTTCTGTTTCGTACAGATGATATTAAATGTTGTTTGATATGTGTTGAGTAAGTTTTCAGCATGTTTCCGTCTATAGCCAGTTCTATGTGTGGTTTTGGTCACCACTAGAGAAGACGGAGGTACATTAGTCTCTTTTTGTCATCGGATTAATTTCTGTTTCACCTGATTTTGCCTCATCTTGATGGGAAAACCTTGAATCCTTGATAAGCATCTAAAAACATCAACAACCACCCAGTCCAGTTTCACAGTTTCAGCTATTAACAGGCTTTAACCCTGAAACATACCTTGGATTAAATAAACTGTTTGGAAAGCTTAAATACCAATTATTTTCCCTGTCACTGATTGGCTGAGGAGTTAATGGGGATCCTTTTCAAACCTACTGATTGATCTGAAAGTGTGTAACACATTTTAACCAGTTCAGTGTGTCGCAGCCACAGAAAAACTTTCCCACAGTAACATGCTGCCACTGTTTTCACTCCTATTGCTTCCAAAGTGCCCATCCTTCATAGATTTAGAGACATTTAGCTGGATGGTGTTTGTCTTACTCCTGAAAAGAGTGGAAACACACAGATGGATGGGAAAGTTGGGGTTTGACTGGTTTGCACACAAACAGATTAGCTGAGATTCAGCTTTTTTCCCCCAGATGCTTCTCTTATCTCCGCCGTCGCTGCCTTTATGCCGACGGCATCTAATCTGGCCTCTATCTGTGAACCGGAGCAATAAACGCTGCTACGTCAGCCTCCCCTCGGATGACCCTGATGACAGGAACTCGTCTCCTCCCTCGTTGAGTCACGCCGCCTGTTCAATAACCAAGCGCGCCGCCCCTCTCCGCGTGTTTTCGGGTACGGCAGCCAACCTTTTCGCCCGCGCTCAGGAACAGGAACATTTAAAAAACAAAACGGTTTAAAGGTCAAGCAAATGTCCGATTTACAAAAAAAAACGACTCATCCGGTGATGTCAACGTGTTTCTATGGCAGCCGGCTCGGACAGGAGTGGGAGAAACAATAGAATAGTCTGCCGTCTGTTAGTGCAGCTTCCAGTCAGACTTGTCGCCTTTGCTTCTTGTTTCAACTCGTTACTTCTTCATACAGGGAAACTGGTTTCTTAGAGTTTTTATTTTGCTCCCAGCTGCTCAGCTAATCAGCGGAGAAGTCTATTAAAAGACTGGAACAACGCCCCTGGGGTCAATCTTTAGCGCTCGCTTCGTTCGTGTCCAGGTGAGCGCCTCAATGCCCCACGGCCGTTTCCGACTGGGGTTTTTTTTTTCTTCCCTTCTTCATGTTGAGAGTGACTCAGTGCAACGGTGACAAAAACAAAAGCAGACACGGATGCTGAACAGGAGGAGACAGTCACTCAGCTCCTGCAACGTCAGCCTAGCCCACCAGGGCGGCCGAGCCTCGGCGCCGTCATCAGATCTGTCAGATCAGACGGAGCGTGGCGGCCGAGCCTGCGACTTCACCGCGATGAGTCGGGAGACTCGCAGCCACGCAGGAGCTCGGCTGAAACCAGAAAAGGCACATGGATGATCAGGAGCCTTGCCTTACCTGCCTCTGGGGATTTTTTATTTCTGAGTTTTAACCATGGATTGGACGGAGTGGCGCTTTCTCCCACCCACAGGAATCTCCTGGCCTTCAGTTCCCGAGGAGTTGGATGAGGCTCTGGCTCTCACCGCGGCTCTGGGCTACGGTCTGTTTGCCTGTGAGGCGTGTAGACTAAACTACTGTTTTAATCCTGTGAGTATTTCCTCCGGCTCGGGCCAGCAGGTCGTTCGCTGGAAGCTGATCCTGATGGTCACTGTTAGTCTGAGGGGCCTCAGGAGAAGCAGCCCTGGTAGCCGATGTGACTTTTCTGCTTGTAACGCAGGAAAAGTTATTATTACAAGAACCTTAAAGGACAAATGTATATTTTACAACTTTTCAGTTGTATTTGTTTGTAATTTCAGCTCGTTTGTGGTGCTTTCCATTTACCTGAGACGTTGGAGCTGGGGATAATTTCACACCCAAGTTAACAAAGTCGGGATTCTGACATGACAACATCAGGGAAACTCGTTGTTTTGTTCACTGCCCCACGAAAAAAAGTAATCGTCCCGTCAATAGTTAAAATTATTACCTTTAAGGACAAAAATAAATCTCTAGGTACATTTTAAAATCTGGGAGAATTGAACTGGAAAACTTTCGGAAACTCTTTTGTCTGATTGTTATATAAAAAAATGTACTGGCCGTATCGACAGCTTTTTCTTCATTGCATCCTCCCACCACATCTTAACGTGTGAAGTTTCCTCATCGCAGTCACAAAAATCATCTGGAACGCCCATCTGACGTTAGAAATGTTCTCATACGTACCTTTTACTCCTCTATCATCCCTCTAAGCTGTACTGGAGCAATTATTTGAGTTTTGTTTGTCAGTTTTTCTTGTCCCAGATTTTATATTTTGCTTATTTCTGCATCTCTTATGTTAAAAATTGGAAATGTTTTTTTTATAGACCTTTTTTTTTTAATGAAATGATTTTGCCCTGTTTCTCAGCATATTTAATTTTTGTGGTATATTTGTTCTTTTTCGAGATTCTATCGGAATCCCGTCTTCTCCGACTGAAGATGATTATGATGCATAGGAAATGCCGGTATAACGAATGTCTGTGCCTCAAATTTAAGTTCCTACTGGGAATATTTACATGCATGTTTGTCCAGTGAGGAGGAGGAAATCATTAGAAATGTTTGAGGCCTCATATCTTCGAGACTTATCAAACCGGCACTCCATGATGTTTGAGTTTAGTCCACTTGGAACCTACAGACAACAACCAGGGCTGCTAAGTTCATTACAAGTATATCACCATTGCAGTATTGGCACAGCAAAGGTCTGTTTGGGGCGCAGTCATTGTTTGCTGAGTTATTGTGGTCATGATGATGTAGCATCGAACCAATTGGACAGAGTCTCATGGCACCAGGTGCTCACACTGGACACTGATGACTTCACTCCAAAAGGCTACAGATAACTACGTTGGAGACGAGATGAAAACAGATTTCTATATTGCCACTAATATTGTCAGCGCAATATTTACATCACTTATTGCCAGCGCAACATTTCCCACAATCGTGCAGCCCAAACAAAAACTGTAATGCAAGTCAAAAGTCTCAACACATCGTCATTTCCGCTCCAGTTCTGACCAGTATTTTCACTCTGAACCCTTTAATTTCCTCTTAAAACTGGAATCCTTGGTATTACTGGGGTATCATTGTTCAAGTCTCACGTTTCTCCACATAATCTGTTTTACTTTGCGAGGGTGAAAATGCACCATAATAAAAAAAATTATTTTGCCCAAAAAAAGGATTTTCATTGTAATGCTGGAAATGTGTTGGGTGGAGCGTTTAAAACGCATGTGCATGTGAACGCTCCCCGTTTTATTTTTCACAGATTGACTTTCGGTGAAATTAAACACATTTGTTACCTGTTAAAGTTTGTTTACAAGCTGTAGGCTCAGCTTGTCTGGTCTGTTTGTGATCGATTTGTTCCAGATTTCTGGTAACGTGTACGTGTGATCAGGGTGGAGTTGGATTTCCCCTTAGTCAGTTTTTCTCTCTTTCTGTTCTCCGGGTTGGATCATTTACGATTATTTACATTTAGATCATCTGTCACTAAACTGTGTTGGAAAAATTTCCCGATCCTAGTAAACATAAGTCGGACCAGGATGCTGCGAGGCCTTTTGACTCATTCGCTCAAATACAAGTCCCTGTTTTTTGTTTTAACCCTCTGTTGGAATGTATTAATAAATCATTCATGGCAATGCAGCAGTTTATTTACCACGGTATAAATGTCTGTTCGTTTTCTGTAACTGTTGTTTTACAGATTGTGTTTTTTTCCGGTGTCTTTTATTGTTGTTTCAGGTTCTGTTGAGCTACGTTCACGCAGACGGTGATCCAAATATTACATTTTAGCTTAGATGTGCCCTGATTCTTTCAGCCCTTAAATAATGCCACTCACGCCACTTCCATATGTGCTGTCTGAACAGTCGAGTTCTAACTATTACGTCATTAACCTGAGACGTGCGTCATAATTGTGCAGCAGAACAAGCCAGACGAGGTAGATCTGGACGTGAACAACGTCTGAAACGAGCAGTGCCGCGTTTAGCTTTTTCCCCCCCTCAGCTTCTTTCGTCTCGTTCTGATCTTGGGACGATTCGGTCGGCTCCTGTTACTCAACAACTAGAGATGCACCAATAAATTTGGGTTGATACAGTTTTATAGAATAAAATCCATCCATAGCATCTGTTGTTACTAACGTAAACATTGCGTTGCTGTTTGACGTCTACGTTCACATGAGGTTTCTCTGTGGGGTCGCAAACTGTTTAATAAGTAACATGAATGAAGCCGTAAATAAAAATTGCACTTCAGAAAAAAAAATCGGGACTGCGGCGTTAACATGGCATTAGCTCTTTGGTACTAAATCAAAGTTTAAACGTATTTTCTGTGGTTATTAAGACTTTAAATGATCACAGTTAAATTCTATTGGAAGCAAAGCAGCTATGGTTTATGTTTGTATGCGCCTCAGCAGAAACCCCCGGCCGCTCTGACGCGACTGTCTGTCCTTCCCACAGGAATCCGCCAAGGTTTCAGATCTCAACCCCAATGCGAAAGCATGGGCCAACCACATGTTTAGCCTGGAGACCAGCGGGACTGCTGACACCACTGCTGCCCTGCAGCCATGGAAGGAAGGCTGCGATAGTTCGGCCGACCCCGGCCCAGAAGGTCAGTCGCCCGTTCAGCGTTCTGCACGATAACGCTACAAAGTTTAATCTGTAGCCTTTATTTGTTTTTTTTAATGTTGATTACAGAGATGGAAAAATTCATCATGCAATATATGAAACTGGTAGCATGCTTGGGATTGTCACCGTAAAAACCATAATAGCTTTTTATTTACTTATTGAAAGAAATATGACTCACAAGTATGTTGTGTTACAAAGTTGTTTAAATGTGTAAATATTATTACTAGATATGTTTGGCAGGGGGGCAAATAAAGGTAGCTTGATAAATATGGAATCTAAAGAATTACAATAACTATAAATTACAATAAATTAATTAGGAAATTATTATTATTACTCAAAACTGCAATTAAATGCAGAAATAAATTATTAGATAAATGTTAGATGAAGAATTATTCATATTTGCCTTAATTAAATGTGCTGATTTTATTTGAAAAACTACTTCTAATTGTATGAAAATATTGACCTAGAGTTGTAGCAAACTTCCAGATGACTTCCTGTCTCAAGCAGCCAATTAGACGTCAAGGTTTTTATCCAAAACCACTTACAAAAAGAGGGTTTAACATTGAACTAGGACGCAATTTGTTGTTACCTGCAATATGCTAGGAGAATATTTAACATTAATGATGACACTCATTTACAGTTTTTTACAGTGCTAACTGATATCAGGGGGGGTAATAAGTGCATTTAGATCTTTCAGGGCAATAGATACTCTCGAAAGAGCTGGGTCTTCAAGGATTTCTTGAAGGTGGAAAGAGAATCTGATGCTCTGATGCACGTAAGGTCGTTCCACCAGCGCGGAACCGCAAATGAGAAGAGTTTAGATTGACCTGCACGGGGCTTTGGTCACTTTAGTTGGCCCTCCTTGGAGGAACGGAGCGGGCGGGCAGTGACGTAAGGCTTTAGGAGGGTGTTGAGGTAGATGGGCGCTGATCCATCACACTCTGTATGCCAGCATTAGTGATTTGAATTTGATGCGTGCAGCTAAGGGAAGCCAATGGAGTTCAGTGAATAGGGGTGTGACATGCGATCGCTTTGGCTGGTTGAAAACCAGTCGAGCTGCAGCATTCTGGATCATCTGTAGTCTCAGACTGGAAGACCTGTTAGGACGGCGTTGCAGTAGTCAAGGTGGGAAATGACCAAGGTCTGAACTAGGAGCTGTGTCGCATGTTGAGTTAGATATGGCCTAATCTTCCTGATGTTGAATAGAAAGAAGCGACACAATCAAGCGACAGAAGCAACCTGATCAGCAAAGGTCAGCTGATCATCGATCATGATGCCCAGGTTTCTTACAACCTTAGTGGTGCCACAGATGGGGAGTCTAACCTGATGCTGGTGTTACTGAGATTTACTTTATTCAGGACAGAAATAGTTTGATAATTTATTAAGTCAATAAATTTGTTACATTTGGATGATTTACATCGGTTTTACAAGATAAAATAAACTCAATAGATTTAAAGGAGGGACATAGGGCTGAACGATTTATCGTTTTCAACCAAAAATCACGATCTCGGACAACCTGATTTTGGGATCCTCAAAACTGCGTTTTTTTTCTCCGTGCTCCAGTAATTTTGTCAATTATAATTTTGTCAGCTACCAATCAGAAAGCTGCACCACGTCACGTGCTCTCCACTCCAATCAGTGTGTAGCTCGTCATTCAGTTTCGCACATGGCAGAAGCGGAGCCAGCGAAGTTGATATCAAAGAAAAACAGCATTTGAAATCTGTTGCCAGCAGTTTTCTTTCAGGCCCCACACAGTGCGACATGTGAAGAAAGCGATAAATGATTTTTTTTTTAAAGTAGCATTTGTGCGACAGCTTACAAGCAGTTTTTTGCTACCTGGAGCAGCAAAGTCTCGTCACGTCACCATGCTACATAGTGGTTGTGGTCCAGCGGTGCCCAATACTTCGATCACAATCAACCGGTCGATCGCGAGAGGAGTGCATGTACATCCCGCGGCATTAAAGGAAGTAGATGATCGGATCCATCCTTGCGTTTGTCTTTTGATTCCCATGCCGGGCGGAATACCGATGCGCACGCATGCGCACTCTGTTAGCCTTGCATTAGCCGCCTTAGAAGACGGAGATTACTCAAACAGGGAGTGTGAGATGGTTTTTTGTTCACATCACTCAAGATGGAAAACCCATGATCAAACTAGCTGGGCAGCTGAAACACAGTCGTGCAGTTTGTCGAAAGTGTTGAAAACAAACAAATTTGGGGAATGCTAACGGTTATTAGCGCAGAAGGAAGAATCTGACCCCAGTCACAAAGCAGAAAAATGGTTGTCTGCTTCTTAGAAGACCTGGAGACCACCTTTATAATCAGTGGCCAACAGACTTGCTGGAGGTGTGACGTCACATACAAACATACGTATGCTTTTATTATAAGCATACAAACTAAAATATTGCACATGCCTTTCTCTAAAACTCATACAGCATACAAACTGCTGTATGACACAAGCTGCACTCGAAACTCACACTTATCTATTAAACACGGCTGAACTGAAGGATTCACTGAGGCGAGGTTTTTCATGGTGGATGAACAAAGGATGAGTTTTGTGGTCGGAACAGTGTTAACGTGAACAGACTTATTTACCAATAAAGATTACAACATTTCCTTCAATCCTGACAGCAGAGCACCAAACAGGCAGGAGGCGATGGTTTGGTTTTCCAGAACAAACTACGTTTCAACATTTAAGGATTTTTTTATATTCATTTTCAAATGATTATATCTTGGATAAATGTGTACACAGTTCTAAAGCTGTGGTGGCTTTTATTTAGCCACGATCTCATTACATGTAGAGGAAACGCTGTTAATTAACTCGTTGGCCAAACAACCGTTAAAGGTCGTAGACTATCAGTGGTCATCATCAACTCTAAAACATGTCTGGAACGAGTTGGACTTGGAGCTAAAATCTACATTTCTGCTGTGTTTCCTTCTGGTCGATTCCTCTGAGCTATTTTGGGTTGTAAAGAGGCGTCTCCCAGTGTTTCGATCCCCTGAGGCGTTTCTTTTAATCTCTTTTACTTTCCAGTCTGCTTTTCTGCGGGCGTCACATCCTTTGCGATTAAAACACATCTTTAATCATTCATCCCTAATTTAATGTGCTGCATTATTATTCCAGTCAACATAACCGACTCCGATCACTGGATGTAATGTGGGCTGCCGAGCAAAAGCAACAAGGAGATGGTGCGGAAACCGAAAGCATTGATTAGTCTCACCTTATTGGCTTGAATCAATGATACTTATGGAAAACCTAAACCAGGTGACAGCCCAGCTCTGCTGTTAAGGCGATAATGTGCTTGTTTTTTAATCTATCTGGCTTATTTTTCTTCTGTTACAGCGCTCTGAATCTGAATCTCAATGTGAATGTCTCTGTTTTCTGTCCTGAATGAACTAAAGAATACAATTAAAAAACTAAAATGGGGAGGGACCCACATCAGCCTATAATAAATAAACCAAGCGGAAGTCGTTTGTTGGCTTCTGCAGCACCGATTACTTTTTGTCTTGTTAGTATTGCTGAGCTGAAAACAGTAATTTTTCATGGAAATTTTAAATAAAGACTAAAGTTTCTGCAGATGTTTTAGAGTGAATACTTCCTCTTTGTGTTTTATAAAAGCAGGCGCTGTGGTTAACTTTCATTGGCAGGTAGCTGCTGGTTTGTTTCTTATGAAACTAGCATGATGTGGGCGGCCCTTTGCTGCCGGGGTCGATTTTTGTTTGTGAGTAGCTGCAATTACTGTTCTGGAACATTTGCCGTTTTTATGTCATTGTTGAAAGAAATGAGTTATAATAATGCGCCAGAAGAAGCAAAACAGTGATTTAAGGAGGCAGTGCCGAGTTTAGCTTTCTTCTCTTCTCGGCTGCCTTCATCTTCTGATCTTGTGACGATACGGTCGGCTCCCGTGCTCAACAACTTTAACATCCATCCTCAGACGGCGGCGTCCGTAAACACGATGCTGCTGTGTAGCGTCTGGGTTTGTTGGCAGACGCATTTAGTTAGTAGCGTTAAGGACTAGAAATAAAAAGATTAAAGGATTGCGACCTCCAGTTTGAGTGACAATGAAGTAAAAACAATCAGAACCATAGATAGATGGATCTATATAGATAGATCTATCTATTTAAGTATCTATCTGTCATCTAGATCTATCTATATAGGTAGATCTATCTATATAGATCCATATAGATCTATCTATATAGGTAGATCTATCTATATAGATCCATATAGATCTATCTATATAGGTAGATCTATCTATATAGATCCATATAGATTTATCTATATAGGTAGATCTATCTATATAGATCCATATAGATCTATCTATATAGGTAGATCTATCTATATAGATCCATATAGATCTATTTATATAGATCCATATAGATAGATCTATATAGGTAGATCTATCTATATAGATCCATATAGATCTATCTATATAGGTAGATCTATCTATATAGATCCATATAGATCTATTTATATAGATCCATATAGATCTATGTAGATATAGATGTCTATATATATATATATATATATATATATATATATATATATATATATATATATATAAAATAATAATGTGTAGCCCTAATTAGTGTGTTTAGGGACTGAGAATGTTCGGGTGGGTTTTTGGGATAATTGATGAGCAATAATAATGTTTTTCTGTATTTGAGCTTATAAAGATTAATCTGCTAATTTTTGACGACATTTATTA
>JAVLVB010000650.1:97361-139504 GCA_032876305.1 Orestias chungarensis
TATATATATATATATATATATATATATATATATATATATATATATATATATATAAAATAATAATGTGTAGCCCTAATTAGTGTGTTTAGGGACTGAGAATGTTCGGGTGGGTTTTTGGGATAATTGATGAGCAATAATAATGTTTTTCTGTATTTGAGCTTATAAAGATTAATCTGCTAATTTTTGACGACATTTATTATTTGTACTGAAGTAATTTAAGTATAACTTTTGATTCTATGTTTTTATGCAGAGTTCAGACTGGAGTTCATAATGATTTGTCATAGAAGATGAAAACACACATATCTACATGTGCAGTGAGAACAGAGCTAATGGAGTTCAGATGTGTCCAGTTCAGACTGGTGATGATCTTTCTATTCTATTGTTTTCAATAATCACAGACTATGAAGCCAGTGAGGACAAAGCTGAGCTAACTGACCCAGATGAGCCTCCACCAGCACCAGTAATGCTAGCAGAGCCGGCCCCCATTGCCACCGTCACACTGGAGGGCTCCGAGTCCGGCTACACAGGCTTCCCCGAGCCGGGGCAAACAGGTGGGCTGGTCAGGGACTCGTTGGTTGGTGGGCTTTCATAGGTTATACACACGTGTCTTTGCAGCTTTGAGGGTCCGACGGGGGAAACTAGACTGAGATGGCTAAACTTTTTAACTAGTCATATGTCAGGTCTTTAAATTTATTCAAGAGAAACCGACATTAAAGCCCAAGTCTTTAGAGGAAGAGGAGAAATTATGATAAAAACATGTTAAACGCATTTTGCACTTAATAATTACCTGGTAGCATTTAAACAAGTTTGGACAAATCTGAACCATATTTTGATCATTTATTGTCAGAGTTTGGAAGAACATCTGAACCACCTGCCTGTTAAGTTACTGCTTCACAAATAAACTATAAACTAAAATGAACTACATATAGATTTAAGCATTAATCCTTTATTTAACCATTTAGGACACGGAAAAGCTGAGATTTTCTGGTTGTTAACCTTGGTAGACGAATATCTGGTGTTTTATTAGGAGTGTCCCAGTCTTGATATTGGATATTGGTCCCATATGAGCAGAAATAAATAAAATCGGATCCAACGAAAGCAGGGATTGAAGCGCACAAACATTTCTATTTAGCAGCTTGCATTTAGCGGACGCTTTTATCCAAAGCGACTTACAAAAGAGGGTTAAACTTTGAATTACAAGAAAGTTTAAAAATTATAAGTTACCTGCAGTATCATGGAAGAAGAAACACAATAAATGATCTTCTGCCCACTTAACGCTCCACTTAACCAGGTTTCTGAATCACATAATCCCCACCGACAACGATTATTTTGCCACCAAATCCCTACGACTGCAGCACATTCACAATGTTGCAGTAATGGTGGTCTGGGGTTGAAAACCCCAGGTAAGAGGCGTTTTAATTTGGCCGGTTGGTCATTTGCTGACGAATCTTCTGAATTGATCGACATTGTGTCGCATCAGTTGACTCAAATTGAAACCAGCAGCTTTCCAGACGAGGTCACCAGGAACAGGCGTCCGTTGATGTTGTTAGTATTTTTGAGAATTTACGGTGTAATTATGGGGCGCAACGACCCGGTTGTTGGCCTGGTCTCAGGTGAGGTGGCTTGCTCCGCTCCGGCAGATAAATCATTCAGTAATTAGAGGAGAATCACACGTTTAGCAAAAAGCTTCTAAGTCTGTCTCAGTCCCACCGAAGGAAATGGCTTCATCTAACTATGCGCTTCTGCATTTTATTCACCCTTTAGAGGCGAGTGGCCACGTAAAAGCCTTTTGTTGTAAGGGTTTAAATACACAGCAGCTTTAAAATTTGATCATCCTCTCCAGACTGACATTAATATGTAAGAGCTCTCTGTTTAAAATGAACACAATACAACAATAGCATGAGCTTTAAAGAATGGGAAAAAGGATTCCCTAACAATCTCCGCTAACTTATCCACGTGCATCATCTTGGGTTTTGATGTAAGCAGGAAAAGACGACGTGGGTTTAAAATGTTATTATATAAATATCAAATGTTATACTAAAGAAAAACACAGATGCTAGTGTTGGAAAATATTTAATATAATCTTTGGACACAATTTTTATGGTGAAATGTGATTTCTTGCAAACAGTAACTCATCTAATCTACTCATATTTTCAGAACCTTTGATAAATGTGTAAAGAAAACAAGTTTTAATGCTGTTTTTAGTTTTTTTTTATTTAATATCAAACATTTGCAAAGATTAGAGGATGTATTTGTTTTTTCTGGAACTCAAATATATTTGATTATATATATTTATATAATTATTTATTTGAAAGTTTGGGGGGGGGGAACAAACCGCTAAAACATGAATTCGTTATTTCAATATATTTTTTTATCATTAGTTGGTGTTTTTTTTGTGTGTGGTTTTTTTGCTTTTCTTTTCAAAAACAGTTTTATATCAACATCTCACTTTTCAGATCTTAACATCGTATATACGCCGAGAATTTTAGACATTACACCTACACCAAGCAAACGGGCGGTTTAATTCCAGCTCTGACAAAAGTTATCCAGGGATTATTGGCGGAGGAAACAGTCCAACAAAGATAAATTTCCTTCAAATAGACATTAGTCCCATTAAAAGAGATTCATTAACAACCATGGATATATAAATCACAATAATTGCAGTGACAGGGACAACAGTACATAACAAACATGCAAACTAAAGTAATAAAAGCACCCAATAATAATGATACAAAATAAATTTAAAAGTTACACAAGCAAACAAATAAATAGGTGTCAAGGTTACAATGTGAATTGTAGACATTTCTAATTCTTTCTCTCCACTGTGTAATACTGGGAGTTTCATTAGAGTTGTTTTATTATATTATGTCAAAGTTGTTAAAAGATGTGCGGAAGATTACAAAACCATCTTACGCCTACGTCCCGGGGTCCCGTTAATCACATTCAGCGACAAATAATGCGGTGCTGGCGTCACGCTTGCCTGTTGTTGTTCTGGCCGAGCATTTAGCGGAGAAAAAGCGACACTATTGGAGAGGAGCTGATTTTTTAAGTTATGTTATTCTTCTGTTTTTACAAGTCCAACTGCCCCAAAACGTTGAGCAGTTGAGTCTTTTTTATAATTAGATTATATATATTATATATTAATATTAGATTTATTGTATTATTCCAGCCATCAGAAACATGCAGCCTCCAGCAGGGAAGTCTTATAGCTTTGTTTTATTTAAGAATTTAAAATCAGAGGTTATAAATGACTACAAATGATTGATCGATCGCCGATTTTGACGCTTCAGACACATTCAATGTGAACGCAGCAGGACAGCTGTCACATTCTACACGTTTGAAAGAGAATGACAAAATAATTCTTGTATTATACCTTCAAGACCTGCTGTGTGAACAAAGCCTAATTCAACTTATGTTTCCGCCACGGTTATACAAGCTAATCTCACTCTTTCATTAGTTTGTTTGTTCAGCACCAAGGTTCTTAAAGGAATGTTGTTTCTCCTCTTGGTTAAAATATGTTTTCTCTTCTCTCTTGTGAACAGGCAATGATTCTCAATCTGAAAACAGCCAGGAGGACTTACGAGAGAACCTGAAGAAGACCCTGGAGTTCTGCCTGTCCCGGTAAGTTCAGCTTGCAGAACCTCTTCTCCATTCTGGCTTTTATAGCGTTTAAACGCAGACACCTTTCAGAACACAATAACATTCACCAAGAAATATAACAAAAAAAATCAGACTCAGCTGCACCAACAGGTTTGTACTCCGTGATATATATTCTAGCAGGACCCTAGGTTGTCGACAGTGCAGTCAAGTTCAGTTTATCAGGCCAATTTTTGTAGATCTAAAGAACATTCAGTGCAGACGGAACTGGTGCCACCATCTGTGTTGTGATCAGTGTCTTTTTAAAGTGAAACCAATCTACATTTGCATCAAATCATTTTTAAATTTCTATTTTTGGAGAAAAATTTAAGCTGTTATAAAGACAGTTTCTGGTACAAGTTAACCATGTCTGGGATGTACAATTACTCCCAGTCTGCAGTTTTCACCAAATACCATTTACTGTGTATTTAGGGATGTATCTGCCCCGAGTCAGACTGGGCTCTGTTTAACCAACCCAGGCATCTGGTTGCCATTGTGTCTCTGTGGGCGTCAAGCTTGGTCTGAATGAAAGACTCGTTTGATTCCTCAAACTCCCCTGCAGTGTAGTTGCTGCGTAAAAGTCAAGGCCTCACAAAATCAGGCTGTTTTTCCCCTTTTCCCATATTTCCATACCCTAAGGCTAACAATAACAATAGATGCCACCATCTGTGGATCAAGTTTAAAAGGTTTCATGAACTGTATCTGTCCTCATCGATCATAGAAGGATGAAGAAAGCTAATAAAGACACGGAGCAAGAGATCGGTTCAGTTGTACTTGTCGGACAAATATGTTAATAACTGAGTAAAAATAGCTGTTACCATTCGTACAGGTGCATCAAGGCCAGGACAAAGAGACTCAAAAACAGCTTCTTTGCCAAAGCAGACTCCACCCTGAACTCAACTGAACTCTAGCTGTGCAATACCCTCATCTCTGCAATACAATGTCATTATACCAATATCTTGCAATATTTAACATTTATTTACAAGTGCATTCTCAATACCACTGTCTAATTATCTAGATGGTGTTTATTTGTCTGGATATATTTCTATATTCTTACACATGGTTTATTACCTGCAGATTTTTATACATTTTCTGTGTATATTTTTTAGATATATTTACACAGAACTGTAAGGAGTGGTCCTCCAATCTCGTTGTACAATATGTATAATGACAATAAAAGGCATTCTTTTCTATTGTATTCTGTAATGCTGACATCTAATACCTCTCCTGAAAAGAGAAAAGGGATACTAATTTAGACAAACGATAGATTTAAAAATAAAATATGAAACTTTGGTTCAATTAAATGAGTTGGAGAATTTCGTATTTTTTGGATGCAGACTTTTGTGTAAAAGGTTTACGCCCCTAAAGCAACGTAGACGCCCCCCAGCAGCGCCGTGTTTACGTCAGCAATGACGGACGCCGCCGTCTGGAACAGAAGTTAAAGTCATTGAGGGAGGGGAGCCGACCGTGTTGTCACAAGAAAGCTAAACTCCGCACTGCTTGATTCGGACGTTGTTTACGTCCAGATTTACCGTGTCTGGCTTCTTCTGCTGCACAATTATGACGCACGTCTTGCATGGATGATGTAAAAGTTGGATAAAATCCGACATGACTATTCCGGCGGCGGCCGCTTTATAAATATTTGATACATATCTGATTTGCTATCACTTACAGAACATGCGCAAAACAGATTTTTTGGTTGAAAATATCATAGTTGGGTCGTTTAAACTGCCTTTAGAAAGTTGCATAATGGGGTAAAAAATTAATTTGGATTGTCCTTACTGCCTGAAATCAGATGTACACTGCTTGGTTATTACATTGTGGGAGATGATTCATGCAGAAACTGAAACGGAGTCTCCCCTTAGGAAACGTCTTGGTGCGAGAAAAGCAGCCAAGCACGTCCAAAAGCAAACTCTGTGACAAGGAAGCGATGAGCTCCGGTTCTTCAGCTGCTGTGTCTGATTTCTGTCTCTCTGACCTCCGTCTGCTTCCTGTTTATCCATCAGGGAGAACCTGGCCAGTGACATGTACCTCATCTCCCAGATGGACAGCGACCAATATGTGCCAATAGTGACGGTGGCCAACCTGGATCACGTCAAGAAGCTCAGCACTGACGTGGAGCTGATAGTGGACATTTTACGATGTGAGTAAAGCCCTCTTATCTCGTTCGCCGCTCTGTTTAACCACCAGTGTAATACGAACTGCGTCATTCGGCTACAGCGGCCACTCAGGAAGCGGCTCAGACTGATTCCTCAGTCTTTACCAGCTCGCGTTTGATTTAATAACAGGCCTAAATTAAAGACATTCATGCTTCAGCTGTCTGTGTCCTGGCAAGATCTTACATTTCAAATCAAAAAAGTCCGAGGTGCTGTAGTCAAATGTTACAATAGTTAATCTGAGGCTTCAGTTTTAGTTTTTTTTTTACACCGCCAGTTCATAACACGTCATTTCAAGGCACATTACAAGAAAACTAATCCAATCATAGTTGCGTTGTAAATCATTTCAATATTTAAATGGGTAAAAAACCGTATTGCATCGATGGATTGACTTGCAGCTTTAACTCCTGCTGCAGAGACTGTAGCCTTACAGCCATCCCTCATACTGAGAATGCATGTAGGGACAGTCGAGAGGAACAACTCCCCTTTAAAGGGAAGAAACTTCCACCACAACCAGAACATGGCTCCGTATTATGTATGAGAAGATAAACAGAGCAAAATGTTTAGTTGGTAACCTTCAGAATAATCTGTCTAATAATAATCCAGTTGGTTGAGCATGGTTGGTTGATGTTGAGCATGTCTATAACAAACAGGGAATACTATTGTTTCCATCTTTCTGTTCACACATTAACTCGTTCTCGAAGAAGCCAAAAACCACAGTGAGTGAGTTTAAATTGACTGAGTTATTTTGAACTTTATGGTTTCCATCAACCTTTTATAATCCAGTACTTTTGGGAACAACCCAGGATTCACATCTGCAAGGAGAGAATGTCTAAACTACACACAGAACAACCGGGATTCAAACCAGAGACCTCCTGGCTACTAGCTCAAACTGCCCGAAACATGACAGGACATACGTGTGTTTGCCGTCCCGCAGCGTTGCCATTGGTCCAGGTTGACGAGAAGGGGGAGAAAGTGCGACCCAATCAGAACCGCTGCATCGTGATCCTCCGAGAGGTTCCAGAGAGCACGCCAGTGGAGGTCAGTGTCGCGTCATGAGTCCATGAATCCCATCTATTCCATCTCTGTTCGGTTCATTAATGTAGCAACACAAGTTACCTCTAGGCAGGTTAGATTAAATCCAGATTAGACCGTTTAACTGTTTTATGCTTTTACTTATTGTAAACAGTCTGTTTTTTTTTTTTTATACAGAAACACTCATTTTGTTCTTTTTTTAAATCAACATGCTTCGAATCATTTATTTAATTTACCTTTCGGTATAAATAAAGTATTTTTATTGATTGATTGATCCAGTAAAGGACATTTTATTTTGCATCACTCCCAGAATAAAACCAGATCTGTCATTATTCATAGATCCCTCCTCTTGCTTTATATCACACTTCTGATAGATTGAGCTAATAATCTTAAATGTCATTAGAATCCATTATATTTCCAGGATAAATGTCATTATTTGTTTATGTTTGTTTGTGTATGCTCTCTTAGTCGGACTCTTTTTCACTTTCCTGAAGTGTTTTTGTTCTCCTCGGGGTGAACGTCGTCCTCTTTGTCGTTCTTCCAGGAGGTGGAGTCCCTTTTCAAAGGGAACAATTTACCCAAATTTATCAACTGTGAATTTGCCTACAACGACAACTGGTTCATCACCTTTGAATCGGAAGCAGATGCACAGCAGGTAACCGTCTCTCCGGGCTGTCTACTTAGCTCTCTTGGCGTACATGGCAGAGGTCAGTCGGAGCGTTTTGACATGGAAGATGCTCGCCGCTGCGTCTTCCTTACCTTCACTGGAGCCTGAGATTCAGGAAACATTGCCTGCATCATCCATCCATCAATCACCGTGTTATAGATGAATTCATCCATACTTCCCTGCTGTCATCCATACCGTTATTTTATTCATTTATCCATCTGTCCGTCATCTTATTACATTAATCATCTCAGGTATTTATTCATCCATCACTTGTGTGATGGGTCCATCGATTCATCATCATCTTATTCATTCATCCATTTGACCTTTCAAGATGTCTTCCATCCATATCATAAGTTCATCCATCATCCATCCATCATGTTATTATTAAATCCATCCATCCCTACAGGCTACAAATTTGAAGTTCATCCAGTTTTTATTTCCTCACTAGTTTTTCTGTTTAAACTTGAGAGAAATGTGATTAATCTTTACATGCAAAAATTGAAAGAACAGTTTTTTTGGATCAACTTGATTCTGAATGATGTCTTCAACAGTCTTTTTTTTTTGTCAGGCATATCAATATCTTCGTGAAGAAGTGAAGACCTTCCAAGGGAAGCCAATAAAGGTAGCCGCCGTTTGCACTTACAGCCAATAAGCAGTCACTAAATTACGTTTCCTTTTAATTTATTTAATCATTTTAATTACTAATAGCTAACATCTGTTTAAGATCTTCATCAACTTTTAATGCCACAGAGTAAATATAAATATTTAATAAGCAGAGTTGCTGAAATGAGAGCTTCTCTCTTAGTTGATCTAAACTCCTCTTTTGTTTGGATCTTCTCTTCGTATCTTCACCGTTTCGTGAGCAGTTGTGTCGATTTTAAAGTCTCCCGCATTGATGTGGACGCCTGAAACGCTCAGGATGAAAACGTCAACAGGGAAACCTGCTTTAGATTTTTTTAATGAAACCAATTTATTATGTTTTAAGAAAGAACTCTTAAAACCTCTGAAATAAAATTCTATTAAAGTTATTAACAAATAGACCCGTAAACCTGAAACAAAGCAGTTCATACTTCAGTTTTAACTTTAAATCCAAGATGTAAAGAGAAATTCAGTCTTAACTCAGTTTAATTTACTTTACAATCACTTTACAAGAAATAATCATCCATACATTTAAACAAACTCCAGTCATCCAACAATGTTTAAGGTTCAGTTTATCTTTCAAAGTAGTTTAGAAAGTTTGCTTACCATGAAAATTTTAGAGGAACTACTTAAACTTTGGCAAAAAGAAAGAAAAGCAAATGTGGATCCATTTACTGGTTTGAAACCTTAGTAAGTTTTTCAAGAAACGTTTGAACTTTTCCTCTTTTTTTTTCCCAACGCATTTTTAACACGATGCTTCTTAAGGCTACACAGCTTTGATGTAGTAGTAGACAATTGCTTGGCTTTACAGCAATCCCTCATACTGAGCATGCATGTGCGACAGTGGAGAGGATATCTAGCCCTTTAACAAGAAGAAACCTCCGGCAGAGAAGACAACAAAATCAACATAAATAAGCAGACGAACAGACAGTGTACTTTCCATGCTAGAGGAAAGTTAAGGTTCTAGCAGGAGAGGAAGAATGTTGCATTTCTTGCAGCCAGACCAGGTGTAGCTTCTGTGGAGAGAAAGAAACCAGAAAGTTAACAGTTGAAATCACAACAACTGATCCAAACCGGGTAGAAGAAGAGATTATCAGTCAGGAGAAGTTGTCAGATTGTCCTCTTGTAGCAGAGCTACATTGCTACATCAAGATAAGCTAACGCTTTATAATCGGGAGTTGAAACGAGTTTATATATAGTCATTACTTTTACTTTTACATCTGGATAAATAACAACTTCTTTACAGTCTTGTTCTGTTTTCTAAACACAAACTAAATCATTTATTTATTCATTTATTACATTTTCCATCTCGATGGCAGATGTCTTTTTTGATTGTAGTTTATACTATTCGTCCCCAAAACTGCATAGTTTTAATCAACCTTGACTTGCAAACAGCTGTTGATTGATTCAAATTAAGTTAATCAGATTTCTCTCCTTGACATGATCAAAAAATGACGTTTTGATTTTCTCCTCAAGGCGAGGATCAAGGCAAAGGCGATCGCTATCAACACTTTCATGCCAAAGAACGGTTACCGGCCAGTCGAGGTGAACCCGTACGCTCACCAGCAGCAGCAGCAGCAACAGCAGCAGCAGCAGCGCTACACTTCCTACTACATCCCGCCTGTTTACAGCCCGCAGCAGCAGTTCCCTTTGTACAGCCTCATCACGCCGCAGGCCTGGTCCACCACGCACAGCTTCATCGACCCTGCGCTGGTACGCCTGAGCAGCTCGGGGCTTAAATATCGCTGTCAATTTAAGACCAGGATGTTGTTTTAGCGAAGCGAACTGGTTTGGTTTGTTTTTGAATGCTAAAGTAACTGAAAGAACCTACTCCAGGTTAACTTCCTGTTCAAGAACTTAATGAATGAATGAGTAACCCCCCACCCCCACCCCCTGCAGGTAACCACCTTTCACAACAACCACTTCATCAACGGATTCACCACATCACACAGCTACAAACCAGCAACGTCGCCGCTAGTCAGACACTTCTCGCCCAGGAACAGGTTGGTCTCACACTGAAGCTTCATCAAGTCCTCTTAACTAACTTATTCATGACAGTCCCAGTTTTATTCTTTTGAAACCTTAAAAAAAAGTCTAAAAAATATGCATATGTGACGCTAAACCAGATACGTAACGTGACAGTTTTTTTCCGTCCAATTTGTTGTCGTCACAATATCGGCGTGTGCAACATTCCCATCAAAAAAGACTGGAAAGCAAAAATTGTTGGCTAGTATAAGTGATTATGATTTTAGTTTTTCATTCTGTTGTAATATTTAGTCACAGTTGAACAGCAGCATATTTTCTCACTGAAAACTGTTGACCTAGCTCAAAATGCTAAAGGTTTTTACGACATTGGATACTTTTACTATATAGACATAAGTGTGCAAACAACTCCTTTGATTTGAGACAAGCGTCATAATCGTGCAGCAGAAAGAAGCCAGACGTGGCAAAGCTGGACGAAAACAACGTCCCAAGCAAGCTGCGCCCAGTTTGGCTTTCTATTTTCTCGGCTTCCTTCATCTTGTTCCAGTTGCTCGACAACTTTAACACCTGTCCACAGACGGCGGCGCCCGTAGTTGCGTCTATAACGGCCTGATGGCGGGCACGTTGAACTAATAGTATGATCAAATCGACCACGCATCAAGACCATAGCTCTAGCAATCCCAGCGCAACAACAGTTGCTTACCAGAAACGGTTACCTTGAGTTTTCCCCCCTCAGGAATCACAGCAAACCTCATCTGAGGCCGAGCGTCCCGACAGCGGACCGCACCACCGGGCTCCTGGAAAGCCCCGCCCTCTTTCCCGCCTTCCCCAGCGAGAGGCTCAACGGAGTCCGCTGCAGCCCGCCGGCGCGGCTCCCCTCCAGTCAGCCCAGAACCAGGTTACCCTCCACAGCCGCCTTCCCACGCAGAGACGCCGCCGGCACGGGCCGAGTGACCGAACCCCTTATTCCAGAATATCCCCTGGGAGTCGGCAGAGGAAGGTAAAACCTGTCCAGCAATATTTATCTCCGCGATATATTTCAGACGAAACGATGTATCATGAGAATCAGCAAATGTCTAATGAAGCAGCTGGACTATAAGGAAAATGAGAACAACCAGTGTTTATTTCTATCTTGTTGCCGTTTGTGTTTCTGGAGAGGAAGGGATCGGACACCTGGTGTTTTGTTGGTAATGTTGAATTTGTGTGTCATGTGACAATGGTAGTAATATTTATAATATCAGTAAATATCGGCCTCAACTGCAATATTAATGGCTGATATTTGCATTGGCCCAAATTTTTAATTTCACTTCATCCCTTAATATATATAAAAAAGAAATGATTTAACATGGAACAAATTAGTTTGTAAATGTTTAATTTTTTTAAGTTTTATTGGATTTAATGATCCATGAGACACTAGTAGTGACGCACCGTCATATTTTCATTAACAGTATTGAAACTGCCGCCCTGCTTAAAACAGCCTACGATCCCGACATCCGACAACTGTCACATGACCAAACAAAAACCGCATGACCGACCCAGAAAACGACTAAATAATTGACCGATATCGATGTTAATGCCGATATGTATCGCGCCTCCCCAGGCAGAAAGCTTAACACCTTCAAGTATGGACCAATTATCACAGGATCTAACTGTGGTTTCAATATTTATTTCTTGATTTTTTTTTAAGTGAAAAATCTTTTTCTGCTTCCAGGAAAAAAAGGGATGAAAAGTTTACAGTAAGTCCTGCTTTCTTTTCTGTCGCCGCCGTCATTCAAAAACCTTCTGCGTTAGCGCTGTAGCGTCATCGCTAGCCTCCCTCGCTAAGTTTGTCTGTTTACCCCCCATGTACAGAGAGCGACTCCTCAGTCGCCGCCGCCACCCCCCAGGCCGCCGTCTCCGAGCTTCGAGCTCGGCCTCTCCAGCTTCCCACCGCTTCCCGGAGCCGCCGGACATCTGAAGCCGGACGAAGCGTTCGAAAGCCGCCTGGCGAGCAGCGTGGTCGTCGGAGGCGCGAAGGAGCAGGTAAACAATGGCCGCCAAGTTCCCTGATAGTCTCATTTAAATGACGCTGGCGTTCCTGAGGGTCCTGATTACAGCCTGTTCACCTCTGATACGATACCGATATTTCAGTCTTTGGTATTGGCTGATATTATATCAGCATTAATCCTACATACTTGGTTTGATTGAGTGAATTTACTCAGAGAAAAATGATCATGAGAAAAACAGATCCGTTTATTACCAATCATTGGTGTTCGTAGATATTAAACTTTCTTCTAAGAAAGAAGAAGAGACAGTTGAATAAAATAAAAGCGTTTTTCAATGGTGGCTGCGATCGAATGTTGGAGCAGACTAAAAATAGGCCAATATAATCTAGTTTTTTTTTTTTTGGCTGATATCAGTCCTACTTCCTGTTTCCTTCTCTTGTTTTCTTTTCCCAACCTTTCATCTGCACTTTAATTAAAGCAACACTAAGTAACCTTCATAAAATATGTTGAACTTTTGTGATCATACGTCGACTTACAGCTTGTTGAATGACGCCTCTGTCTTAGCCCGAGGGGATCCGTATCACTTTAACCGGCTCTAAGCTAAACTTTGAGGAGGGTGGCAGGAACCCTGCCACACACCATTTATCCTTTCTTTGTTTCTTCCTTCCTCCATTCTGTTCTAGATTGCTTCCTATCACCTTCCTTCTATCTTCTTTTTGTATCCTTCTTCCTACCCATCCATCAACCCAGCTGATTACCTGCTTCACACAAACTGACTGTAAACTTGAATTCTTGTGTTTCTGTTGCAGAATGTAAACGCAGACTCCAGCAGCAGCGCTCTCCCTCCAGCGAGTCCCAAAGAGCCTCTCCGGTCCTCCGTCTCTCCGCTGCCTCCAAGCTTCCAGCCCTCGGAGGCACCCCCGGCCGCTCCCTCCGCCTCCGCGCTGCCCCCAGTCCCCGCCGCGCCGCACGGCTCCGCCCCCTCGGCCGCGCTGTAAGAACAGACATTTCTAAGCTCTGCTGTGAAGTTCAGGGAGACGGAGAAGGTTGTCTTCACCCGTGTCCTGCTCTGTTTTTCCTCCAGGGAGGCGAAGGTGGCCGAGGTGAAGCACAAGGAGGCACAGCCGTCAGTGGAGCGAGTCGCCGGCACTCTTTCCACCGCCAGCAAATCGGTGCAAGTCAACGGTGCAGCAACGGTCAGTATGCACTTCCAGCAACGCGGTTCATGCAGCCTCTGATTTTGTAAATTTTAAAAGTTCACTTCAAACAGTCGGATGGAATCGTAGCTGCAGACGCCCCAGAAAACGATCCGACGTGTTTTCTGCTGAACAATCTCACACCTGCCGGTTTCTCCCCCCCCCCCCCCTGACAGGAGCTGAGGAAGCCCTCCTACGCCGAGATCTGCCAGCGAGCGAAAGACTCGCCCGCATCGCTGCATTTAGCCCCCCCCAAGGAAACCAAGCCAGGCTGCGCTGCCCCCGCAGGCGAGGAGAGGAAGTGCACCGACACCTCCACCCCGTCGGGGGAGCACAAGGCCAGAGAGACTTACCACGCCTCCTCCAAAGCTGGCCCCGCCTCCCAGGGCAGAGCCGTTAAGGAGGGTCGAAGGCCGGCTGGTCGGTGGGCCTCGCCCCCCCCACACCCAGGGAAAACCCCCAGCAGAGACGCCCACCACACCCCACCCAAGTCCCCGCAGTAAGGCGGCGCCCGCTCCCTCTTCCTCCTCCGCTGCGCTCCTCATCAGTCTAAAAGAAAACGTCAGGGCTACTCGGCGTATCTCCCAGTATCAGCAAACAAGCAAAGAGGGACGCCTTCTCTTCTGGATCAGGGCCTGCAGACAAAAAGCACTTTACCGTGCATGTAGAGCGCAGGTCCCTCCTCTTCTCATTCTTTTCGTTTATTTAATAGATTTTTTTTTGTATCTTCGATATTTGTGTTTTTTTCTTCTTTTTTCCCCCCCCTCTATCCTCTGCAGCGTGTCCCCCAAACGGACTTCACTCACTATGAACCGCCGTGTGGCGTAAAGATGAGGGGCATTGTGGGTAGGAAGCCCAGCGGACGATGGAAACCGGACGTCTCGTCGGGTTTCCATCGAGACGCCGTTGCTGAATCTTAACGGATCAGATTCGTTATCCCGTCCTAACGTTCAGATCGCAGATTATTTCCCAGACTTGTTTTAGACTAACCTTCAAATTTCCAGTTTGGGATTTCGACTGTGGGTGCAGTTACACGTCGTCACCCCTGGGTGTCACTCCTGTCGCATCTTCCTGTAAAGACTTTGCTTCCTGGTTTTCCTTCTCCATCACGCCGCTAAATAGGGATTGTTGAGCTTCTCGAATGATTTAAGTTTCTGGAAACGTTTCTCGGTTTCGATTCTTTAGGGATGAACTGCAGGTAGAAGTGAGGATTAAAAAAAAAAAAAACAGGAGAATAATCCATCATCAAATCTCGCCGGCTTCTGTGAGAGACGTGAGGAAACGCTGGGAAATCCTCATGACGGCATTAACACTAGCTCCCATTCAGATTACATTTGTCCAGGCGCCTACTGACATAGAAGCGGCTCGTCGAGGAGGGAAATAAGCGATCCGACTCCGGCGGAGATTCAAAGCATTTCTCCCAGATAACGGTGCTAGACGCGGATTCCTGGGATCGTTTACTGCGACTCGTCTTCTGCTTGGTTCACATCCTTCACTTGCTCTACAACACGGGCCGAGGGAATTGGATCTGGCCGTAGGATTTCCAGCCTTGCTTTTGTTTTGAGGATAATTTAGTTTTTGTTTTTTCTTCCCCACGAAGAAAGCCGCTTGCAGTCGACGGATTCAGAAAGTCCAACATGTGGAATGAACCTGGAATATTATGATGGAAGTGGAGCAGATGAAGGTGAATGAGCGGGGGTTTTGTTTGCTAACGGGTTAAAGAGGCAGGACTTCTCTGGTGGTTGTTGGTGAATTCGGGAAACATTGACGTGAGCACGCACGCCCGCTTTTTATTTTTATTTTTTTTTATTTTCCCGGGCCTTCACGGTTGTTGTTTTTTCTGCAGCTGAAATGGAAGCACAGAGTTCGATGGAGCGACGTTCCGTCGTTCTGAAGGGGAGTTTTAGGGATATCTGGTCGGTAGATTTGTTTACTGTAGCAGCCGCTCTGGAACCTTTTGGAAAGTTAAAGTGGTTTATTAAAAAAATCAAAAGTGGGAGTGAAGTTTCAGGGGGAAGATGGCGACGTTCCCCTCCTGCTCAGGTCGATCCGATAAAATAAGAGCCGCTTCGCTCCGACCCGTCTGGGGAAAATCTTCATCAATCAAGTCTTCCTGCATCAGAAATCCCACTACAGGAAAGACCGGAGCCCGTCTGGGAAAGGGAAAAGCTATTTTTTTGATTTATTGCTGCTTTTCATTTGGACTTTGAAACATATAAAATAGTTCATTACTTTTGTTTTTGAAGGACCGACGAACATTTGGATGGATTGATTTTCTTTTTTTGTCTCTTTCTATCGGTGGAAAATGATGATATCCACTTATTTATAAAGCAGTGCTGTTGTCTCGAGATTTTTTTTTTTAGGTGTGGGGGGGGTGGGGGGGTTGTTAAAGTCTCTGTACTCATAAAAATGTTTAAAAAAAAAAAAAATCCATCCAGTGTTTGAAAAACTTGAATTTTAGTTCAACTTGAAAAATAACTTTGCCTTAACTTTTCTACAAGACGAGCATCGAGTTTTTATTTGTTTTCAAGAGAGGAGAAAAAAAATCCGCCCCCCCAGACGTTAACGAGCTTAACGAAGCGACTTCAAGTCTCACTTCAGAGAGAAAATCTGCCAGCGTTTTTGTTTCTGTAAACATCGTAGGACAGAAAAGCAACGATTTGTTTCCTTGTTTTAGTTTTCTTTCTTTCTTTTTTTTGGGGGGGGGGTAGAATCGTTCTAAACCTTGTAAATGCAACTAGTCCAAACTGTATTAAAAATGTGCACTTTGAAGTAACGTGCTTTGCTTGTACAGTTGTAAATACTCAGAAAACTATAAGAGGTACCTTAAAATATATTGATCCTTGTTAACTATAATGTTGCTGGATGTAGGTTATAAAACAAAAAAAAACAAAAGTGTTGTGCTTTTGGGAAAAATTCTTATTGTTTTGATACTTAGGTTGCAGAGTTTCATTTCTGCTGAAACGTTTTGTTTTTTTCGTTGTCTGGCATTCCATGTTTGTTTGTCGGCCTCACCTTCGCCCTCAGGAGAGGCTGTGGCCACGCCCTCTACATCCACCTCCTCCTCACGACCATATTTGGTAGCGGTTTCCCCTGTTTAAGCCCGGCTTCTCTTTCACCAGCGTTTAGCACCAGACTTGGTTAAACTTTGAGCACAGAAGCACTACATGTTTTATTTTTGTAGCAGGAAAACCAAAACTCTCGGCTTCAGCTTCATAATCGGATTTAAAACGGCATTTAGACACGAGCTGCATCTCAACACTAAAACTCCCGCGTGTGAACAGACAGCCTCGCTTTGATATATATATATGTTGCCTAACTGAAGGCAGAAATGTAAAAGACGAGATTAAAGTTTTCAAACTATTTTGAAAATGATTGCTGGATGCGGAAATGATCTTAGAGGAGAATCGGACATGTGAGCGCCAGAAGCTTCTTATTAGCGCCAGAAGCTTCTTATTAGCGTAAGCTTCGTCTTAATGCTAACATTTTTGATAATAAACCGAAGCGGCTTTTTGAGCTCGATAGTCATACGTTCTTTTTTTCTTTTTTTATCTATTAAATAACTAAAAAAGTTGCTAAGTTTGGCGTTAAAAGTAAAACGATTCATCCGGACGGAGACGCTCGTCTAAATGAACCCAGACGGGTTCGGGAACGTCACTAAGAATATTTTTCCTGTAAAGAAGGAAAATCTGACGCCAGTGGAAGAGAAGCTCGTTTTATCTCCCAGCTTTGAGAAGAAGCGACGCTACGTGGAAAATGCTTGTGCAGCAGGGGGCGCTAGAGGCTGCTTGTGCAGCAGGGGGCGCTAGAGGCTGCTTGTGCAGCAGGGGGCGCTAAAGGCTGCTTGTGCAGCAGGGGGCGCTAAAGGCTGCTTGTGCAGCAGGGGGCGCCAAAGGCGAGAAAGCAGCCACAGAAGCCTCCAGAGTTGATTTGCTGAAGTTCCTGCTTGTGCTTTTTGGAGATTTCTCCTCTCATCTTCCTTTCTAAACGTACAAATGATTGAACTTTCAGGCTCGACTGGAATCACTGATTAGTTGTTTTGTTGCTTGTTTTTTCTGTTGGTTTTCTTCGGCACGTTTAAGACTGATACGCCGGTGCCGCCTACTGTTTGTTTCCTGGCGATTGTGTTACAGAGCCGAGGACGCCCCTCCAGACTGGGAATACGTGCATGTTTGGAGGAGGGACACCAGAGAAATCCGGACAGATGAGACTCTGGACATGGACGGAAGCGCTCGTTAAAGGATTGCTCCATATCAGCCCGTTCCCACGATGCCGTTCCCTGTTAGGGTTTCTCTTCTCGGGGTGGGAACGTCTGGTCAGAAACTTTTATTGGAGACTCGGACTCGTTAATCGGCTCGCTGTGGTCAAACTCGTTAACACTCTTCCTGAGCTAACAGCTGTGGACAATCGGGGGTTCAAACTCGAGACTTTTAACCCAAGACGGACGGAGGTCGCAGTAAAGAGGGCTTCTTTTCATGGTTTTTGTGTTTTTGTTTTTGTTTTTTCTGAGGGGGGGGGGGTTTCTTCCATTGAGACTGGAATCAAGCGTACATGTCGGCTCTAGATAATTTAAGTTACTCTTGTGTCATGATGTAAAACTTGTCTAATTTGGAGAAGAAAAAAAAATGTAGCTTACTGAAAAATAAAGATTTAGGCACTGCTGAAGAGCCAAAGTTGTCTTCTTCTTAAGTGTTTGTCTAATAATCTGAAAAGTGTGGCATGAACACATATCCAACCCCGTTGGCTCAACACACTCTGCAGGTCATTAGTTGTACGTCTCGACCAGATTCGTTTAAATGTCTATTAATTCAATCTCAGTCAGATAGCGGGGATCAGTAATGGTATATCCGAACTTTAACTAGGCCGCTGTGAGACTACGTTTCAGCAACTGGTCTTGATTCTCAGTTGGGTTTTTTTTATGTATTCATTCAGAATATTGTAAAAAAAATTAGATAATCTCCACGCTTTTTATTTCTATTAATAGGACTTTAGATTTTAAGCTTTTCAAAACCGGAAAGGGGGGGCGGGTTGTTCTGTTTTACTTTAAAGTAATATCTGAAACGTAATTATGATTAGACAAACTACATTTTTACATATCTGAGTCGAAATCGTGCACAAGCCACATCTTGCCTGCAGAGGTTTACTGCAGAAAAAGCCAGAATGTAGAGAGAGCTGGGCAACGTTGTGTGGGATCTGATCAGATTTGACTATTCATCTCTTAAAATAAAAACATTGCACTTAAACGGATTTAAAGAGCACAAGATGCTTCTGTAGTGAGAAGAAATAAAATGAATTCATCTTTTATGAGGTTCCGATCAGCGATGTCTGTTTTTCTAAATCTCATAATTATATGATTCTGAGATGTTAATTGATTCTAAGATGAATAATTATGAGATGAGGTGAGATTTTATCTTAAAATCCGGACACGGTTTTTCAGTGTTATGAGTTTCTAAACTCGTTGGGGTTCATTTGCCCACAATAGCGAACATGTAAATGCAGAAGCACCTGAGCTGAGATCAGCGATCTGCTGCATATGTGAACATCTGTGAGACTTAATTTCTGTGATGGAGGATGAGAATTATTGACATATTAAACTTAAAAATGCAGTTATTTAAATATAGAGGAATTACAACAAAGGGGCTTGGTGACTATTTTAGATTTCATTTAACTGAAAGTGTATTATACAGTTAACCAAGGGATGATTCAAGCAAAAAATGAAATTAGTATTTAAAGATCAATTTCTTCAGAAATCCTAAATAGTAAAAATGAATTTAATCTCAACGAGTTTTTCTTCTGGTCAACAGTTAAACAGCTCCCTCTGCTGGTGGGATAAATACTCTCCTGGTCTCTGTCAGTTCACCATCCTTTTTTTAACTTCTTCTAAAAGGCAATTTTACATGTTAATGTGAGAAGAAAAAAGAAACCAGTGAAAGGTACTTTCTGCGGGGATTTTAACAGACTACATATTGAAATTTCTGTGTATAGACTATGATATAAATTTTAATTATTTTTTTATGACCTAGGTAATACCAAGCAAAACTGCCCCCCCCCCCCCCTGTAGGATTTTCATATAGTTGTAAACCTGCAATCTTTAAAATAACCAAAAGCTTTTTCCTGAACACAGCAGTTTATAATCCTCCATCAGACATAATTTTCCGATTTGCTCCAATTGCAAAACTTTTAATAATTTTATTCAACTGTAGAACCTTCTTTCTTTGAAGAAAGTCTGATATTTATGTAACCTATTGAATAATGATAAATGGGTCAGTTTTTCTCATGACTTCTGATTATCGTTCTCTGTAATATTATTATTTTTATGTAAAGCGTCTTTGAGTTCCTTTCGTAAAGTGCTATAAACATTTTATTTATTATTATTATATCAGTTAATCTGTATCGGACAATAACGAAGACTAAAATATCAGTATTGTATCTTAAGTGAAAAAAAGAATAGGGACATCCCTAAAACCAGGTTAATCTGGACGTAAGCAAAGGCCAAAACCAACATTAATTTAGCCTAAAACTAATGTTCAAACAGCAGGTCTAGACACTCAATTTAGACTTATTTTTTGTGTAGTCAGTGATACAACTATTAATGGCATTAGACTTCTGTGTGAATGGAATTTTAATGCAGAAGAAAAACGTAGACATCACACAGCAGCCTCATATTTACATCAGCAACAATGGATGCCGCCGTGAAGGAGAAAATGGCGGAGAGGAAAGGAAGGAGAGAAGGTAATCTACAAGGAGAAAGAGAGGGGGAAACATGGAAGAGAGTGATTTGATGATTTGTTACAGCTATGAGAAATCAGGGGAAAGGCTGAGGGAGAGAGAGAGAGACAACAGGGAAACAGGAGGAGTGCAGGCAGCAGGAAACCCCCCCCCCCCAAGGGCCAAAACAATGTCTGAAATCGTATATACCAGGTGGGTTGAGGTGGGTCCTCCGAAGGAGGGCTAGAAATAAAATGAAACAAATAAAACCCAAACCTGGTGGACGGAGGGGACGGAGGAAGGATGCTAAAGACACAAAAACACAGTTCTGAGTACTATGCATAGAATATTCAGCAAGAGTCCACAAACATTCAGGGGGACTGTAGACTCCACAGAGGTTGGGAGGCTGTCCAGGAACACGGCAGGACACACGAAGAACCGGAGGCTTTCTGGCTGAACCCATGTAGATGTCATGATCTGTGTTTTTGGTTTGGTTCAGTTTTCTATAGTAGTCTTGTGTTATTATTATTATTATTATTACTGTTATTTAGTTTGTTTATTTCCCTTTCCAGGGTTCTTTCCATGGTTTGTATATTTCTATTGTTTTGTTCCTTCACGTTTGTAGTTCCCGCGTTCCGGTTCAGTAGTCCGTTTGTTTACGTTCCAGTTCCGCGTTCTCCCTGTTCCGTTCCGTATTGCCTTCGTTCTGGTTTTTGTTCGGTTCATTATTCATCTCCTCATCTCGATAATAAATCATTCTTCTGGCATTCCACCTCTGCTCGAGTCATCGATCGCATTACCTGACAGAAGATTATGATTCTGGTGGTGGGGACGTCTCGGGAGGCCGTCGGAGTCTGCAGCAGGGAATCCTGTATGGAGGCCATTGGTGGTGGCCGTAGGAAACCCTATGTAGCCATCAGAAGTGGCAGCAAGGAACCCTCTGTAGAGCTGGGGAGCACCCACGACGGAGCTTTAAAAGGCTCAGATAGAAGGCCTTTACCTTCCTGGGCATACTCAGTAACCGGAGACGAGCTACCCACAGCCCCCCTGGTATGCTCCGGGACTGGAGGCGAGCTGCTAATAACAGCCCTGGCAGGTGTACTGCCCTCAGTCAGCTGGCCAGATGTAGAACCCTGCGGCTGAAGGTTGGTCAAATCAGACCCCCTCAGGGATCTCAGAAACTGAGACAGAGGTGGGTCACTCCGGACCCCCACTGGTATCTCGAGAACAGGAAACTGAGGTAGGCAAACAGGTCCCCGAAAAGTCAATTGAGCCAAAGGTAGGTCATCCATAACCCCCCAGGGCTCGATTATCACTCAACAGCCATTTCTTCTCACAGCCAAACATCATCCTGGGTCACGATTGGTCTAGGAACCATAATCCAACCATTATATGGCCATTATAATATTTCTTTGATACTTTGTTTTCCCCCCATGCCTTTAACCTCCCTTGTGCTCACCTCAGGTTACCGTCATCTCCAGTGCTCAAACTCCTCTCAAGATCCCTCTCTGGTTGCTCACATCCATCTTGTCTCTCCCCTCCTCTTGGTTCAGCTCTGTCTGCCCGCTCCAGCATTGCTCCATCTGCCGCACACACACCCTGGACAACTTCTCTACCATCGCTGCTGAAAAGAACTCACCGCTCACTCCTCCCTGGCGACAACCATCCACTTCACACCAGTAAGATCATTACGTTTATTCTCCCTCACCCGATTGCTTCAACTCACCTTTCCTGTCATCACCCTCAGAGGTCTCCGGTCATCCACGTCGTTGATGTTCCGAGCCTTCTTCCGTTTCCCGCTGCCCCGCTGTTTCCCGTTCCTCACCGCACAATCCCATTGCCCGTTGCTGCCCGTTGCCGGATCCCTTTCCCTCACTACCCTAAATAAAAATCATTATGATTTATCTCCTCAGACTTCTCTGTTTCATGTTGGTCAGCAGCCTAAACAATATGACAGAGATCCTCTCCAGCGGCTTGCTCAGAAAGCTGGAGATCCTCTTCAGCGGCTTGCTCTGCCAGGAACTGGAGCTCCTTAGCTAGCTCCCTTTTGGACAGAATAGAATAGGCTTTTATTGTCATTATACACGTTGTAAAATGAGATTGGAAGACCACTCCTTTCAGTGCTGTGGGAAAACAAATAAAAAATCTCTAAAAAATATATACAAAAATAAACAATGTGAATGATCTGCAGGAAATAAAAAACATATAAGAATATGGAGTATATACAGAATTTTTTTTTCTAGATAATTAGACAGTGGTGGTGATATTGCAACTGTGAATAATTATATAATAAATACAAAATATTGAACAGATATTGTTATAATGACATTGTATTGTACAGAGATGAGGGTATTGCACAGTTAGAGTCCAGTTGAGTTCAGGGTGGTGACTGCTTTGGCAAAGAAGCTGTTTTTGAGTCTATTTGTCCTGGCCTTGATGCACCTGTAGTGCCTGCCAGAGGGCAGCAGGTTAAACAGTTCAAAGCTAGGATGTGAGTGGTCCTTGATGATGTTTCTGGCTCGGCTGATGCAGCGGGAGATGTAAATGTCGGTCAGGGTGGGGAGGGGGCAGCGGATTATTCTTTGTGCAGCTCTGACTACCCTCTGAAGCCTCACCCTGCCTGCCTCAGTGCTCTTGCCGTACCAAACTGTGATGCAGTAGGTCAGCAGGCTCTCAAAGAATGAGCGGTAGAACGTCAGCAGCGGGTTAGTGTCCAGGTTGTTCCTTCTGAGTGGCCCTCAGGCAGTGAAGTTGCTGCTGAGGTCTCTTGATAACAGCTGTGACGTTCTCTGACCGAGAGAGATCAGCAAAGATGAGGACACCAAGGAACCTGAAAGTGTGGACCCTCTCCTCACGCTCGCCGTTGATATAGAGAGGGGCTGGGTCGGACCTGTTTTTCCTGAAGCCAACGATGATATCTTTTGTTTTCCTGGTGTTCAGTGCGAGGTTGTTCTGTGAGCACGAGGCTGTCAACTTCAGGACCTCATCTCTGTAAGTTACCTCCTCTCTGGCTGAGATGAGTTCGATCATGGTGGTGTCGAAAGCAAACTTGACGATGAGGTTGTTGTCGTGGGCCGGGCTGTAGTTAAGATAAGATAAGATAGACTTTATTGATCCCGAAGGAAATTGTTTTGCCAGGGTTACAGAGTATCAAATAACAAGTTGTGGGTGTTGAGGCAGTACAGGAGGGATCTCAGTACATAGGCCTGTGGTTAGCCAGTGTTCAGTGTGCAGGTGGAGGAGAGATGGGGCCTAGGTCTCCTAGTCTGGGGACGGTTTGTTAGAAAGTCCTTCATCCAGGAACATGTGAGAGGGGGGAGGCCCAGGGTTTGCAGTCTGGAAATTAGTATGCCCGGGATGATTGTGTGAACGCTGAGCTGTAATCCACAAAAAGCATGGGTGCATTGCTCTGCTGCTGCTCCAGGTGACTCAGTACAGAGCGAAGAGCTACCGCGATGGCATCTTCCGTGGATCTGTTTGCCAGGTATGCAAATTGGTGGGTGTCGAAAGTGGGAGGGAGATGGTCTCTGATGTGTTGGAGGACCAGCCTCTCAAAGCACTTCATGATTACCGGTGTAAGGGGCAAATGGGCAGTAATCATTCAGGCTGGCGATTGGTGACTTCTTGTCACGGGGATGATTGTGTCTGTCTTTAGGCAAGGAGGGATGACTGCTTGTGCCAGGGAAACGTTGAAGATCCTGGTGACAATCAAGGTGAGCTGGTGATCACGTGTGATCACCAGCTACAGGAGCTCGGACGCTGTGACTGCAGGAGGCTTGAGAGGCTGGGAGGCAAACGATAAAGCGGGGGATAGAAACAGAGTGGGACAGGAAAAAGAGTCTGCTGCTGATTGTCTGGCTAATCTCTTATTAAAAAGTTTATCGTGAGGGTTTTGGGGCGAATTAAGGGGTTAAGGATCTGAGGGAGTTATCCAGGGGAAGAGATCTTCTCTGTCCCCATAGAAAAACTCCCACAGGTCCAAATTCTGAATCTGGGGTGGAGAAACTAAAGAAGAGGTGGCCGAGTCGGAATAAACAAAAACAGGTGGAGAAAAAGTTTTTGTATAATTACGAGATAGGGGTCTAGGTTTAATCTGATGACTGGGAATACGTGATCTTTATTACTCCGACAAAAAAGGGTGATCTCGGAAACAGGGATCTGGTGAAAGAGACAAAGAAACAGGTGACGACGAGATGCAGGAAACCGGAAGAAATTCCACGGAACTGGAACCTGAACCGGAGCTCACCGGTGTTGAGCCGCCGCCCCCGGCTGAAGGCTCAGAAGGAGCCGGAGCGGTGGTGAGCCCAACCGCCGGCGAGCAGCATTTACTGCGGTGAGAAAACGGGAGGATGGCATGGAGAATGTGACAGTGCGGATCGGGTTTGAAACTGTGCTCAAATTGGATGGTGGTTGGATTATTCGGTCAGAGTTACTGGATTAATGACTCTGGCAGAGGTGAGGAATACGAGAAGAGATAAAGATTTTATTGTAAGAATGAATACTACTGACATGGAACCTGACCAGTGAATGAATAATGCGGCACAGAGGTAGAAAACAAACCGAGGAAAAATACGGGGCGAGAACTGGAATGTAAGCATAGAATTAAACTAATGAACAAATGAAGAGGAGCGCGAAAACTAAGAGGCTTCAGAAGAAACAAAACAATGGTAAACAGACAAGCGGAGGAGCACGGACAACACGAAAGGGAGAGAGACCAGCACAGGGAACCAGGCGAGCAGAAAGGGAAACTTACTACGAAGAGAGGAGAACTGGAACTCCGAAGGAGCACAGGGGAACGACGAAAGGCGAGGTAAGGCAATAATCTAGCGAGTAGAGAATGAAAGAACCAGGCTTAAGTACTCAGGAGAAGGAGGTGGAGCAGTGGAGAAGATGAATACATAATTAGACACAGGTGCAAGTGATAATGAGACTCAGGCTGAGGGAAAACAGACACAGAGAGAAAGAGAGAGGGACAGAGAGAAGAAGGACTGGAGGGGAAAAATAGAACAAAGAAAACACTAACACTAATAATAAATAACAGAACTGCTAGATAAACTAAAAGGAAAGCATACGCTGAACCTACAGTAACAAATAATACAGAGAGCGCCAACTAATCGGAACACAGAATACATAAACCACTAACTCAAAAAACAAAAGACAACAGGGATCATGACATTTACCAGATGTAATAACACACATTGCTACCTCCTAGACTGTACGCTGCAAAACCACACAAGTGAAATTTGCCAGTGGAATTAATACTTTTTATCACTATTCAGCTGTTATTGCCGTGAAACAAGATCCTATAAAAAAAAAAGATCCTATATCTTGAGTTTTGTAAGTTGGTTTTGTCTTGTTTCATGTTAAAGAAGATGTTTAAAATAGACAAAACAACATTCTAGCCTGCTCCGTCTGCGCCCGTGACAAGACAAACCATCAACTTCACTCTGGCCTCCTTCAACCTAACAGTGCCTGTTAAATGAGAAAGTGTTTTTCATTTGTAATTGTCCTTGCGTGTGTTTGAGAGTCTCACAGCTTCAGGAATGAAGCTGTTTCTCAGTCTGGTGGTTTTGCACTTGATGCTCCGCAGCCTCCTGCCTGAGGGGAGCGGGACAGAAAGTGAGTGTGCTGGGTGTGTGGGGTCCTTCATGATGCCGGAGGCCCTCTTCCTGCATCTGGAGGTGTAAAAGTCTGTGGTGTTGGGGAGGCTGACTCCAACAGTCCTCTGTGCAGCCTTCACCACCCTCTACAGAGCTTTCCTGTGATACCCGTTAAACAACTCCCTCAAACCCTTTTACAAGTATCCGCTGTAACTCTCTCTATTAGTCCTGTAGCAGACGCGTCTTTGTATGTTTATCTCAGGAAGGGTTTCATAGACAATATTTTGGCTAAACTGTGTTGCATTGAAATCTCAGACAATCAGCGGTCAAACACCCTGCATACCGACATCATGCTGTCTGCGTATTTTGAGGCGAAACTGGTTTAAACTTGTTCAACATTGTTGAGGCTAAATGAAAATAAAAAAAAAATAAATCATTTCTTTTGTGTTATGTTACATTTTGTGTTTTGTTGTTGTTTTATGTGCTCTAGAAAGTATTTATTTTTGCTTTTGTGTCCCCGACTAGTTTTTGGTCATAGCAGCCAAGAAAATCAAATTTTTTAAAATTGTATTGGATGCGACATTATTATTTTTTATTTTCTCAGCAGTTTATTATCTGTCCACATCGTCTCTAAAACGTTTCTGCTTTTAAACTGTAACAGAAACTGTAATGTAACTGACTTTCTCCTTTTCTCTAAATAAACAGTCGTTGCTCACTGCATAATGCCATATTATTGTGGATTTATCTGACTTGTTCAGCTTGCCTCAACCACGACATGTTTATTACAATTGTATATATTGATTATCATATACTTATAACACAATCTATACAATTCCATTTGCACTATATTTCATATTTCATGTAGTCTGCTGGGTTTCCTTGGACTGAAAACTTTACACTTTTTAAAAATGATATACCATGTTTACTTTAAAAGAAGTGAACAAAATAAAAGTTTAAAACACTGATCAGGAAAAAAAGGATTTATAAAAGTCGTGAGAGAGACAGCAAAACTCAGAATGAAAGAGAAGGTGATAATTTAAATAATGCTCACATTATTTAAATTAAAGCTGCAACAAAATCCTGTGATGTTGCCGTAAACACTTGAGAATATTAAAAGCAGCAACATGATCTGAAACATAACGTGAACCAAATCATAGTATCAAGAATCAGTTTATTTATATAGCGCCAATTTACAACAGGTGTCGTCTCAAGGCACTTCACAGAAAATCAATTAAAATCAAAGATACATTCTAACAAATCAATTTGAAAAAGTTTCCAATCTAAGGAACCCCAGCAGATTCATGGAGTCGTTGACTTGCAGCATTCACTCCTCTGGAATCAGCAGGCAGAAACAATGGCTTGTGTTGTCGTTGACTTTACAGCAATCCCTCATACTGAGCATGCATGTAGCAACAGTGGAGAGGAAGAACTCTCCTTTAACAGGAAGAAACCTCCAGCAGAACCTGGCTCAGTACAAGCAGCCATCTGCCACGACCGACTAGAGGTTTGAAAAGACAGAAAACTAAAATAGATGCAGAGGAAACTGAATAAAAGACTTTATAGCAGCAGTTGTAGAACGTCACTGGAAGCATCTCAGCCCATGTTCTCCTCCAAGAAGCTGTCTCAGCTAACAGAACGCCAGACCAGGTGTGGCTACTATGGAGAGAAGAACACTAAGAGAAAACAAAAGGTTAACAAGGTTGAAATAACGGTAACTAAGCAGATTGGACAAAGGAAGAAAGTAGCAGAGAGAGAAGTGGTCAGATTGTCCTCCAGCAGTCTAAGCCTATAGTAGCATAACTATAGAAATAACTTAAATAACTTAACCCTATAGAGTGAAACATATATAGTATATAATGAATATATAAATGTAGCAACTTTTGTATATTATAAGGCAAAAAGGTCTTAGTTGTAATAATGTTAATATTGTGAATTCATGTATGGTTTTTCTAAATTCTTTTTGATCTAATCAGACACAGTTTTTTTGTGTCTGTTTTTGGATGTGTGTCCATTTACAAAATACGTGTTAAAAAGAAACATTTTCATGCAAAACTGAAAGATTTATAACTGATCAAAATAAAATATCTCTGGCGCCCTCTGGCGGCCGATTCACGGTCGACTATTTCCCCCCATAATGTTTCTGTAAACAGACCAAAACCATATTCTCCCTAAAACTGGAGAATAAAACACTAATAATAATAATAATGACATTATTAAATTACTTTTTTCTTTTTAGACTCTATTTTACATGCGAGTAAAACAAAGGTAAGATTAATTAACAACTCTTAAGCAAGTAAACGGAAATCCTTTAAATTCAAAATAAAATCACACAGAAGGGATCAGAATCTAGTTTAAAACAAAGTTCCTGTCATACAGAAACATAAAAAAGTGACAAAATAAAAAATGTGACTAATATTCAAATTATTAATATTAGTTAGTGTTTCTATTTAAAATGTAATTCTTTAAAGAATATAAATTACAGTCATGTTTATTTTAATTATGTGAAATTATATAAAAAATGCTTTTAATAAAAATAATGCAATGATTAAGATTTATCTGTACAAATAAAAAAAATAAAAATCAAGGAACTTAAAATAAAGGTACGGATATAAAAGCTGAATTATCGTGTTCATTTTTTATTAGAAATCCTTCCTGTAATCCTTGTGGAAATTTTATTTATTCATTTATTTTTTGCTACATAAGGAAACGAAATTTAGGCTTTTATCAGAAGTGTTGCAGAAATATGGAGAGACATTAGTTCCAATATTATCTTGATAAAAAAAAAAATGAAATTGAAATAAAATGCTTTCAGACTAATTAACAAGGTGCATGCAACAGCTGAACCCACATGTTTATTCTGTGTTTAAACTGTGATTTGACAAGAATGAACTTGGAACGAATCTCTCTCCATACATCCGTCGGCGCTCTTATTCTGAAGGCACTCTGACCGGAAGTCCCCCTAGCCTCCACTCTGCAGCTTGACGCTTCTCCCCGCCGCTCTGACCGTCTCGCTGCAGACGGACTCGGACCGACTTTGGATATTTGTGTGTCTTTTTTTTTTTTCTTTCTTCCGGGAGTGAAAGCAGGAGCAAAGAGCCGGAAAACGGAGCTGAGAGTCGGCGGGATGGCGGACCGGGAGCCGCTGCCGCTTCCTGCGGAGCTCCGGGCCAAATTGGCCGAGCTGGAGCTGGAGCTGTCGGAGGGTGAGTGGGCTCGGTTCTGCGTCTGCTGGAGCTTCTGGGAAGGGAATCTCGGCTGGTTGGGAAAAGTGCACGAGTCGCCGGTTCGAATCCCGCAGGCAGGGTGCTGATTGGAGGAGGAGAAGCTGCAAGGCTGCGTTGGTTTGGAGAGATGAAGCTTAAAGCTGCAGAAAAAGAGCAAATGAAGAAACACTGTGGGTAGAAAAGATGTGATTCCAACTTTTTATTGAGCTAAATTTCATGTTTAAGTAAAAATAACAAGAAGTAGAAACAAATGTTTTCAGGTGTGAAAGTGACACCTGCTGCCAGATTATTGTAACATTTTTAATTGAAGTGTGAAAAACAGTTATAAGCTGCATGTGTTGTGATATCTGCATAGTCTTTAAGCAACCTTAAAACCAGAAAGGATCAACTGAGAGCATCTAGTTCTTCTGTTTCTAGATCTAAGAGTGACATCCAGAATTATGCACAGTGTTCCCTGCAACCACAACATTTTGACTATTGATGCATAAATTAATTAGTAATTGAGAAGTTACCTCAGACAGCGAGGCTCTAAAACCCCAACATGTTGGGATTTGCTTGGGAAATAATACTAATAATGGAGAAAAAAGGCTCAAATCAAACCAAAAACTGAGCTTTTATTTAGTTTTTTCTCAAGGCAGCCAGGTGGTTTTACTGGAGGAGGAATTCCATCTACCAATCATTCTCATCCTCTTTGCATGCTTTGCAGACTTTGGTTGGTTTGTGAGACGCAGACATGCAGCCTCTGTATTGATTTGCTCATTAGCTCTCCTCCTTCTCCCTCTTTATTGTTTTTGTTCTTCTTCAGATTGATATAACTCGCGGCTGCAGACTCAGTGTCATATTTCAGATGTGTGTGTGTTTTTATAACTCATGCAGTTCTGAGGATCCTCGCGGTTCAGCCTTGTAAGGACTAAACCAGACAGAGGGAAAGTTTTTCTTAGGGTTTTTAGCCTGAATCTTCTCAGACGAGGATGACGAGGATACGCAGAGGGAGATTTTGAGGCGCAGAGGAAAGGTGACACACTTTTATATGAATTATGATGTTCTTTTCTTATGTGAACAAGAGAAACGGGGTCAGATGCCCCGTTGCTTTATTTACATGCTTAGCTTGATGCTGTAAAGGCAAAGCTCCCCCATCATCCTTCAGACTTTGACCCAATTTTTTTGAATTCAACAAACCAACCCCCCCACCTGGAGACCCCCGTTATGGGACAGAAGGATTGAGCGCCTGCTTTAGATTCCCGCAGAGCCTCACAGGGATATTAGACACCCTTAAGCAAGGCATTAAACCCTTGTATTTAGTGCCGTCGTTTCCTTTGAGGTCGTCTCACTTAAAAATGACCTTTTAATAACCTTTTTAGATGAAATGTTGACACGCGACCAGATCAGCCGTTTTAGATTCTGGCCCATAATGTTTATGCTTCTGCGTTTAGCAGACGCTTTGATCCAAAGCGACTTACAAAGTAGACACAATGTGACACTTATTATTATTTATCCGACCATAAACTATCTAGAGGAAAATCCCTGATCAGAGTCAGAGGTGACAGTGAAGAGATGGAGGGAAGTACAGAGAAGTCTGGGTAAGAGTTAGGATAGGAGATGATCTTTGTAGAGGGGGGTCTACAAGAGTTTCTAGAAGACAGACAGGGACGCTGCTGTTCTTGTGGTGCTTGGTAGGTCATTCCACAATCTTGGAACAACACAAGAAAACAGTCTGGATTGTCTTAAGCCTGATGTAGGAACTGCTAGACCACAATCCATTGATGACCGAGCTGTGACATAAACCTTTGGTAGAGGATTGAAGTAGACGGGAGCCGTAACCTTAAGCACTTCGTAGGCTGGCATCAGGGATTTGAATTTAATGTGGGCAGCTAGGAGTACCCAGTGAAGCTCAATGAACAGAGGAGTGACGTGAGACTTTTGGGGCTGATTGAAGACCAGGAGGTTCTGGAAGAGTTTTTGTTAGATAATTAGAGAATGTTGCAGACACAGCAGACAGGTCATGAGGAAGGTCACAGAGAAGTTTATAGTGGGGTCTTCCACAAATTGAAGAGGCACACATCACAATCGGGCCATTGAGACTGCCGTGAAAATGCAGATGTGGGTCCCACATGGGGGCATCTTGCACCCTAATGTCTAAGCTGTGTTGGCGAATCTTTTCAGCCTGCTTGTTAAGATGTTGGTACGTCTGAGCGCTGGTTCACACATGCTGCCCGAGACTGATCCAGTGGGGTTTAAATGTTATAAGCTGTTCTGTTTTTTTACCCCAGAAACCATCTCAGCAATCGACCTGATGATTTTTACAACCAACTAAGCGCAACAAGCGAACCGCTGCCAATTTATGCTTCAGTATTCCAGGATTTTTCCATGGAGCAAAGTTCCAAAGTATTCATATGTTTTTCCTGGGAGCAAATCTGAAATATTCTTTAGGATGATCATGTATTTCCAGATGCAATCCTTCTGGATGGATTTTTGCCTGCTGCTCCCTTTGTGGATGTTTGCTTGTGCTAAGATGGTATTGATGTATATTAAGGTATATTTAATGATAAAAGAAATAAAATGTGCAGTTATATGTGTTTTTGGAGCCGGTGTCTAGTATTCGTGAAAACTTTAGTCTGAAGAAATTGTGTCACTAATGGATGTTTTTGTGACAATTAAGCGTCTCACACATTGATGCCATTAATCATTTATAAACCTCTGGTAATTAAACTCATCCACTTTTTGTTTATGTCATTATTAATCTCCGTTGCATTCAATCTTTCACTTGGCTGGCTGGTTTTGTCGGAGTTCTGCTTCACCTTGGTTCCTCATCTCACCGCAGTGTCGTCTGCAAACGTGGTGATCTGCAGATTTGCCCTGTTGATAAAAGCTTTGAGATGCTTCTCTCTTTAAGACTTTTTATTGTTTTTATGCATTTCATCAAAGATGTTGCAGACTTTTTGGAGATGATCATGATTATCTTAAATATTCAAGATCAGGTTTAAAACTCCTATATTTCATAGTTCGTAGTCATCAGAAAAGGAAAACTGGTGCAAAGGCAGAAACCATAACAAAGAATTTGAGAGACATTAAAAAATACCAGAGATTAATGATCTAGACCTCTTTAATAGATTTCAATAAAGTCTTGACTGCTTGAAAGAAGACTAAGAAGATTTAAATGGGGGAAAATCTATCACTGCCACCCCTCTTTACAGAACATCCTTTAAATAAGAGCTTCACATGAAAGAGACGGTCAGTTTAAAGTGCCTGACTTGAGATCAATGAGACGGTTACAAGTCAACTTCATCATCCCCGTTCATCCAATCTGGATTACAATCCAGACTCCATGATCTACAGCAGATTAGCGCCTGAGACGTCCGGACCGTAGAATCGATCTTAGGTAGTTAGTGCGACACGATCCCATCAGCCTCATCATCCTCATCAGGCTCTGCTGCGTCAGCGCAAAGAAGTGAAGGCTGGTTGTTAATGACAACATCCAGATTTTCTCTGGTTTACTGGCCGCCAGTGTTTTCTGTTTAGGTTAAATCCATCGTCTGATGTGTAAGAGGGGAAAAATAAAAAATAAAACCCAATATTTAACCCTATTCTACTTTTCTTGTAACATAACGTCTTTATTCCTTTAAGATTTCAGCTTTTCAAATTCCACAGCACTATTTTTGTATGACTTTATTCCTAATAATAATACACCTTGATTCTTGTAACACCTATCACTTTGTTCTCATATATAAGTAATCTTGTAATCTGGCACTATGTTGTAGTTGTCGGGAAATAATCCGGTGTTGCCAATCGTTAAAATCGGTCGATTTTGGAAGTCTGTGAGGAGTTTAACCTCAACTCTCGTCGTCACTGCTGTAACGTCATGGCTGGCCATCATTTTATTGCCATTCTTTCATGCATTTAAAACTGAAAACGGTTCCTGGTTGCCAGCAAAGATTGATGTTCTAGCAAAGCGGAAACATGAAGATCTAAAACAATATTCATGGAATCTCAGCTTTGCTGCTGCAGCATCAGGTTAAATAGGAACAACATTTATGGCTGTGATAAATCACATCCTCAAAGTCAGAAAAATGCAAACACAATTTCCTTCAAGTTTAAAACAGATTCATTTTGTTGCCTGATTTGGCAACTTTTCAGACCAAACTAAGCTAATTTAACCTATTTTTAATATTCTGGTTAATAATTTGGGAAATTCCATCACATGAGAATTCAGTCCCCTGTTTATTTGTTTAGCATTTATTTTAATCCCCATTTACTGTAGCAGATTTAATCCGGTATATTATTATTGGATATTAGCAGGTTGCTGGTCTGCTGTGGCAGCAGGAAGACATCACCGTGGTGGCCGAGGCTTTTTATTGAGCGGTGGGCGGCTGGATCTGGGTGCGGTCCGACCTTTGGACGCTAACGTCGTGCAGCTCGAATCAACACGCACGCCATCTAAGCTCTGGCGATGGTTGAGAATATGGATTGAATGGGTGTCGGTGACTCATCAGTCTAAACAGAAATAATCGATGGTGACGGATGCCTGGCAGAGTTCAGCTTAGGTCCGGATGGATTTAAAGAAACACGGCTTGTTTTAAAGGACGATCAAGTTTGCAGCGATGTCAGACAAACTCATCCTCACCACTCGAACGGCCAACATAACCAAGGATGGCGGCCGGAATATTTAGTAACCTTTTCCTGCTGTTTGAGGAGTTTCTCCTCTCTGCTGTCTGCAGCGATGGTTTCATCCGTCCGTGTTTGTGTGCTTGCAGCTCTGCGTCCACTCTTATCTGAGCAAAGCAGGCAGGATAGAGTTCTTAGAGGTCTAATAAAACACAGAAGGTTGAAGGTTTTGCTTGATCCGCAGCTAGAGAGGAAAAAAAGCGCCGACAAAAATTAAAATAAAACAATTCATTAATCCAAACTCAAAAAATTAGAATCGAGCATCATGAGCTGCTAAACATCGTCTTGGTTGAAGGTTTTAATGTTGTCTTTGTTTTAGTCCCAGTAAATCTTTAGGTTTTACTTTTTAACAATGTGTAAACTTTACAAGTTGGCGTGAAAGTTTCCCCCAAAAGCTCCTAAAACTAGATTAAGTGTGAAAATTAGTCAGACGAGTCCGTTTTAGCAGCTTTGATCGTTTCTCTCCAACTGGTGAAGCAAAAATTTAAAATCTTACCTGAAAGGGAAACTAACTGGCAGATAACCTTTTTGTCGAGATATAGGCGCTTTAATTGAGTCGATAAAAGTAGTAGTTCCACTAAACGATATTTTCACTTCAAACAACACATAGAAACGTAGAAAACAGGACCAGTGCACTAAGATGTTTGCATCAGAAACTTGATGAAAAATAGTCGGTAATATTTTGTGTGTTTTATATTGAGGGAGTTCAGACACCAGAAGGAATCCAATGGGAACCTGAATGAATTGAAGCTGAGGTTAATTGACTTTTAATAAATCCAATAGTCTACTCTCACTTTTCTCGCCGACTTTAAAGGTGAAAGTCTGACTCCTGTCAGACGCTGTGGACCTAAAGTCGTGCTGCTTTTCCTGATTTTTCCCAGCCTCGTTGTCAGTTTGAGGCCGGAGCGTCTCTTCTTGAATCGCACCGCCTCACCTTTCGGCCGACAGTTGCCATAGAGATGTTATTTCCTCTCCTCCAAGGCGGGGAAATTTACAACCTGCTGGGGCAGAAAAAGAAAGAGATTTCTCTGCCGGGGCCCGGGTTTCGCCATAAATCCACGTTGGTTCCCTTTTTGCCGTCGTCCTGGATTCGTGTCGGCGGTGCTTCAAGGCTCCAAACGTGCCGTCGCTCATCTCGGGTCGGGCCGCTGTCCTTGGATGACTCCCGCTGGTGGAATATCTCTGAAATCAGAGTTTTATTGCAGACTCAGCTGCTGTGGAGAGAAGCCTGAGGCCCGGGGAAACCCGGCGGACTCACAGCTGAGGGATCTGCGTCAAGTTTGTTGTTTTTTTCTCACAGAGTCCAGCTTTATTTAGCTGCTCTGGGTCATAAAAAGCCTCTCAGGGATCAGCGGAACAAGCAGAAAACTTCAGGCCCGGAACAAAAACAGAGATTCTCTTTCTTCTACTTAGAAAGCCAGCATGAGATCCTCCGCCTCTTGTTATGCACATGTTCGTCGTCGGCTGTCAGCCGAGCAGCCTCCTGCGGGAGGAGTCCGCATTAATATTCATCTGCCCGCACTGTCAGCCTGGTAGCGCAACAAATCCGAGGGCTGGAAATGCCAGCGGGGCAGATCAGACATTTGTTTCAGGCCGCTGTGCCGGTTCCTGTCAGGAGCAGAGAAGGAGATGGGCCAACGTCTCCTCACAAAGCCGTCCGGACGTGAAGGGAAACGCGAGAGTAGTCTGAAGCGGTAAGTGTGAGATTTACCAACTTTAACTGGGGGGTCTCCAAATTATCCGGATCCATCCAGGAAACACAAAGTTAAGTAGGAACAACAGGATATGTTGACCTGTTTCTTATTTGCTCCTCCTCCCTCTGAAGTTGTATTTTTCATGTTGAATGCAATATTTAGCCAGTGACAAGATTTTCATAACAGTAAAAGCTCAGACCTGATAGACCTAATAGAAATGATGCTGGCACAATGTCAAAGGTCACTAAGTGTATGTTCACCCAGCCGATGCTCAATTCAGTTTGTTTTTTGCTTCTTTTGCGTAGTTGTTACTACTGCTCATTAAACGCCAGATCGCCACCGGACTTCTGTGGTTTACCCCCAAAGCATAGAAGAAGAACGTAGACGTCTCACAGGCTCGACGCTACGTTTACTTCAGCAACGGCAGAAGCCGCCGTCTGTGGACGGACGTTAAAGTCATTGACCAACCGGAGCCGACCGTATCGTCACGAGATCAGAACAAGTCGAAATAACAGAAAGCGAAACTCGGCACCGCTTGCTTCGGACGTTGTTCTTGTCCAGATTCACCACGTCTGCCTTCTTCTGCTGTTGGGATTAAATGCAACTTGACCATTCAGACGGCGGACGCTTTAAAAACTGTACATCTCTGATTTAGTAGCATGTATGAAAGTGACAGGAATCTGATTTTCTTCGGTGTGATGAAAACGTTCAGAAATCAAACATGAAAAAGTTGGATTTGTCCCAAAGTAGGGAAAAACCTTTAAGAAAGAGGAGAAAACAGGCATTTTGTGTAACGTTTTATCTTGCCAAGCTGTTTTGTCGTCTTTTAACTTGTTTTATGGCGTTAACGTTACATCTGGGGACTTGCCACTCACATAACACTGAGAGAAAGTAACCAGTGATTTTCATGGTGTCATAAGCTCGGGTTAAGAATAACTCAGTTTTACTGTAACCGGTCAGCAGTTCAGGGCTGCCATCACCTGATTAACGGGCGCATGGATTTTAGCTTTAAAGCTACTGTTTTCTTGCCCTAATAGGATCTGTGCAGCACAATCCGCCCCCCTCTTGAGGCATCTTTCTGATTGGCAGTACACAGCAACAGGTGGGGACGGGGAATTAACTTTACTTTACTTGGCGCTCGGGTGTTTGGGCCCTGGGTCCTGGCCCTGGTCCGTGCCTGGACGACCGGGGCCTGGCGGGACGGGTAGGATGCTTCTCCTGGTACCCTGGGGCCGGGGGGGACTCTACCCCGGGCCCCCTCTGCGGTCCTCTGGGCGGGTGCGTGGTGTCCCTGCGGTGAGCTGTCTGATCTCTGGGCTCTTGCGATGCCCCAGTGTCCTGGACCTTGTGCTTCCTCTGCTCCCTCTGGGCTCTGGGAGGGGGGTGGCAGTGGTCCTCTCTACCCATGGCTGAGCATAATTCATGTAATACCTGCATCACAATTTCTGCGTGCTCACGCGCAAACACACACTATAGAGATCACAACACTTTAACTGTGCCGATCTGTTTACTAATAACACCAAGTTTGCCTCATATTTATTTGTGTTATGTGCATATATTGCTTTCTTTGCTCTGCTTTCTGCTAATTATATCTCCACAGGTATGATTCATTGCCATTTTGCAGTTTCCCAAGGATGCTTCAGGAGCGATCTAGTAGCAGCTAGTGTTTTGGTTCCTTTGTTTTGTTTGTTTGTTTTTGTTATTGTTTGTGTGTTTACTTGTTTCTATTTGAATATTGGTATGTGTATATGTTCCCTTTCCCTCTGTGCCCCTCAGTCATGTTTAGCTTTACCATGTATAAAACACCTCAGTAATCAATAAATGATCAAGGTATGGGAATCCATGGAGGCTCTATAAAGCCTCACTTGGAAAATAAAATCTTTTAAGCACAACTATGGCAGCCAGAAACTCATTCTATTAGCCATGATGCTGAACAGGGCAAGGGGGAAAAAAACAACAACATTACTTTGCGACCATCTGCCTCGGTTTGAGCCGTTGTGACAGTATGACGTAAGAGTTTTTGAAAACCCCTGCGTAGATTCACTAACACCAACTCGGTATGGTTTGTTAAGTCATGAACACATCTATAATCTCTAAGTTGGTTCGTGAGATCGGGTCATTCATGTCTTTTGGTGTTGTTGTCTATAACTCGGTTGTAGAAAACATCCCATAGTTTACGTTATCCCGGCTGATATTCCTTAATCCTTGGAAGTGACAGCTTGATGTAATCCCACTGCTGTGGGCAAGTTGCTCCGACTGCTGCCCTGCAACTGTTCCCGCCGTGTTGGCTGTCAGCGAGGTGACGTCACGGTTGGAACAGCGGGTTAGGAGGGGGGGTTGAGTGTGTTTTTAACAGCGTTTCTGCCAGATTGCATCATTAAGCGGCTCAGACAGGCACTTTCAGCTCACATATGCCCATTTTCCTCTCTCCTCTTGAAAGCAACAGAAAGCTTGTTGGAATTTAAGATTTTTTCCGAAACAGCAACACCTTTGTTTTTGTCTGTTTGTCGGGTTGTTTTAGTTTGCTATGCTACTATGACAACAAATAAAAGCAAACGAACACTGGCCTTGGATCTGCTTCCTCAATATTGTCTGGAATCACTGCCGGTTTACAGTGTGTGACCCCTGACCCCTTTGTTCCCACCCACCTCTAACTGGGAAGCAGATCTTGGTTTCCTGGTGGCTGATTGTTGCTGATTAGCACCTACTTGGGCAACAGCAGAAGCAACGGTTCTGTGGCAGTTTAGTTTTATGCACCAGACTTTGTCCCAACACCAGTCATCCTTAAGGTCCTCATATTCCCGTCCTTAAAACGAATGCCTCTGTTGGTCCATCAGTCTATCGCCACGACCCGAAGGCTCAGAAGAAGAACGTGGATGTCCTCCAGCGGCGCCATGTTTACGTCAGTAACGACGGACGTTAAAGTCGTTGAGCGACGAGAGCCGACCGTATCGTCACGAGATCAGAACAAGACGAAGGAAGCTGTGAAACAAAAGAAAGCTAAACTCGGCACTGCTCGCTTCGGACGCTGTTTACGTCCAGATTTACCCCGACTGGCTTCCTCTGCTGAATAATTATGACGCACGTCTCACGACACTGATGTAAAAGTCGTATAAAATGCGACGTCTGTTTCCCTGTGCTAAACTTTCCAGTAATTCTTATGGTCTAAATATTCGTTGATCAACTTTTTTTTTTTGCGGATTCTGGAGATGATCTCTTTGGACTCGGCTGCCTTCCCTCTCCTGTTCTTTCTCGTCCCAATGGTTCTGCTGCTGGGTCCCTTACCGCTGAGCTAGACAGTCGGCAGCCGGAGTCGGCACTGTATTGGATTCCCTCTAAAGGTACGGCATGGTAGAGGGCCTCCTGTTTGGTTTTCTGGCCTCGGTGATTTCGTTGGTTCGCTTCAGTCAAACCTGCTGATGCTGTCTCTTTAAGAAGCACTGTGGGGGATTCTTGCTGTGGCCGCTATCGAGCAAATCCAAACAGAAAACCGGCATGTCATTGTTTCCTTGGACCAGGTTTACGTGGAACCTCGTGTTCGACATCCGTCTCCGCAGCTTCGTGTCTTTGGGACGTGGCTGCAGCTTCATGTCTTTTATGCCGACTCTGCAGTCCTTGGTTTAGAAGCCGCCGCTCCGAGTCTCTGCAGCCACTGTTGCAGAGAAGCGAAAGGAAACGTCTGTCTGTCATGAGCTTCTGCAAACAGTATTACAACAAGTTTGTTCAAGGCAGCGGAGTCTGGTTCTTCCAATCTTTGGAAAGATGTTCTGTGACTTTATGCCAGTTGCAACAAAAGCAAAGAGCATTTTTTCAGTTTATGGGAATCTGCTGAAGCGAAACGCCATCACACCTTCTGCTCTGTCTGTTTAAACAAGCTGTTCTGCATGTAAAAAGTGTGAAAGCCCTTAAAATTAGCCTTTGTAACAGACAGGAAATCCGGTTTCAGAGTCCATAGTACTTTAAAACCAAGTTCAGTGTTTTAATATTTATAATATTTTGAGGATTAGGTTTTAAAAACTTCGTTCATACTTGCAAAATTATGCTTTTAGGTTTTTCACAAACTGTGTTTGATTTTTCCAAAATCAGCTTTTTCTGTTGCCCTAACCTCACTTAACCACAGATCAGTAATAATGATAATTATTACAATAAATTCTATTTATACTACACTTTACATTTAAGACAAAATCTCAAAGTGCTTTATTAAATTAAAATTTAAATCGAAATATAATCCAAAAGGAAAGAAAGCTGAACTAGGCACTGCTTGCTTCAGACGTTGTTTACGTCCAGATTTACCACGTCTGGCTTCTTCATAATTCTTAATTCTGCCTAATTATGACTCAAGTCTTGCGTCATTGATCTAAAAGGCGGATAAAATGCGACGTGAACGTAGCTAATTGTAAAGTTTAGGGTTTTTTTGTCCCGAATCTGATTCCTGGTGATAAACTTTCCGATCCTTCTTAAGACCTAAATATTCCTTCATCAACCTTTTTTTCATGGATTCTGGAGATAAAATCGAAACATAATTCCAATAATGTCACAATGGTGACTAATAACATGTATTATGATTTGACTCTATTCTATATTGAAAAAAGGAAATAAATACATTTTTTCCTTAAGTGAATAGTTTCCAAGCAATTTGTAGAAAAACAAAATCTGATCAGGGATAAATAAAAAATAACATAATATTTTCAAAACAGGATCGATGCAGGTCCTAAGCCAGTTAGTGTTTGGTTCGCCGAAAAATCGGCCGGCTGATTGATTGGCACCCCGTTTCCTTAGTTTTGGTTATCAAGCCGATACTTTTATCTGAAACCGACTTTGTCAACCCATCTTACCTACATCCGAAAAGGTTGGAAAATCCGTCACTGTTGCAGTTCTGCGGTTAACATTCACCAAAATCCAGTTATAAAAAAATTGGTATCGGCAAAAAAAAAACATTTATTTTAATTGTGATAGGTCAGTCATCGGCCGGAAAGCTGGAATCGGTGCATAACTGGTTTAGTAATAAATATATATTTTTGCTTTAGTTTGTTTGGCTTTATGGCTAAACGTCCGTCCACAAAAAAAACAAAATTACAATGAAAAATACTTTTCATTGTAATTTTTATTGTTTTATCAGAAAAAAGGACAAAATATTGTGATGAACCTTTCAGTCCACGTCAATCATCTCTACTGTGGAGTTGCATGTTAACCTTATTGAGCGAAAATATGATTCAAACGTAGGTCAGAGTTTCTCCTCACAACATATAGGGACGTTCAGTTGCCTGGTGCTGCCTTGACCTTTAACCTCCGTCACAGATTAAACATTTTGCACTGTGAAATTAGTTTTCCTCCCCGTCCTGTGACTTTATTTGAGCTAATGGCTTGTAAAAGTTATCGTCCGCTTGGTTTATGGAGGAGGCGGCACTGCAGACTCAGGGCAGCTCTGAAACGGCGAGCTCTGCAGGCTCCAGGAAGAGGTGAGCAGGTCCGCACAGAAACTGATGACTTCCACGTGTCTCCCAATGTACGAATAAATAATCGTCTTTCTGCCTCGTCTTATCCCAGGAATCTGCCTGAAATCGCCCCCATTCTTCAGTACATTCCTCAAACCGGTTTCAGCCACTTTTTAAGATTAGAGCATTTGGCTTTTTTCGAGATACTTCTATGAGGAGGGTGGGGGGCGGTGGACAAGGGAAGCATTGTGCTGCAAACGTTTACGATCTGGCTGCTCATCTTTCGCTCGGAACGCCAGAATGATAAAGTTTTTTCAGAAGCACGGATCCAAACAGCCTTCCTGTAAAGATCTGCATGCATGCTGGATAGGACCGCGGTCACGTCGAACAGTGAGCAGGAGTGCGCTGGTCCCCATTCTGTCCAGGAGATTGGAAAACAGCAGGTTTTAGCAGCAGCAGCACGATTCCCACCAGCTTCAAAAGTCGGCTGCACACTTGGATGCGTGAGGGAATCGCTCACAGCCTAAAGCGTCAGGATCTTAAAAACCCACCTCCGCTGCTGCCTCTGCCCAAAAAAGTCCACATCTTGGACCGGGCTAAACTGAACCGACAGACCAGAAACAGCCGCACAACTTTCAGCCTCTTGTATACAATCCATGTCCAGTGTCCCCCCCCCCTCTATGAGTGATGGGATCCAACCGCCGGTGCTGACGTGTGGGGAGGCTGGAGCGCCGCCAAGGCTGGCTGGGCCGGGAGTCTGAGATTTACAGCGCTCCAGATGGTCTCTTCCATATGTAAACAAAATCGCCGCTGCTCATGACAAACACTGGCCTCCACACCAGACACTCTTCTGTGTGTCCTTTAACTAACGATAATTATTATCTAAACCTTTGGTGTAGTTTTCAAAATAAGGCTGTCCCAACGATATTCTAATATCATCTATCTTTTTAATATATCGGATAATATCGGCATGCATTTAAAACCTACGATACCATCACTCCAACAGTTTTTTTCCAGCGTTTGATCATTTAAAACATCATTTATTTTATCTTTTGATCCATTACTTAATAATCATCAGTTTTCCCTTATAACTGTTGTTCTAATAGTAATACCACTTAATTATGCTGTTTCTAGTAACAAAAAGTCATAAAAGTCTCTATGATCCATCCTGAGATATGGCAATCAGGCAAAACTGTAGGCTGAAATATCGGTATCAGGCAAAACTGAAGGCTGAAATATCTGTATCAGGCGAAACTGTAAGCTGAAATATCGGTATCAGGCAAAACTGAAGGCTGAAATATCTGTATCAGGCAAAACTGTAAGCTGAAATATCGGTATCAGGCAAAACTGTAGGCTGAAATATCGGTAGCAGGCAAAACTGAAGGCTGAAATATCGGTATCAGGCAAAACTGAAGGGTGAAATATCGGTATCAGGCAAAACTTTAAGCTGAAATATCGGTAGCAGGCAAAACTGAAGGCTGAAATATCGGTATCAGGCAAAACTGAAGGCTGAAATATCGGTA
>JAVLVB010000650.1:153425-181086 GCA_032876305.1 Orestias chungarensis
GAATGCTTAACTTTTGTAGAAGACATAATTATTATAATTTTTGCTTTCATGCAAACTTAGTTGATTGTGATTGTAGTCTGAGAACTTTTATCTATAATTCACTGATTAAAATATTCATTCAATTGAAACCGTTTCTCGTTGAAATCAGATTACATGACAAAATAACTCAATTGTGCAAAAATAAATGACCAAACAATTTATTGTAAAATATGTAAAATGCAAAACAAGCTTTAAAATAAAAAAACAATTTTACTATTTACTACGACTACTATACTATTTCTACACTAGAACTATTTACACACACACACACACACACACACACACACACACACACACACACACACACACACACACTCACTCCCCGGCCAGCACGGCGTTCCTCAGCTTCTCCGTGATGTAGTCCGTGTGCTGCGAGTTCTCCAGCGCAGGTAGAACAGGCTCGCCATGCAGCCGCCCCCTTGGCGCACATCCACGAGGACCAGCCGGCGCAGCTGCTGGTAGAAGTCCACCCGGGCGTGACTGGCCGAAAGAAATTAGAAAATGATTTAAGTTCAGAATGTAAGTTGTGATGGAAATTTTAAACACTGAATCAGACGTACCCGTCTAAACCCGCCAAACTTGTAATGAGCAGCTAAAACACAACTAGCAAGTTAAGTTAGCAGGTTAAAATGCTTAACGAAAACTGGCAATATACAATATTACTGCGAAACCGTGATACGGAACAGTCAGCTAACGCTTCACAACAGCAAAAACAAGTTGTACTTTTCTCAACTTACCGTAGAAAACGCAGAGAATGCACTACGTCCAACGCTGACACTGCAGCTCCATGCTTCTTTCTATGGAGGTCAATGGGAGTGTCCGAACTCTCTCTATGGCGCTGATTCTAACTTTAGCTTCTAAGGAGTGACGGTGGAGACAGCCAATCACACAAGAGATCCAAACAACAGAGAGCCAATCAAGTGCTGGTGGGAGGTCTAAACTTCGGCTTCAGCTTGAGCGGTTGTTTACCGCTTGGTGTAGTGTTGTGGAATATTGTTTTTGGACAGTAAAAAGTGCAGGGGACTTGTCCCCTGTGTCCCCCCCCCAAAAAAAACTACGTCTGTGCATGTTTGAACGGCTGGTGGAAGAGTTATAATGGAGGCTTGTTCCGCGGCAACATCTTGGAACCATAAACTCTTCGGCTGTAGATCTGTAGTCCCCAAACTTTACAGCTTGTGGCCCCGAAGGCACAATTCAAAGATGCGTACAATCATTTCATTCTAGACTGAAATAAATGCATAAATGCATTTATTTTATTACACTATAAATTCATTTATTTAATTTCAGAAATTTGAAGTTATAATTTTTTATCGAATGAAATTCATATATTGTGACATATATTCATTTCATCCTGTGTTTGTATTTTTCCCTCCAAACAACGCAAGAATTCGTTTGAGAGGCTTTTTTATTGAGACTCAAAAGTTTGTCGTCAGCAGAAAAGGTGGTCTAGTCCAAGTCCACACGGCAGCCTGACTAAAACCCCGTGGTGGGACCTTCAGTGAAGCGACGTTGGAGAAAATTCCTCCATTAAGATGTGAGAGACTGATGAGGAGACCAAACAGAGCGGCTGCTTCAAGTTTCCCTCAAGGCTGTTGGATCACGGCTGCATCGAGTCTCGGGGAAACTTTCGTTCTCTCCTGACTTTAGTTAATACTTAAGCTCCTCCAGTTTGGAGATTACCGTACTGGGACCACGCTAATCTGTTTGTAAAGTAAAGGACTCGGCCTTTATTTGATGGGCTTAATTAAACTTCATCTTCAACCAATTTGAACATTTTATTGAGGTTTTTAATCCCCTTCATCTCAGGATCTCCAATATACCTTAAAGCTGTAACTTTAAATAAAACCTAAAAAAAAACGATTTAATTTGTTTGCCTATTTTTCCTGAAGCTACTTGGCTAAATTAGAAAGCAGATAGTTATTTCTAAGTTAATAAAGAGCAAGAGAAGAGAAAAATAAAGCCAATCATCTGTGTTGTTGGACTACTCTTTCATTCTCAAACCAGCTTCTGTGTTTCATACTTTCTCCTTCGCTTTGTCTTTTCCATCGCCACAACTCGACTCGTGAAGGTGTGACAAACAATGATGCCGCAAATCAAGATGACGGATGGAGGCAGGGGGGATAATTGGACTGTTTGCGGAGTAATTGATTTTGATGAGAGCGGAGCTGCAACCGGAGGAGCCAGCAGTAATGCAGGAAGCTGTGATCGTGTGTTGAATGTGTGGCTGGGAAAACAATTGAGACGCAGATTACGATGAAAAACATCAACCGTTTCCCCTGTTGGCCTTTAGTCCCAACGCAGGCTGGTTTTATCAATAAAAGTCAGATTTTAAAGTAATTTTTTTCACTATATGGGACGCATATCCACATAAGTGTGTACGGCCAAACTCCCCAAAATGTGACCTGTTTCACTTCCATGTATGGCACGAAGTCGGATATGTTGCATTTAATCCAAACTTTCACATCATCAACGTGAGACATGCGTCATATCTGGGCAGCAGACGTGGTAAACGATGTCTGAAGCAAGCGGTGCCGAGTTCAGCTTTCTTTTCTTCTCAGCTTCCTTCATCTTGTTATTTATTTAAGACAGGATAAATAATCCTTCAGCTAATATTGGGAGAAGACAGAACCTAAATAAAATCCTTCTCATTTCAGTTTTCTGTCACAATTGGACTGATTTCCTTCGATCGGCCCTGATTGGTTGATTTACAGGTAAAATGCTGAAACATCCCTTTAAGAACTTTTTTTTTTTACTGCGTCAAGTGGAATAATCCAGTTGTTCCTGGTTTGATTCAGAATTATCTTCTACATGAAACAGCCTCTCTGTTCTCACTCTTACATCGCTCCTTCTCACCGCCTATAATTAGTGTTCCAGCTAGTCTGGCTCAGAATCAACACCATAGATGGAAAACTGACTGTTTGAAATCGCCGGCTTGATCAAACGCGCCTCACACAGAACTTCTTTGTTTTGTTTAGCTTTTCTTCCCCGACCCCGCTTCGGATTTTCTGCAGTCACACTTTGTTCCCTGAACCGGCTCGTGCACGTCTCCTGACTGTCATGCTCGCCACGCCGCACCGCTGCTCCGACGTTTCCTCCTGCGGAGGTCAGAGGTCGGCCGATTGTGTTTTATGAACAAAACCCAAAACTTACAGAGTGTTTTGTTTCTTTAGTAGTTTCTAATGCTAATGCTTATGAACACTTATTTTTTACCTGAACCCAACATTGAAATACTTCATATTCTTACCAGAGTATCTGAGAGTTTGTTATTCACACTTGTCTTGCTTATCTGAAATATCAGGTCCTAACATTCAGCTCCAGGCTCCAGGGTTGTTTTTCCACTTTTGGAGCAAAGGCTGTCTGACCCACAGCCTGGATCAGATGTTTGCGGTGAGATTTGTCAATTTAAAGTCTAAAAAAAAATCCGTCCTTCAATGCAAACTCTGCTCCTACATGTAGAAAATATTCTCCCAAGGTGGTCAGAGCAGCGAGGAATGACTGAATCCAGTTTCTGAGTGCTGACGTGATGCCGCTAGCACCGCTGCTAAGAATGACAAACATTCAGGAGGTTTACATAAAGTTGTGGATGTAAACCATCTCCAGTGAAGGGAATGATCAAAGTTCAACTCCTGACTCGCTACGGTGGCGTTTCTGAGGGAAGTGGCGTTCATACCCGATTGTTACGTTGACATGAACCAACCTAAACGTTTCTAAATTGCTACGTTTATAGACGTTTAGATGAAAACGTCTGGCAGTGTATTTACGAATCTCTGCTTCAACACATCTGAATTGAATGAATGGTTGATAGCTGGGCCTTTGCAGAGCTTACTGATGTGTCAAAAACCTATTTTAGCCTTTTGACTGAGGCTTGATGGAGCAGTTTCTGACCCGATGCAACAGCGAGGAGGACATTTTCTGCAGGGCAAACTCCACAGTCTAAGTTTCAGCCTCAAAGGCGCTGAAAGCATTTAGAAAGACAGTTTGTAACAAGGAGATCAATGATGGTGTCAAAGTGAGAATTTTAAGAGTAGTTTAGGCTTATGTTTATACAGTATTTAAATTACCAGAGTCTGATTTTGGTCTTTACACTATGAAGAGAATCTGACGCAATTAAATTGAATTGAGCATCGACACCTGCTGTGTGAACGCAGCCTTAGGGAACATCTTTGGCTTCATCCAGATGGCGAATTTCACGTATGATGCTTGCTTTGAGTTTTTGGTTGATGGAGTTTTACTTGGAAGGTCAAAAGGTCATTGGTGGGGTTGAGCGATCCTGTTTTGCAGCTTTGCGCTGATCTGTCCTCCTCACACTTTCTGCTTTTGATTTGCCTCAAAGCGACACTAAAGAAGTTTCAGTTTTGGTGGATTTTAGCGGCCACTGTGGACAAAAGCGGTTGTATTATTGCCTGAAGGAAGACTGCATTTCCCATGAGCACCAGCGCATAGTGTGGTACAATCCTGATTTCCCGGTCTCCTGCAGTTGGATTGAAGTACATTTCTGTTTACACTGTCTGTGTGACGGATGAATAGCGAAGAGGTGATGAATCTGATTGTGGTGAAACAATGTCACTTGATGATGTTGGAGATGAGAAACGGGGGAAATGACGTACGCCGTAAAGCAGTCAGCACATTTTTAGTTGTTTTGTGAGGAAGGCAGGGTTCCTGCCACCCTCCTTAAAGTTTCTTAGTGCTGGTTAAAGTGATACGGACCCCCTGGGGCCATGATAGAGGCATCATTCAACGAGCTGTAAGTTGACGTATCATCACAAAAGTTATGAAGATATTTTGTGAAGGTTAAAAACTTACTTAGTGTTGCATTAAGATGCAGAGGTGTCCAATGCATTGTGGGAAATGTGGTCTTTTTGTGTGTGCTATTTCTGGTTTTCCCTTTTCTTCCCCTCTGTTTTATTTCCAGTGTCGCATGTTTCTATCACTTCTTCCTCACTCCTCTTTTTCCATCTCCTGTCTTTTTTTACTCCTCTTCTTCCTTTCCCTCATTCTCCTGTCTTAGCCGTTCATCCGTCATTCTCTCCGTCGCTCCCTCAGGAATGCAGTCATGTGTTTGGGACTCAAACATCTTTCAGTTTTAAACACACTCGGTCTTTGTCGCGTTGATCGACACACACTCGATGAACCTCGCAGGAAAAACAGGCATGGCTGAGTTGTTGGTAAAAAATAAAAGAAGCAGGGATACGTGTGTCAGTCAAGGCTCTGATGGATTTCATTTTGCTGAAGTCTTGCGGCTTCGCTGCGAGAAGAAGGAACCCTGTATGGTTCAGCCGGCGTCAGACAGAGCTGCTGTTGTTCCCGACGGACAGAAGAAAGAAGCTCATTATGTCCAGGGGTTGAACAACCCTTAACTCTGCCTACTTCACCCACTTACTCAAGAAGAGAGTCATTTTTCACTGTGGCTTTGACTTCTCTGTGAAAAAACGGACTGTCTGAGGCTAAAGTAACAACTAAAGCTAAAATTATGACTGAATAATTCAGTGACCGTCAAAAGTCGACCAGCTTTTATGTAACATTTAAAACATCAACATGTACGTTTGAAATTGTTTTTAGTTTCTGCAAGAGAAGAAATAGTTCTCGGTTATTTTAAGCAGCCATCAAACTTTAACAGGAAGTTAAGCCCTTTTTATGGGTTTGTCTGATTTTAGCAGGGACATTTTTAAAGCTAGAGCAAGTTATAAAATGTGGTAAAATTGTCCTCGTAGCTGTTACCATGAGCTACAAATAGAAGTCAACTTCAGTTTCCACAAAGTAGTTTGTCTGAGTTCCTCACAAAAACAAACTTTAGCTAATGTAGTAATCCACGGATTTTCAACAATGTGTTCCCTGTTTATGTGCATAACATATAGACTGAATTGTGCTGTTGAAAACAAAAGAAATTCGATAAATTCCAGTTTTTTGCTGTTTGGAAACCTACGTGTGATTTCAGGTTAATGCGTAACTAACCACATCCCCCTTTTACTGAAAACATTTGAAACTTTTTGAAAGATTTGTGTAACATTTGGAGCTGTTTCTGCTGGTCCTTCCGGCTGCGAGAGAGTGAGAGAGAGCAAGACTTTTAGGCAATCAACAGGAAGGCTAAATGTGGCACAGGAAAGCTGATATGATTTTTCCTTCTGAGAGTTTAACCCCTGTCTGTCATGAATCCTGCTTGATTGACAGAAGCTGTGATTTATTTTGAAATGTGAAAGTTAAGAAATACTTTAACATTTCCCTTGAATACCCTGAGAGATTCCTGTTCTGGTAGTAAACCCCTGATCCTGCTGAGAACGATTTAAAATATAAACTCATCATTTGGCTTTGGAAACAAAACAAAAAAAAGTTTTCTGTCCAGAACTTCATTTAAATCCTTTCATACGAAGATTAATGGGAAACAGGATTTTTGTCCCGGTTCTGATTTTTACGACGCAACGTTCTGATTACAATCCTCATGTCCGCAGCAACAGTTGATGTGTGAAATTTCCCTCGCTATGCCGTTTTTTGAATCATGCGTGTGTATACAAAAACCGAACTACCAATAAATGTTAAAGGTCGCAGAGGATATGGACAGACGATGAGGTTCAACTGTTGACTAATGTGACTCTAAATTGTAAAAGCAAAAGTTTGAAAAGAATGTTAATTGGGAGTCCATCCCAGTTGAAATCTGCCCGTATAAACCAAGGTTGGGTCTTCTGATTTAGATGGTTTTCCTCGTTGCCTTTGTTTAAATGTATTCCCGGAAAATTCCTCTGGAAAGCAGCGTTGATCAGATCCAAAGCTTTCCATTCGGACTACAAATTCCTTCTAGACTGGGAAAATATTGAGATCCATTAAGAAAGATCTAAAAGTTCAGCTGGAAGGAGGAATGTCTGGGTATCCTTTCTAAACTCTTTACCGTGGTGTGTTTTCTTGAGTTAGATGGCTAGCCATGGGAAAATGAGAGGATAACAAGCTATTATTTTGCCCTTAAGACAGATGATTATGTTAAGCAGGTAACTTTTCCTTTATTGTGCTTGAATAAAGATTGACTTGATTGATTTTAAGCCAGTTGTGGGTATCAGAAACACAAAGGAAATTTCATCCATTTCTGTCTGCTGAGAACTTTTTTCATTAACAATGAATGAACAGAAGGCCAACTGGGATAAGTCGGTGAACATTTGAACTGCTACTTTCCAGGTCAGTTTAGTTCAGGAATAAAAAAAAGTAAAATAAAAAGTATAATAAAAGAACGTCTAACGTCTTCACAGATAATGCAAATCCTGACAGGGTAAATTGACGGCCTGGGGGGGGGTAACTGCTGCCAGGAGCTCTTGTTAAACATTGCAAAAGCCACCAGATCAGTTTCATTGCAGGTTTGTGTTCTTGTTTCCGCTATAAATCAAACAGATGAGCAACGGCAGCATGAACAGGTGCTGCCAGCCGAGTCCTTGTGTCACCCCAAGCTCAGTTTATTCTCAAAAGAAGAATAGAGACTCTGCGGGAGGGAACCACAGTATTTGTATCTATAAAGGCAAAAATAAGCCTTTTAGGCCTATAAACAGGTATAAACAGTTTCTTTTTTGTTTAACAGTAACATTTTCGGCTCAGTTTCAGTGGAAAGCAGTGTTAGTTTTGCAGCACTTTAACAGAACCTCCTTCTCTGTTTCATGTGTCTTCCTGCATGTTTCAATGCAACACGGAGACGAAGCATTCGTCAATCCGGCTGAAAAACGTCGGCTTGGCTGTATTTTGCTTCTGTTTAGTGGGTGTGTAGCTGGAGAAGGAAGGCTGTGTGTTCTTTCCGATGATCAGTGACAGATGCCCAGCTTGAGGCCAAGGCAACATCTTTGTGTGTGTGTGTGTGTGTGTGTGTGTGTGTGTGTGTGAGCGCGCATTTGTGCTCGCCGTTAGCGTCCAACAGGCGGTGGAAAAGAAAAGCCTCCTTTGTTTGTCTGTGTTTGTGTTTTATTGCGTGCCCACGTGGAATTATGGGATGTTGGGAGGAACAGCAAAGATAGAGGGAGAAAAAAAAACCTAAATCAGTTTTACTTTAAAAAACATCTGTGACGAACTATACTAATCTTTGTCGCTTTCTGTTTTAGCTAAGGCTGCATGATACATCGCAAACGCTTTGATTGTCACAACGTAGCAAAGTACGGGTTGTGGCACAATAATCGCTTGCTAATATTTGTTAAGAGTTCTGCATTTATATTTTTCATATTGATGCAATGTTGATCCTTTAGGACCGAGTCTCTCAGCAGTAAAGGTTCACAGCAGACACTAATGAGGTTACCAAAAGTGATAATGGGCACATAGAGCAGGAAACACCTTCAGTGATGTCCTACACAGTCCTAACTGAATGAATCCACCTCTTAATACCAAAATGATAAGGCCTTGAGTCTTGTGTTTGATATAGATTAAGGCAAAAACGATTCAGCCCTTTCACCGAAGTCAAAGGTGTTTCCTTGCTCCAAGTAGGCTACTGACGCATTATATCTTGCAAAACCATCAAGCATTCTTTTTTATATAGATATATATATATTGTATATATATAATTTATTTCATTAAAGTTGATTTAATACTAACAAAATAGAAAAAAACCAAAATGCTTTGTACTCACCAAAATGGCCGCTTATTTGAACACAAAGTCCATCCTTCTTCTGGCCTCAAGAATACTTCAATGACTCTGTTGTACAGTCCATCTTTGTCTTTTTCTGTCGACATGGAGGTTAATACTTGGACATGGTTAGCCAATGCTAACCATGTCCTCAAAATATCCAGTTTTTATTGAAAGCTCCGTCTTGAAAATGGCCTTGTAATTATACCAGCGACCAGATCAATCTCTTCTTCTCTCTGTGCCATTGTTTGTTGAAAAAACTAAATCGCTGAGAGATCTACACAAATGAACTCTTTAGCTCAATCAAGTCGCCGACAGGACAGCAGCCTTCGTTTGGACCCGTTACTCTGCGTAGCGCCTCCTCTCACTGGTGCGTATCCAATCAGGACGCGAACGTGTCACGTTCAACATGACACCTGCTAGCTGGCCCCAATGACGCAAACTCAAAATCTGATTGGTTATCAGACCTGTCCGTTTCAGCTCATATTAAGCGAACATAAGCGAGAACGTAATCCCTTAAACACCGAGGAACCTCATACTAATCACTCGACGCCCCTCTGAATACCTCGAGGAACACAAATGTAAGTCTTCTCTTGACCCATCAAATACACGTGGACGCTAGAAACAATCAAAAGTCAATGGACATCCCACAATATTTAAGTTTCTAGTCAGACGTGTTATTCAATATCTATCATAACACCTTTTCAATCTATAATCTCCATTCATCCTTGATGGTTTCCTAAAAAGATCCCACCGTCGTCTTCCTCCCTGGTCTTTCCTCTGCCGCGTCTATTTACAGCCTTCCTCCTTTATTCCGAGTTATCTCGCTTCACCCCAGTCCGGCCCTTGAGAGTCTGATTTCAGGCGCCGACATGGACGCCCTTTTAACTGCTTTGGAAAACCGCTTTGACTGAGTGAGATCAGCGGTGCTCCGGATTTATTCATGTGGTGTAATTGTCTTCTCCGGTGCGGCATAATTCTATCATCAACTATTCAGGGTATGAACAAAAATATGTGACGAGACAGAAATCACACCTCACCTTTATGAGGGAAGGATTGATTGATGGTGAAATTACACCAGAATAAATTCAAAATTTCCAGCCGTAATAATTTTTTGGGTTCTAATTGAATTTGATACAGGATGTGAGAATAAATGTGCAGGCCTAAGATTTAGTGTCAATCAGGAAAGTGAGAAGAAGCTGGATTCAGGGGGTGGAAACAGGGTTTGTAACATCCAAGTTAACCATATATGCCTTTATAAAGCTAAACCAAGTAGTTTTACTTCATCAAGTTATGCATGAAAACAAGTAGCATCACTGTCCATTTTGTCGTAAAGGTTACATCATTGTATATAATGACCAATCAGTCCGAGTCGGTTGTGTTTGACTCTGGATTTAGTGGTTGAGTTTGGAGCCATCCTCAACACAAACATCTGGACTGCCGGGTCCCTCTTAAATCAGCTCCGCTGATGTTAGTTGGGTTTCCACTACAACGTTGAGAAACATGCTGCCTCACTGACTGTTGTGGACCGAAGCAGAAAACGTCTTTATTTGTGATTTCAAGTGAGCGTCGGTCGGTTTCTGTTTCTGTTTCTGTTTCTGTCTTCACACGGCAGGCAAATGTGACCAGCATTTTTTTTCTCCAAATATGATCTTTTTACCGCCCCAAAAAACCGTTTGTTGTACTTTTAAATGTGCTCTAAATAATCCTGCACCAGAAGAAGCAAAATGTGGTAAATCTGGATGTAAAAAAGTTTGAATTTCGGTTTTCTTAGCTTCCTTTGCAACAACTTTAAAATCAATAGATGTCAGCCTCAGTTTTGAAGCTGTGTGAAGTCTATGTTCTTCTTCTACAAATGCGGGTCGCTCTGGGGTTGTAAACCGTTCAAACAGAAGTCCGATGGAGGTTGCATTTATCTAGCGTTTTGAAAATCGATACATTAAGTAAAGGATTTCGGAAATTAATTTGAGTTGAGCATCTAGACCTACTGGGTGACCGTGGTGTATGACTATCTATGAAAACATGCTAATCGCAGACATCTTTGTACTTCCATCAACCCTTAACAGAATCTATATTCACGAATCCAAAAGAAAAAAAAGCCTGTAATTGCGAAATGTTTGATCAGATCTGTGTAAATGTGTTTTCTGTCTGTTTCTATGCATTTTTTACTGAGTATTTATATTTTACAATATTTTATTTTAATTCTTTATAGTAAATTTTCTATATTGTGCTAGGAGCACTGTGAGGAAGCTGCTCTTAAGTCTTTTTCCACTGGATTGACCTGGTTGGATAATCTAAATTTTGCACATTAAGTGTTCAGGTTACACATTTTATTTAGACCCTAAAAATGGGGGTCCGCCTCAGTAGAACAGAGCTTTGCTCTCCTTAAAGCCTGGCGGTCTACAGAATCTTGGTGATTATATGTCCTAAAACAAGCGCGCACACATTGCTTTGGTTGGCATTCCAGTCGTATGAGCAGCGGCGCTGGCTGTCGGACCCTCAGCTGTGCCCGAAGGTCACAATGAACACACACATTCCCAGAAACATACACTTCCTGCTTCAAACAGGAAAGCACTCGCAGCTGAGTTCATTAATGTAACTGGAACGCCGCGCTGTGCTTGTTTCTGCGTATAATGGAGCCAGTGTTTCACGCACTCATTCCAGGGTGTCCTGATTAAAACCATGAGGAACAAACTATTGTGTGTGTTTGTTCCCACGTGTTCCAGAATAAAAGCAGGTATGTTTATCAGATGCAGCCTTTGTTATCCTGCCTGAAGCTCAACTGTGTTTTCTCTATGTCTGTAGAATACTAGTCATTTTAGAGTTGTAGCAACCACTACTAGAGGAGCTCAGGTTCTTGTGTTAAGCCTTTTAAAAGATTTGATTAGCTACTATCTTCCTCTTATCAAGACTTTTCTCTGGTGTTATTTTGATTTAAAATCTGCAGGATGATCAGTTAGAAACAAATGGGCAATACAACATTTAAATAAATATAGAGACTGTAAAAAAGTTGAATTGTTTGTCTAATCTTCGCAGTATTATAGCTAAACCGGATAATTTTTTAAATACACGATTATCTTTTGGGATATTTCACTAATTTATTAGGTTTCACTGAGTTACTTAAAAGTTAGTTTTTTTTAAGAAATTGGAAAATTGTTTCTGGCTGCACTGTTACGTTGCAGAAGGAAGGTTCTGGAGTTTACCTGGGCTCTCTCTGGGTTCTCTGGATACTGGAGGACAAAAGCAGGCCTCTTGGGTTTATTTTCGTCTCTATATGAGGTGTGAGTCCATGGTTATTTAGACATGGTTGTCTTGTGTATCTCTATGTTGTTCTGGGATAGATTGGCGATTGATCCAAGATGAATGCCGCCTCTCTATCAACCACCAATCGAGATGAACACCAATTTCCCCCTGCAACCCTGCAAGGATAAGAGAGTATAGCCGATGGATGGGGTCTGAAAATTGGTCAGCAAAACCTTCAAGAAGGAGAAACTGTAATGCCTCATTTCCACTGAGCAATACGGAAATGGTAGGTAAGATACGTGATTGTCTGGCATAGTCAGGAGAGGTTCTGCTGGCTTTCTGACTCTCACTACGCTCACTAGGCACTAGACCTGAGGGAGGGGCTCTCCGCCCCTCCCTCAGGTCATGTTAAATGACCCCTCTCTGGGACGTCTAGTGTTAGATTAGACAAAATTAAATCTTAAAGGAAGTCTTCTTAAAAATCTCCTCCTGATGGAAGTATACCTACATCCAGTATTCACACTCACAGCCTGTAAGAGTGCAAAGCAAAGTTACAAAGATACGTTAAGCATGAAAAATTGGTGGGCCTACCCAGACTGTCGACTCTAGATCACTAATAAAGATTTTCAGAATGAACCAATGATGAAATATTTTGTCTATGAAACAATAGTGTCCAATTTCAAAAATTAAGAATGACATATTTTTGGGTTGATTTTAATGGTTTTGCATTTTCGGCCAGGTTGTGCTTGCTTGTTCCTAAAGGCGTCACTAATTTGTGTCTATGGGCCTCACCAACTGTTTTATTGCTGAGCTCTTTGGTCTTTTTTTAAACCAGAAACTGTAGAGCCCCGACCTGTTTATCTCACCTTTGACACCCCTGAGCAAAGTCTGCGTTGTTCTTTTGTTTCTAGACAAATCTGCCAGAATCCATTTGCTCCCAACAAGGGAGAGGATTGGGAAAGATGTTGTTGGTTTTTATAATTTATGCATCCCCATGCTGTAAATTGTTGCGGATGTTGAACTTTATTGCAACATGTTTCTCTGGGAGTGTTGTTTTACCTTCAGCTTTCAGTGCGATGAAGTATTCAAGAGGAGATGACATGAAACATGGACTCAGATGGGTTTGGAAGCGTTGTCAGCTCGTGATTCATCCATATTTTAGGCTTTCATGTGAAGCTCTGATACAAAATAACTTGTAACTGGCACAGAGAAGGCTCTCTTGTTGCGGGTCGACTTTTTAACACAAATTTGTTTTAGTTGTTGCTGAACAGGATTCAACTGTGGTTTTATTCAGTACGCCCCTATTTTAATGGAAATGCTGTAGAAAGTAAACAAGATGCAGATTTGACATCACCGGCTGGTAAAAACCTAAAATCTGATCAACAATACAAGCAGACAACCCCTTGTTTGTTGTTGTCACACACGATCTACTCTTATTGAGTTTAGCTGGAGCTGTTGAGGCTGCTAACTTCCATAATATGGTTTGTTGGTCCTTGATTCAATTTAGCATTTATAGGTGATTTTTCAATCATGACTTTTGTTGAAGGTTGGATGAGCGGTAGGCTTTATCTTCAGCAGTCCAGAATTAAATTCAAACCTCTTGTTCTATGGTACATTGTTTGCAAATTTGCATGATTGTCACAGTAAAATAGAGGATTTGGAAGAACATTCAAAAAATTCAAATGTAAAATGTTATATTTTAAATTCCAGATTTAAGTTAGGCCTGGTGTCTTGCTAGTGTACATTTTCTATAATGCTGTCTTTCCAAAACTTAACCAGAAACTTGCAGATTGTTAAAAACAACCATTTTCGATTTCACAATACTAATAGAACCTATTGTCATGTACTGAGCAGAGATCGGACCTGGAGTCGCCTAACTAACGAGCTCATGCATCTCTCTGGCAATCACACCATTTAGGCCCAGGTTTGAAAAATTGGCCAAAGAAACAAGAGGCCATTTCTGCCATTAAAGGGGACATGTGAGAAATGTGAAATAGTTCTTGAGATGCAGAGTTTGTTAAACAAAGCACAAGAAATGGGCTGCCTGAAGGCTATTTTTTGGGGGGATCTTCAACAGGGTTATGTTTGGTTTTATTTAGTTATTTATTTTATTATATGCACAAATTAAAATTATATTTTTATTTTAGGTAATATTTTTGTGTTTAATAAAAAAGGAAATGTTATGTTATAAAATATGTTATAATTGTTACACATATGTTATATTGCTATGATACGTTATCATGGTGGTCCCAATAAGTGGCCCCTCATCATTTCTATTTGAGTACCCCTGTTCTAGATCGTCCAGGTTACTTCTTTAAACTCAAAGGTTAGATTTTGGATTGTTGAATGTCGTTCATGAACTGGCGTAAAGTGATTGATTTCTTTTTTTGATCTTATCTAATCGTATCTTACAGCTTATTCTTGCGTTCTAGAACATGCAGACTGCTTACACAAGACGTGAACGTTGCTTTCAAAAACATTGTGTTCCTTTCACATAACATCTCAGACCTAGATATTGCACACATTTGTTTAGGTGAGGTGAGTTTAACTTACAGGTTGCTCATGTATAACTATCTATTTTTTCCAAGCGTTCACAGGTTACGTTATAAAGCTTACAGGAAAGGTGTTTAGAAATTACTTCATAAAACACCTGAATTACGCTATAAATTGTACAAGTCCATACAGAACCATGATATTTTTTATTAAATTCTGGTAGAGAAGCATTAAGGCCAAATCACATAGCAGGATTTTATACTGATTTTTGTCTCGCCTTTCTCTGTCTGACCTTAAGCACATCGTATGAGGTTTGGTGCGTTAAAAGGGATCAAGTCGGTTCTGTAAGGTAATGGAACTGGTCAGATCTCAAATCAAGATTATTTAGTAAGTTGGATTGTCTTGGCCTTATTCTCAGATCGTTGTTTGTTCCCCAAGGACAAACGAAAGCAAAGGTGACGGAAACTGGAAGGGTAATCCAAAATGAAGATGTTGTATTGTCGTTTTTCTGTTAAAAACTTTCCACAATTGCCGTTGCTTCTTTCTTCTCGTCCATGTTTGTTTACGTTGAACTCAGTTTGTGTGTGTTTAGGATTTGGTCTCACCACACCTATACAACCAAACCCGTTATACCTGAAACATTTAATCGGCACGTGAGCGGGATATCTCAGCTTTTAAAAATTGACAGATAGTTTTTAAATCTTGCTTTGTGACCCAGGTATTAATAAACACAAGAAATCCAGATGCTCTGGAAAATATGTCAATTTTCTACCAGCCTTTAATCGGATCTTTTGCCTTTTAGGTTCACTAGCTTTTCTCTTCCTGAACAAAACAATAAATTTAGTTAAATAAATGTTATTTTTAATGTGTTTTCGGATTGCAGCAAAATTAAATCTAAGATTGAAATATCTGATCGTCCAAATCAAGACATGCTCTAATCTAATGCACCCAAAAGAGTAACAAAATATAAAAAACGTGTACACTGCAGATGTAATCACTCATCTTGCATGCGTTAATCTGCAAAGGCTGGTCACTGTCAACATAAACACGGAGTGGAAGGGTCTTCTGCTAAAATCTGCCTTTAGCACACAGACCCAAAGTAACTTCTTTAGGCAGATTGGCAGAATCACTTGAAAAAGGTCAAGAGCTTGTGCTTTCTAGCAGTGGGTCAATATCATAGTTGACCTGTTTAACCGGGCAGTTAGACCAATCACAGCGGCTGGTCGTGTGAAAGTGGAGAGCCAAAAGGTGTGCTTCAGCCGAGGAACACTTGAGCCTCTTTTTAGAGGCTTTTTCTAGAAACATTCAGCTGGAGCATAAAGTATGCATGTAGTCAGCATCCAGAGCTTAGTTTGTGGGTTTACTGCAGGGCTGCAAACCAACAGCATGCTGGTTAGCCATACTGAGCTGTGATGTGATGTGAAGACGTGTTTTCCTGCTGGTTGTTCTCTTGTGACTGGGTAACTCTGGGATGAACCGACAGTCTGTCAGGGATTTCCACATCTAGTGACCGTTGGGATAGACTCTGGGTTTCACTTTATCTACAGGCAAAGCGGCTGTCCTGTTGTTTGTCTTGTGTACCTACTAGTTTAGGTCAATTCACTTAATTTACAAACGGCCAGTTCACAATACAACATCTCAAGGAACTTCGCAACATCAAGAAAAGTAATTTTAGTCCGTATGTTGTAACTTATCCTAGTTACCAAACATCACTTTAAGTTCAGTTTATTCTTCAAATTAGTTTAAAAAAACTGTTAATCCAAGTAAAACATCAGATTGCATAGAGCACTCACTCCTCCCGGACCAGCATGTAGAGACAGTAGACAATCGGTTCCTTTATTGTTGACTTTACAGCAATCCCTTATACTTGGCGTGCACGTTGCGACAATTTAGGGGAAAAAGTCCCTTTAACCGAAAGAAAACTCCAGCAGAACCTGAACCTGGCTAAGCAACATTCTACCATGACCAACCGAGGGCTTTAGAAGGTTTAAGAGGGTTTAAGAAGACAGAAAACACAAACATAAACCTATATCAGCAGAACTACATAGATTGATCGGCATGAGCTAACCATTTATAATGAGGCATGGGAGAGGCAGAGTCGAGAAGAACTGTCTTTCTGGAATCGTATAGATATGTATTCTTTGCTGTCTGCAGAGAATATAAATTACAAACTTAAACTTGCTGAACTGCAAGAAAAAACAAAAATGACACACACAAAAAACACATTAGTTTTGGACCAAATTCTTGACACCTCAACAGCAGTTTTTGCCTCCTCTTCACACTTACATAATTATCTTCATTATTACCTAATGAGCTGGTGATTAACCTCCTCCAGCACTCTCCATGCTCCCCGATTCAGGGCTGTTTACAGACTCTGCTGCTCTGCTTCTTCCGATGCTGGAAATGTCACTGTGTCCCTGAGAGGTAGGGAGAGACTGTATAAATGCCATGTTTAAGGCTGCACAGTATAATCAGATGCGATGTATTGGCATTAGGAGGCCTGCTGCTGTTACTGAGCCCTAATGATTATTTTCCCTGGCAGAATGAAGCTTTTAACCTAAGTTATAGATGAAGATAGATGGATTTAAAGAGAGAAAGTGTAGTAGGCATCGATTTATACCACAGAAAACTGATTGATGTTTGCCTGATTTCTTAAAGTAGCTGTTCCCATAGTTTGAGATGAGGATCCTGCTTGTGTTCATGAAACGCCCATTGATTGATCTATTATCTGATATCATAACATTGCAGGTTCTAATTGAGACGGGGTTCTATGGTGAAGGACGATTATTTTATCTGAATCTACCATCATGTTTCCCTTCCTTTTATTCAGAGTAATGTCCCAAATTCCTCCTTTGTTAAGATAGGATACACCAGAGTTGTTCCTGTAACTTTTACCTGTATTTATTAGCAGGACCATTTATTGTGAAAGTTTCCTAAAGAGTTCTCCAGCCAGAAGGACGATGTGTCAGTGTTTACAAGCTCACAACAGACACAAATGACGTTAGCAAAAAGGCCGCATAGAGTAAGAAGCACATACTAGAAAGACAAGATAGAAAGAAAAAACTAACATATATTCTACCTGATGTCGTCATTGTCAATATTTTTGCCACACCATAATTTTTTAATAACCTGAAGTCCTTCTGTAGACTAAGGCATCAGAAAGGACCCCGGACTTTGAGGCCTGCATTTTAAGACCACGGTGATACGCTGTTGAAAGTCCATCTACTGGTAGTTTTAGTCCAAATTCAATCCAAACATCACAAACAGTTCCACTGAGATCCAGTACAATCATAACACAATACTGTGGAACCCTGATATTTGCAGAAGTTGGAGACCAAAGCCAACCGAGAATAGTTGAAATCCACAAATACTCAAGGACTCTTTAAAAACACTAATAACCCCACTATTTCAACCACCAAATATACCTTAACATGCATTAAAAAAAACCTAGTTGGAGTGGTTGGTATGGGTAGAAAACTTCTACCCGAGTGCTTCCCATTAACCATTCATCCTTCTATCCATCGCCCCACAAGCTTATCTATCAGGACACTCCACATTTCTCTTCACACTGACACTCTGTGTGTCCTCTCGGCTGATGCCAGGATCTTTCCATTCAAGAAAGGAAAGGGTACAAAGTCTTTCCATTGACTGTATGGGGTATTTTCTTAGAAAAAGTTGGTTGTCCTTGCTGATCATTCTCCAGCAAACTATCTTTTGAGAGCTTCTTTACTGCATGATTCTGATCTTAATGTAACTTAGTGGTGGACCTTAGCCGCCCTATAAAAGAAGTTCACTTTCGCAAGTATACTCAAGGTCTTGCTCTAGTGGTCATGATCCCGATCTGTTGACCAGTAGGTGTTAGGAAAGTGGAGACAGGCCACTGAAATGAAAGTGTTGACCTTACTGTAGATCATTCACTACGAAGGATAACAATCACTCCATTATTTAGGAACTTCTGATCTACTTCAATGTTGCTTAATCACTCTTGGCCAATAAACCGGGAGTTTTACTCTTGACCCAGACCCAGAAGTTTCTCTATTTTTAATATTTTTTAGTAGGGTGACCTTTGATAAAATTATGCTTAATGATAGAGAAACCACAAGTGAAGTCTATTCAGATGTGTTAGTAATTTAGGTATGATTAGTCCATTAGTCAAATATTCTCTCATTTATAGGACCAGTGTCCGCATAAGCAGTCATAATACAATGACAGGAACAAAAGCAAAGTACTCTATTTTACTCCTGACTCATCACTCTACTCCCTTGCATCCTGTCTTCCTGTCTTTTTCCACCTTTGTTGGGTCAGTCAAAGTTTCCGTCTATCACGCGTCTCTCTCTCTCTATCTTTACCCTCCATATTGCATCCTCCATCCCTTCCCTCCCATCAGGTCTCCTCAGGTCTACATGAGGTTCTCTCCCCTGCCTGACTTTGCAGTATGAGTGCAGAGGTGATACGGATCGCATCACAGCAGGAGTGACAGGCAGTTTCCTGTATGGGAGACAAACAAAATCTGGTGGACTGGTGGAGCTCAAACAAAGTGTCACAGTTTGAGGTCTGATGCTTTGCTCACTGGAGCATTTAGAGGATGAGGAAAAGGTTTTGTTGAGGTTTCTCCAGCTGTAAGCCCTTGTGGGGAAGGGCTGTGAAAACACCCAGAAGCTTAACGCTGTGTTATTAATAGAAGCATGAGGGTGACTCTGTAATTCCACATGGCAACATCCACTCATCCCAGGGCTTTATACCAAGATCCCCGGGTGGATCCTAATACTTCACGCTGCTCTGTTATGTTTTCATCTTTTCTTAGTGAGTTAATATCCTTTAAACATTCACTTTGTTCAATTATTTCTCTTGATTTGCCTTAAATGATATTCCTTTTTACTGTACTAAGCCTTTAAAGAGTATGAGAGCTAGCAAACCTGAAAATGGAGAGATGCGATCAGCCAATAATTTCTGTTACAATATTTATGTTTATGTTTTCTATTGCTAGTTGTTTTTATTCAGAGTAATCAGTCCTTCAGTTGTGGTGGGTACATGTGCAGAGTTGATCTCAATCTTTTATAAATAAATTATATGCATTACAAAGTGCATTCATTGATTCTAGTCATCAAGCAATGCATCGAGTAGACTATTCAAATCAGTTTTCAAATGTTTTCTATCAAATCACATGGGGTCACCCGCATCATTCACTCATAATGGACCAACATGCAGCATCATGATAGGATAGGAAGCCAAGCAAAGAGAAAGCAAATATTGATACCAAGTAAGCAAAAGCCATTGTTTATGTCCAGATTTACCACGTCTGGCTTCTTCTGGTGCAGAATTATGACTGATATATAACATCCATAAAAGTTGGATGGAAAGAGACACAACAGTTCTGACTGCAGATGCTTTAAATAAACCAAAAAAACAAAAAACAACTGAATTTGGAGAAAAACAGATCAGTATTTGGACGACCACTTCTGAAGTCACCGTTTCAGCCTCCGCTGTGGTCATATCGCCAGTGTGACCAACAAGTGGAGAGGTGACAGATTGGTTTAACCATCTGGTGGCTCACACCACCTGTTCATGAAATGATCCGCAGAGTCAGAGCCTCGCCGAGTCAGAGCCTCGGCTCAGCGGCCGTGCAAAGCGTTGCACATGCTGGGGATTCACCGGACGGAGCCACTGATGTTTCTCCGGTAGCCACCGGGTTCTTGAGATTGCTTGTGTGACACAGCGGCTCGTTCTGTTATCTGAACAGATTCAGGCACAAATGATCTGGGGAGGTTTCTTCCCTTGGACATAAAACCAGACCAAACCTCACTGACGTCATTTTAAGTGAGCTGTTTCTGATCCTAACCCGACTGTCTGCACCCTCCAGATCACACCAGTTGTCCTAAACACATTCTGGCTGATTGTGTTTGTCGGATGCGTGAACATCCGTCTGAATCTCTGGTGAGACGAAGCGACAGGATGCTGGCTTTGAATGATGAAGGAAGCGGCCTGTTTCTTCTCTCGGCTCCTTTAATGTAGGAACGATTGTTGTAGAAAAAGGCCGAGTTTGTGTCCACGATGCAAACCTAAAGGAATATTCTGCTTTTCTCCAATTTGATGAGTCTGTTGCTCCTTAAAGGTGAAGGAGAAGATCTTCAGCTCATTTCTCATTTTCGCAACACTGCGCAAGCGCCACCGCATCTCCAGTAACGCCCCCTGATATCGGGAGCGTTCACGTCCTCAGCACATGCAGTCTGTTTACAGCTATGGGACCACAGCCCCTTCCATTTTCGCTGCTGTACGGGGAGATCCTCTCTTCAATGGTGAATGATGCGTCTTGTCCGTCCTGTTTTACTTCCTAAACAACAATCTGCGCAAGCGTGAATTCAAACATGAGCGCGCGTTGTACGGGTCGGGTGGGTGGCGACATTAGTGATATACCTCATCACATACATTTTATGAAATCAGTTATTATTCACCACCGGTCGTTTTTGATTGGCTTTCATTTTCAATGGGATTTTCCATTGAAATTTTTCTATTGAAAAGATCCTCTCCTATACCTTTAATATGGTGAATCTATTCATGTTTCAATTATTTACTAAAACTGGATCTAAATAATAACAAAAAATGATTAAATATAGAAATAATTACATGTGTTTTGAATTAAAGTACTAATTTCATTTAAAAAAAAGATGTAATTAATTCATTTTATGTTCCTGTGCTTGAAGCACGTTGTGAAATATTTCAAATTGTCAACTTCACCCAACAAACTCAGTGGGTGTAGTCAGGGCTGCGTCTGGCTGCGTCCAACAGGGAACTAATGACATCTTTCTCCATAATTGATATTGAATTGGAGAATATATTCACTGCAAGTGAGAAGACTAGAGGGAGAGCGCTCACTAATATCCTGCATGGAGGACGCCGCCATCGAACAGTAACCCGTTACATATTTCAGATAAAAATGTAGATGCAGAGGCTGGAGTTGCTCATCCTGAAATTTAAGTGAATAAATCATACAGTAAATTAAGACCTTATGCGAACTTATTGGAAGTTGTCTTTACTTCCTGTTTGAAGCAGCCAATCAGATGTCAGAGTCTGTATGGACGCAACTTTAATCCCTCCCACTGAGATTATTTGGTGTAGCTGACAATAAAATATTGATGATGTGCTCTAGAACAGCACCGTAAAGTAATTTATTAAATCATTGGATACTTTATATTTTAGTTTTTAATCTTAATTTAATACATCTGAAGTACATATAATTATTTTAATATTATTACTGTATTTATTTCTGGTTTTAAATGATAGTTGACAGTTGATTTAAATGATTATTCCATGTTACTTTTTATTATGTAACTTTGTACTCTTTAGTCTTCATACGTTAGTTTCCCCCCTGTTGCAACGTTGCGACCTGAAGTCCTGATAACTTTTTTTAAATAGAAGAAAACAGCAATTTAAATTATTTTCCTTCCACTTAAAACAGTATGTAGCGTTTCTTCTTGTCTTGGACAGGAAATGCCTCTTTGCGATTGGCTCCCCGGAGCAATGCAGCGAGGATAAACTTTAAAGAGGAACGTTATGCTAACAGTTGAAGCTTTTCTCCGTATTTGACATTATTTGAACTTGAACTTCTGTGTTAGGATCAAAGCAGATTTTGATGTAAAAAAAAAAAAAGGATCCAGGTTAAAAAATGTGTGTCTTTCATTCTCTTTTATATTGTATCATTCTGCGACACACAGGCCTGCCTTAGGTCTCTCTTTCCTTTTGTCACACTTGATTTTCTTTGCTGTATTCCTGGAGCCGTCTCTGGAGAGCCTGTTTTCCTCATGAGGGAATTCAAATTTCCCTGCTCTGTGCTCACGGTTCTACCTGAAACCGTTGGACCAAAACAAACCGCAGACACGGAGCTGCCGACTCCTGGGACAATAGGAGAAGCAGGTGTCTGGACTCTGGTCTCTTTCATGCTAGTTGGAGTGTGTCGTATGGCTTGTTGACTCCGTCCTGGTGCTCTGTTTCAGTTATTTGTTGGGTTAATCCGCAAGAGATTGACTTTTGTCTGGACTCGTGTGCAAGATGGTAAACAAACATCAGCCTTAGCGGCATTCATTTGCTCTCTTATCCTCTATAGTTTTCCACTCTTTACCTACCAATGTACTGAAAATCCTTTTGTTTAAGGTTTGAAGCGCTCCCAGAATGTTGCTATGGAAACATTTTAATGTTTAGTATCAAAAACAAGCTTTTAGTGTATTTTTCTGCCATATTGACTGTTGTATTGTTTTACAGACTCATTTGAACCCTTGTTTCTGGGGTGGAGTTTTCTTTAGGATATATTGCATTTGGCTAATGTAAGCTGTTTAATTATACCAAGTATATCAGTTATTTCTGGTTAATGATCATAATGGATTTGGTAGTTTCTAGCTCGTTGGAATAGTTGGTGAGGACGGTGGATTTATACAAACAGAACAATGCTTGGTAGCATAGATTGTTTAAATGTAAAGAAAATGAATGGGAATGATCAGGAGCCAAGGTATGCACATAATTTCCTGGACCACATGGAGAAGCCGATGTACCCTTTTGACAGCCGGGTTGTCTGGCTAAAACTTAAAGAAATACGGTTCTTCTAAAACTTTATTATTAGCAAATAGGTTTGCTGTAAAAACTGTGAATAGAGGTTACTTAAAAAAAATGGCCCCAGAGTGACATTTAATATAATAGATTTTAATTCCAAAAGATTTGCATAAATTTTAATCTTAATTTGAAGTAAAACAAAAGACAACCGATTTTATTGAGTTACTAAGAGTTTCCTGTTTGATATTAATTGACCCCAGTCGCAGTTTTTCCAGTTCAAAAGAAAATCAGGAGACCGATTAAAATGAAATAAAAAAAAACTAGATACAAACCAGCCTGCTGGATTAAATCCAGGAATTGACCTATCATGTTAAAGACAAGCAGAACAGTTGTTGAAGATCATGTGGACTTTTAGGGTATTTTATCTTAACAATGATAAACAGAAAAGTTAGCTTTTAAAATAGTGAAACTAAGAACGCGAGAAGGGGAAATATTTCACCCTAAAAGAAGAACAATGCAACATCAATTTTAAATCAAACAAAATTAAGCCACTGACAATAATTTAATCAAACATTTTTAAAGTAATTTCAAGTTTCAAGAACTGTAGCTAATTAAATGAATAACTTCTAACATTAGCACGAGCTTTGCAAAACTAAGAACCGAAAAGCACCTAACGCAAGGCTTTTGCCAAGTTATTTCCTATTTCTCCGTTTACATTGACGTTTTCTAACGCAACACTTCAAAGCTGAATAAGAAAATGGCTGAAAATAGAAATCCTGGAAACATGGCTGATGATACAAACATCGGTTTATGATTGATAGATGTTTTAAACCACCATCTTCTCATCGTTACCCTGAAACATTTCTTCTTCTGGTTTATTTATTTTTTATTTTTTTCACCGCAAGGATGATTTAAGATTAACGGTGTTTGGAAACTTCCCCCAAAAAATGGCTGGATTGTTTTATTTTCCTCAGTTTTCTTATTTTCATGAATTCAAAATCACGATTAAGTGCAGCTACTTATTGATAGCATCACACATTATTATGTAACTGTTCTCTGTATAAAAGTCAAGTTTAAGAGCAATATTTGAGTTCATCATACATTCATTGTTATTGTGATAGAATCACTTGACAGTCAGATTAATTAAAACAGAGAAGATTGGTCAACAAAGTCAAAAATCTACTTTGCAAACTTAGTAACATGTTACCAATTGTCAAGCATGGTTGTGGTTAGTGCTGCACAATATTACCAGATGTTGTGATATTGTAGGTAAATGATGCGATAAAGATATCGGGCGTGTTATGTGACTCGTTTTTGGTTCCTCCTCTTCATGACCTTTAGCATATTTGGAAATGTCATTTATTTTCTGCCCTGAGTTTTTTGTCCAACTTCCAAAATTTTGCATCAGCATAAAACACAGAACTTCTGAACTGTTAAAATATATCAGACAACCGGGCTTTGCAACACAAATATTGTGCTGGTACCGCAGTAAAACTTGCGACAAACCTTCCTCAGCAAAGTTGACGAGGGGAGGAACAACATATATTGCCTTAAACACAATTTATTAAAGTGTTCTCAGAAAAAACAAATTTCTTTTCGCAGCAACAGCCAAGCGTGCAGCAAACTGTGGAAAACAAGAGTTAAATGTTCTTATGACGCGGGTTGATAACAGACAATTGACCAGATATTATATATCCAGTTAATCGCTGGAAAAGAACGGCCTCAAATGCATCAAGATCCTGTGACTTCTGACGGTTCCCTCACCATGTCATCGGATGGAGTCAATTTTGCCTCGCTGCATCGTCTCTTCACACGCCGGGTATGTTTTCCTGCAGTGCAACTCCGCTTTTGTGAATGTCATCACAAAAAGCGACCAGCCGCACATTGTTGCTATCAGCACTCTGCAGCACCTGCTTTCTCGGCTGCGCTCTTCTGCTTTTCCCTTCGAGATCTTCCGTCCACACCGCTCTCCGTCTTTGATTGATGCCCCCCAGAGAAACTGACGGAGGCTGCAGAGACCCGGCTTGCTCGCTCTGCCCGGCGCTATTGATTCTTTTTTACTTAAGCCGTAATGAAGTATTGGTCAGCAGGAGGGAGAGCGTCAGCAGTGCTTAGGGAAGCAGCAGGTGAGCAGCCTCGAGACACTGGACTTAATTACCACCAGGTCCTTCAGTTTTCAGCTTCGCTTTGAGCCGCATTCATGGTGTTAGCGTTTTCTCTGTGGAGGAGTCAGCTAATCATGGGATGGAAGAAGAAGAGACGGAGATCCATACAGAAAAGTTCTTTAAGTCCAAACAAGGAAAAAGCTTGACTCTAACTGTGTAACAGTCCATATCCTCATCTTGTAAATGGATAAAGTTACGATGGAGGTGGACGTCAGTGTCTGTCTTTCTGTTTCCATTACATCTAAGTTTCACAGATTTTGTCAAAGGAATAGTTGAAAGGAAAAAGAGCAAACAGGGAGGAAAGTGAGGAAGTGGCGTTTTTGTCTGCAGGAATGTGGTCGTTGATCCACGATTTCATGGTTTAGGATGAAGTGATATCAAAGGTCAAGCTCTTAAATTAGTTGTTCGTCTATTAAATGGACTTTATTGATCCCAAAGGGAAATTGAAAGTTGTTGTAACTCTAAATGTCAAAGCTTCTTGGAAACATTGTTGTAGATGCTGTTACCTGCAGGCAGGAAGGATCTCCTGGAGCAGTCCGTATTACAGTCAATCTTATAATCCCCTGACCGAAGGCATTGTTGCTCTATGACGATATCAATAAATTGAGGCTCAGGATTGTGCGTAATCGAGAAATTAACGACACTAGCAGCCAATCACAACCAGATATCTTCTGTCCAATCAGAGTTTATATTAGCTCGGATGAATAACAACCAATCACAAAGCTGGACCAGACATTACTAAAGTGAGATTTAGGAAAACACAAGAAATCCTTTTACAACGCATACTTAATATTGTACTGTTATAATGTTTATTAAGAATATAAATTTTTATAATTGCTTGTGTTAGATCGTGTTTATTTTTGTTGGTTTTTACGTTTAATTTTGCCTGGTGATTGCTTGATTAGAATTTGACTGTGTTGTTAACTTCAATATTAATTTGAATCATTAAGATTTGCGAAGCTACTATATTAGCCCCATGTTGACTTTTCAACGTTAACAAAAACTTTGCATGATCTCAAATTTATTTGGCTATTTTGTGATGTTTTTAAATAGCAGCTTTAAAAAAAGAAACGTAATTTCTGAGTGACAAGATACAGATTGTTCTAAAAACAATTTTTTTCTTCAAATGTTTGGAATATAACTAATTGTCAAATGAATATTTCTGAGCATTCACATTTAAAATCAGACCTAGGTATGTTGCCTAATTTCCACCCACAGTAGCATACAACTTTGGCGCTAACGTTAGTGACCATGTTCGTGGACATAAGGAGAAATTTATATATATATATATATATATATATATATATATATATATATATATATATATATATATATCTCATAACAACTAAATCAGCAACAACTTAATAGATTTGTTTAATTGTGTTCAAACCTAAACAGTTCCAGTAGTTTAAAGAAACACTAAAGAAGTTGCAGTTTTGCCTGAAGGAAGACTACATTTCCCATGAGCACCAGTGCGTAGATTGGTAAAATCCTGATCTAGTTGGATTGAAGTACGTTTCTGTTTCCAGTGTCTGTGTGAAAGCGAGGAGGTGATGAATCTAATTGTGGTGAAACCATGTCAGATGATGATGTTGGAGATAAGAAACGGGGGAAGTGACGTATGCAGTAAAGCAGTCAGCACATTTGTAGTTGTTTTGTGTGCGGCAGGGTTCCTGCCACCCTCCTAAAAGTTGCTTAGTACTGGTTAAAGCGATACTGACCCCCTCGGGCCACGACAGAGGCAACAATCATCGAGCTGTAAGTAGACAAATAATCACTAAAGTTATGAAAATATTTTATGAAGGTTGAACATTTACTTGCCGTTGCTTTAATATTTGATCAGATTTTGTCCCATTTATTTTATTCAGTTCACCTCCATGTTGGATTGCTTTGACGCATCACAGGTTTGCTGGTGCAGTAGAAGACATATTTACGCTGGCACACATTTCTTGCTGTAGTTGTGTACACGTGCGTGTGCACGTTCATGTATGTTTGGCCCTGTCAACCCGGGAGCAGTGTGAAGTGACAGATCTGGACCAGCCACTGCGAACCGTGCCACAGTTAAATAATGCAGCAGCTCTAAGTCATTCCTCTGAATTATGAAGACTTAGCAGTTGTGCTGCTTCTTGGGAGCGTTTTTTTTTATTGTGGCGCGATGGGTCTGCGTCTGACGTCTTCAGACCAGAGACCCCGCAGAGACGTGAGGCTGTCCGGAGGTCAGTCGGGCGAGGCTGATGGAGACGCCATGGAGCAGGTAAACTTCTCCATGTCTGGACAATAGTAACTCTTAATTCATCTAACGTATGCAGTCCGCCTCTACGGGAGCCGAAACTAAATCGAATCAGCTTTGATTTGCTTGGTTTAGCTAATTAGAAATAACTTCACTGAGCACAAGTGAAGTAAAATAATAAAATCACTGCTGATGATGAAGAATGTACAGTTTTCCAGAATTTCTTCACATGTAATCGTGGCTGATTAGTTTTTGCCAGATAATGCATATTTGACTGATAATAGCAAACATGATTATGTATTGAACTGTCATATCGTTGGGAGGAGCAGCGGGGGGTGGGGGGTGTTGGGGGGTGGGACGGTGGAAACA
>JAVLVB010000650.1:181186-191833 GCA_032876305.1 Orestias chungarensis
CCCGGATTGGATGAGTTTACAGTTCGTTCAGCCAAAAAATAACAGATCACGCCAAGCTCTACCTTATCTGATACTTCTGGACAAGATCCACGTTTTCCTCACGTAACATAATTTTGGCTCCCGTATTATCCGCCCTATTGCTCTTTTGATAAGATCCTTAACTGTAAGATAACTGTAAATGTATTTAGATACGCTTAAGATGTCAAAAAATGTAAATAAACTTAGTATAAGGGCCGTAATTAAGCAAAATTCAAATACATTGATTGATAAGATTAATGATAATACAAGAGAGATCCTTTTTCTCCCATGGCCGACAATTCCATTAGTTTAGGATCGAAAAACCTTCTGATGGCCGTTTGCTTGACTTGTTACAGGGGAAAAAAACTATCCTATGTTCCCCATCTCCCACACGGGCGACCGCCAGTGGCACAAATGGAAGTAGACCGGGGTACCCACAGTGATCTGAAAAAGAAACAAGTATCTGTAATACATCAACGTTGACTTATTATGCTTATGAGAGAAGTAACCATGAAACAGAAAGTGCAGTTTGATTAACTATGTATGTATGTATGTCAGTTCCAGAGTATATATGTATATATACATGTGTAAGCATTTAGCGATTGAATGTGTTCGACTACGGTGTTGGACGCGCATAAGTTGTGTAACGGCAAATGTGCACAATGTGGTGATGGCGCGTGTGAAGTCCACGTTTCCGTCCTCCGACTCTTTTCAAAACTTCTATGAACCAGGCGGCCCGGTGCGTTGGCCCGTCTGCCGTCTGCCGTCTGTCGTCACCGAGGAGCAGATGACATCATTTTGGCTGCCAAAACAGTCACGTGGCGTCAGTGTTTTTGTCCATGAATGAAGCAACACCTGGTTGTAACTGCGGGCTGAACACAGTAGGTGTGACAGCAGTGAAGTATGCCATTAGAGGACGTGGTTGCAGATGTATTGTGTGTTATTTTGACAGCATGTGGCTAACTGGGGTGGGGGGGTGCGCACAACACCTCCTGCCTTGCACTCGTCCAGCCTCTCGTTAATCGTTCCTCTCACACATTCACTCGCTGACGGCGCACCGAGGAGAACTCTCAAAGGTCGTGTGAGTGTTCGCCGTCCGCTCTGAGTTATTTCTGCCGACACCTGATGTCACAACAGTGGAACGTCTCGCCGGGAGTTAATATCATCCTGCTCTTTATAGGTTCTGTCTAACTGGGGAAAGTATTGCATTTTCATTTAGATTTCAATGTCGGGGTGGGGCTTATATTTATGGTTCATCATAATACATTTCTTCTATTTGTTCCATTTGAATATTGCTAAATAAATAAAAAGTATGATGATGATCTAGTTAATGTTTTTGGTGTTATTATGTACAGCAGGATTCTTATGGTGACTTATGGTGATTTTTTTCCTCCATTGTTATTAGTATGTCTCTATCTTGTCCCGTTCTCTTTGAAATGAAACCGGGGATGTTCAACATGTTGGATTGTTTTGGTCCGATATCTCAGTGTTCGGTGCGCGACCCCGTTGATAATACCAGAGAGCGAGACGACTGAAACACGGCGGGGAATCCGAAATACACACAAAAATCCAGCTTCCATGTCTCACTAGAAGATCTGGTGGAGGGTGGAGACGTTTGGTTGGAGTATTTTTCTTGTTCTCTGTTATAAACAGTCCTTAAACCATCACCTTTCCTTCTTCCTGGTCGGCCGTGTTTGAAAACTATTCATAGGGCGGCGAGAATCTTTGATTTTTAACCCTGTTATTATTTAAGGACTGAGCTGGACCTGCTGTGAGAATAGATACTTCTGCCATAACTTCCATTTTGCTTCATCTTACTGAAGAATCTCTTTTTTTATATATAAAGCCAACATAGATTTTAGGGTGAAGCTAAAAATGTACTTACAGCAATATCTCTTTAAATTTAGCATCTGGAATAAATTAATTTTCCTCTATTGCGAATAAATTTAGGAACAAATGTAACTTTATCCTAATTTCGTCTTATTTAGATTTTGCTCAATATGCAATAATCATTAATAATAATAATTCCTGGTGAACCAATTGGACTCGGCATGTTTGCTGACTCCATGTCTGAACTCTGCATGTCTTTCTTTCTCCCTCTTCATTAAAGAGGTTCTCTCAATCCTCCTCTTCATCACTACCTTCCTCCTCTCCCTGAGCTCCTCGACTTTGATCTCCATCACTTTTCTGTTGCTCTCCTCTCAACTTACTTGGTTGATTAGTGCCTGTTTCCCTCACCTCAGTCTTTGGTGAGAAAGAAAACAAGAGTTGCTCCGTTTTGTCTTTATTTTGTGGGATTTAGAACAGTTTTATAATATGTTTTGAGCAAATGTTTAATGACTCAGTTTCTCTAACACAGACCTAAGGTGAGACTTAACTTAACATTCAGGGCTGTACGTTTACTTGTCTGATGCTGCAGAGTTTGACAGTTTTGCAGCACAGAGAAGAAAGCTTCAGCTCTGCAACTACGTATTGTCTCACAAGTGTGTAGGTTTGCTGCATATCCGACTTCAGAGGAAGAAGCGTACCGGTCCTTTGGGTCGAGCCCACTAGCATCCTGTTCACTGCAGCCACTTTCATCCTATTTAAAAAATGACTTGCGTTGCCTGTGCGGATTATTGCTGCTGAAGATTCAGTTTTAGTTGATTTTAGCGGCCACTGTGGACAAAAGCGGTATCGTTTTTGCCTGAAAGAAGACTGCATTTCTCATGAGCACCAACACATAGCTGGTTGCCTGCAGTTGGATTGAAGTACATTTCTGTCTCCAGTGTCTGTGTGAAGGATGAATAGCGATGAGGTGATGAATCTAATTGTGGTGAAACAATGTCAGATGATGATGTTGGAGATAAGAAACGGGGAGGTGACGTATGCAGTAAAGCAGTTATCACACTTGTTTTGTGTGTCAGGGTTCCTGCCACCCTCCTCAAAGTTGCTTAGTACTGGTTAAGGCAGTACTGACCCCCTCGGGCCACGACAGAGGCGTCATTCAACAAGCTGTAAGTCGACGAATGATCACTAAAGTTATGAAAATATTTTATGAAGGTTGAAAATTGACTTAGCGTTGCATTAACATTTGATCAGATTTTGTCCCATTTATTTTATTCAGTTCGGGGGAAGAAACATTAATGTTAGAGACAGTTAAACATTGCTGTGGTCACCCTTTGGCTTAACTCGTCTAATTTATGATGTTTTATGTGGCTTTAAAACAGGATAATTATTCAGGCGTCCAGCAAATGTCATCATCCAGTTACATTCGGGGTGGTGCCTGCTGACAGAGAGACGGAGAAAAAAGGGAGAACTCAGGAGATCAAATAAAGGATGAAAGAGTCTGCAGCCGAAAGGTGGAGGCACAGAAGACGGAGCTGGAGGACGGCAGGTCAGACCGTCGGAAAGCGCTGAGAGGTCCCTGGGTGGGGGGGGGCAACCAGGTTCCCCCAGCGAGGCGAGGGGAAGGATCTGTCAGCGGGTTTTGTTGCAGCGCGTTTCATTGTTGTTTTAGGAAGCATGAAAGATTCGGGGAGATGAAACCAGCGGCTGGTTGGCGGGGAGGAGGCGGCTCTGGTGTAGCAGGAACAACCTGGGGGGAGCTGAGGGGGTCTTCAACCTGCAGGCTAACAGAAACCCAACGTGACGACGGAGGTGCGCTTCAAAAAGTCAAAAAAATATATATAATTTGGACGAGCTAACTCGGTTTTACATCGTCTGATGAAAAGAAGGGCAATTTTAAAGTGTTCACAAACAGGTAGAACCGAGGATTTAGTTTTATTTATTCACCTTTGACTTACTTTGCGCTTTAAAATAAATTTTAAAAAATCCAAATTGCCATTTTCTTTAGCTCAAGTGTTTTTTTGTGGACTTACTGGGCTTTGACTTGGATCTGCTTTAATAAATCCACAAAACGAAAGAAATCCCTGCCTGATTAAATCTGCCACCATTTGGATTAAACTGTGCACTAAATCTACTTGTTGCAGCAACAATGAAAGCGTTTCAAATGACGTAAGACAGGATGATGGAAGCAACAAAACCCCCCATTTTAAGGCACATTTTTAAAGTGAAGGGACAATAATTCAAGACAAATGGAAATCAGTTGGGGGTTGTTAAAATTAAATCAGATTAAAAATCCTGAATGGAGAAAAAACAAAAACACAGAAGAAATATTAAAAACGCCCCCAAAATCAAAATCTGGCCACATTTTTAGCCTTTTGTTCGAACAAAGCCTGAAGTTCTGCAAAAGTTAAAAATTAAAACTCCTCTATTGTAGCCGTAGTAAGAAAATCTTGTTTTTCTTATGAAAATAAAGTCACAAGAAAAAAAGGCCTAATGTTACAGTTGGATGAGTGCAAGGTTGCAACAGTACGATAAAAGAAGAAAATGTCATTAATTAACAATGTTTGGTTTGATTTCTTTAAAAACCTTTTAAAATCATAATAATTTGATTGTAACTAATTGCAAATTGGCGGCATATGAATTAACAGAAATGAATTGACTATTCCAAGAATAAAGTTCCCCCGCGTCGTTTTCCATCCCATATTATTACCACTTTATTCTTGTAATGATATGCATTTATTCTCCTACTTTAAAAGAACATTTTCTTAGTCACAGGACAGAGCTGCCATGATTTCCTCAAACAAACCCCATCTCCACTCTCGGGACGATGTTTTTTACATTTTTGTAATCATTTTCTAACAACTTCAGGCTTTTTGTTAGAACAAACTGTTGAAACTGTACTTGGTTTTGATTTAAAACGCTACGGATTATCAGAATGTCATAGTGTCATTAATTCAAATCTGATACTGGACGTCTTGCTGGGACCTCATAACTGATGGTTTCTGTGTGTCTTGGTGAAATATCTCTTGTTTCTATTGTAAGCATTACTTAAACATTTTTGACATTCACTTAAACATCTATTATTCCTACTTCTCCACTTACTGTAAAGCAGTTGGGATTATATGGTATTGTTCATTTCTTTGTGGCTGAACAGCTCTAGTAACACTCATGTCTGGTGTGGGGGGATGCAGCCATATTGTTTCACCTGCACTGAACATTAGCCGCCGTATAGCTTGACGCAGTTGGTAGCAATTTTGCCTTGCAGCAAGAGGGTCCTGGGTTGAAATCCCTGCCTGGGTCTATCTGTACGGCGCTTGCATGTTCCACCTGTGCCTGTTAGTTGTTAGTTCACTCTGGGTACCCCAGCTTCATTTTCACCACCCAAACACCAAGTTTTGCCACCAAATCGGTCAATGCGGTCACGTCACTGACGAGGCCAGACGTCGTCAATTTGGACGTCCAAAGCAAGCAGTGCTGAGTTTGGCTTTCTTCTTTTCTACAGCTTCCTTTGTCTTGCGCTGATCTTGTCACGATACGGTCGCCTCCCGTCGCTCAACAACTCTGACGTAAACACAACGCTGCTGTGTGACGTCTGTGTTCTACTTTTGTGCATTGGGGTAAAAAAAAAAGTGAATTTAGCATCAAGACCTGCCGTCTCCTCAAGTCCTCCGGTGTCTTGTACTTACTAGAAAAATGTTGTTTTCTGAAGTTAACATCTGTGCAGATTCCTTCACTCTACTGTTGACAACTAGATTTATTTTCGGTGTGTTTGGGAGAACCTTCCGGTTTGTCCACAAAGCGTTCTTAGCTGTAAATTATTGAACATCTAGAGTGCTTTAAAAATGTCGATTCAGATTCCCTCTGTCTAAACATTTGTGGTTGTGAAGGCTTTTCTGTTTTCTTTGTTCTGTTGTAAATGTTAAGCTGCTGTAATCTTAACAGACAACAACATCTGCTCCCATGTTGCAGAGCAGAGGGCGTTTGGTGGACTGTAATGGATAGATGCAACCTAATACACGGATTACAGCAGCCTGATGCAGACGGTGTTCTTCAGCTTTTGCTCCTCCTTGTTTACCTTTACCCCAGATTTCCTTCCCTCCTCTGAGTCCCGCTATAAAACGATAGACGGAGACGGAGCTGAGCACCGATTCTTTGTTTGTCAGACGAGGTCAGATCCCGATTCCTTTGAGGTCCGGTTTCAGACGTTCAGAGGCCCCATAGCGCCCGCTGCTTCCTCTGGTATACAGCCAGAAAACCCGGCCATGATGACAACTCTCCTCACTCCGCCTGCAGAACAACGAACTCTGATCACCTCTGCTGTGCGGAACAATGAAATCTATGTTTTTGTTTAGGTTTGGACCAATAAAACATAAAGACTTGACGAGTAACGCCACAGATAGCATTAAAGATTAAACTTCCTGTGCAGTCATGTCTCCTGCAGTCACCTGCTGTGCCAACTGATCACAGCGAAACACTGAACGCCAAGGTCACCTATCTGCTGCAGGGAGGATATGTTTAAACATGATTAACAAGCTGACAAAAACCGATCCAAGTCGTCTAATAACTCGTAAAAAAAGCAGGTTAGACTTCCTGTCATCTTGCTTCACCTTCCCTCTGGAAACCTTCCCATGGCCGCCGCTTCGGCAGCAGAGCTGCATGCTGGACACGGCATGCATGATGGTATATATCGCAAATGTGTCATCATAGGAATGTTGGTGTGCACAATATTCATATTTTAAAGCTAGTGCAAAAATTATCTAGGTATATTTTAAAGGGATTCTTAAGTTGTATTTAAATTGGCGTTTTCACAATGATCTTGTGTGCATGTGGGTCACTTTGGTGTCTTAGACATAGAGGAGGAAGACCAAATTAGAAAGGTAAAAAGAAACAATCACATAAACTCATTGCAATGTTTAGCAATATTATCCATTTCTAATATCGTTCAGACGTAATCTGGACTTTTTGTATTAAAGCAACACTAAAGAGGTTTCAGTGTTGGTTGTTTTTGGCGATTTAACGATGAGGTGAAACAATGTCATATGATGATGTTGAAAATAAGAAACGGGTGAAGTGACCTTAAAGCAAGGGGCATAAATCAGCACCTTTGCAGTTTTTTTTGGGTGGCAGGGTTCGTGGCACCTTCCTCAAAGTTGCTTAGTGCCGTTTTAAAGCAATGCTGAGTCATTCAACGAGCTGTAAGTTGACGTATGATCACAAAAGTTATGAAAGTGTTTTATAAAGCTTGAAAAGTTACTTAGTGTCGCTTTAAGATAAACTACTCAAATACTGAAGCTGGTTTTGTTAAGGCGACTGTTGACAGTTTGACTGAGACCTCTTTGTCTGAATCCTGGGCCAGCTGTTTTCCTGCTTGACGTTTGTATGTTCATTCCATGCATGCGATGCTTCTCTGAGGGTACCCCGATTTCCTTCTGTAGTCCAAAGACGTCGATGTTTGGTTAACTTTGGTTAACGTTTGGTTAGCTGTGAGTGTTTGCTACCGTTGCTGCCTCTCCAGAGAATCAGCCCCAGACCCCGCCCACCTTGCCGTGCAGGTATATGCAATAGATTAGGAAAGTATCTGCATCAACTTTACCATCTGCAGTTTGTTTTTATTGTCATTTTTCAACAAAATTCAGCTTTTTGGTCATTTTTCCATTTTATTTTGTGTGTTAAAAAAGGATCTTTTTTGACTAAATTTGGATTCATAAAAGACAGACTGACAGTTTTTTTTTTGATGCAATGTAACACTCAAAGACATGAAGCACTGTACATTAAAACATCAAAACAAAACAGATCCTAACGTGTTTAAGCTCAAGACATGTAGTTATAAAGAATCTGACGCATATTATACAACACAAATAACCATCCCTTTGGTCACTCAGAGGTTTGGATGATCTTAAAGGGGCGTAGGAGGCTCAAGATGCAGAAATACACATTTCCCTTCGTCCTGCAGGATAGTGGGAACTGTAGGCTGATTGTGAAACTCCTTATACAAGCATTTATATATATTTTTTCACCCCAGCGACTCTGACGAGGTCAGTTTAAGTATCGGTTCCCCTTCCCTCTGATTTATGATGTGTGTGAACCCTTTTTTCCCTCGCGTTAACGTGTCATCATGCGTGTGTTCGTAACTCCTCAGGATGTCTGCGTCCTGACTGGCTTGGCTTCTCGGTTCCCTTTGGCTTTTTCCTCATCCTGTTTTCACAGTTTCACGCTCACACCTGGGTCCTCATCGATCTCAACTTCAAATCACATCATAAAAAATAAAAAAACCTGCCGAGGCTGACAGAGGGGTTCCTCCAGCATGGGTTAAACATTTGTTTCCCTTTTGAAAACTTGTTTTTGTTGTATACAAAGAACTTTTAGAATAAAGCTATAAAGCTGCATGGTAAGGTTTTTTTTTAGAGCAAAAACAAAGAGTGCTACCATTAATCTAACGGTTCAGGTTCCAGTGCCAACAAAATAGCCTCAACAACCGCGCCCCCTGCTGAGATCGTACATGAATGCAGAACAGAGGAGGTTCTAACAATCATGGACAAAAGTAGTGGGAGTCAGCAAAGACAGATGGCGGTTCTGGTTTGGTTTCACAACGTTGCATGATAAAAAATTCCCTCTACGATTAAATCTTTCAGTTTTAAACCAAAAGATGTCCTCTTTTCTTCTTGTGGCAACCAGTAATTCAATCCATGTTTGAGCTTCGAGTCTAAAGAAAGCTTCTGGTTCTTTAAACAAACCTCTTTCAGATACCCTCAGCACGTCTGTTTATGGTGCAAACAATAAAAGCAGGAAGTCATCTCTGTGCTTAGTGTTTAGTTATAGTGTATTGTTCTCATTTTTGTGCACTTATAACAGCTCGCTCGTCTTGCAACGCTTCACTGAACTGGAACCGCAACGTTTAGCTTGGAGTCTGGACTGGATTTTCCAGGTAAAGGTAAAGTCGTTGTGGGCGTGTCGCTCACACTGCCTGCAGCTTGAATAAATAAGCCTTTAGTGTGCCGTTACAACAGGTGCAGGTTTATGTGTCTTATCTTATTGTAACGTACATTTCTCTTCATCAGCTGTTCAGCGTTAGACTCAGAAACGTACATTTGGTTTAGAAGTGTAAAAGTCAAACGAGTTTTCTCTTGTTTGTCCAACAGTTGGGCAGAAAGGTGGACGTTTGGCCCTGGGCACTCTTTGTTTAACAAGACAATGAGTCTCCCATTGCTCAGGATGTTGAATGGAAAAATACAAACATAAAGCAAACCGAGTATATGAGAAGATCTCACTACATTTTATTTTTGTTGTATCTGTTGAATGTTGTTAAAAGTTCCTGTATAGGAAGTATAATATCAGGAAATGGCTTATTATGACCTGTTGTGTTTTTATTTCCGTCAAGATTTTTTACAACAATTTAATGCCAGACTAAACAATAATTTAAAAAAAAGATTTAGTATCTTGATGAGGAAAGTTTTCTCTAATTTATTACATATGTCTTAAGATCTAAGTTAATGTTTGCTTGTACCTTTAGCACACAAGTTTAAATGACCATTAAAGCACTTAAAAACATTTGGTTTTTGTGTCAGAAATAATAAGTGATCTAAGTAAAGAAACATAGACGTATATATGTGGTATAGAGTATTTATGGAAGTAGTTACCTTGCAGTAGCATTTATGTTTATAAAGCTTAGATGAAGTTTTAAGGTTACTTTATCTCATTAATGCACGTGACTCATTGGTGGCTTCTAAGTTTACCATGCATACATGATGTAAAAGTTTCTAGCTGAAGTTGAAGAAACTGCTTTATTATTTGCACTGACAGCCTCAGGATGAAACACCAACAGCTTTGAAGGCACAAGTTAGCGTCTGTCTTAAAGTCAGCTTCTAGCCATCACTTTAGCTTTGTGTTATATAAACTTTTTGTTTATATAACCGTATTAGCTAAATTAATCACTCTCTAAAGTGAAATTATTATTAGATTGAGCATATTTTTTCAGCCTTCAAAGCTAAAATGAGCCAAACCATGCTACTAACTTTAAGTCACCTCCTAGGGTTCACTTGTCCTTTATTTTAACCTGTAGTACCAAAAAGTACCAATCAAGCTTTGGCTAGTTTTTAAGCAATGTTTTCTGGAATCAATGATTTAATAGATCATTATGATCATTGATTGTTTGCCCTGTGAGTTAAGAGATGTAAACATGTGTTAGGATACACATACATACATGCTCATACATGCTTTATTCTTGCAAATGAAACACAAATATACATTTGCTGTCTCCGCTTGTATTTTGTTGACTTGTTTAATGGTTTTCCATTGTCTTCGGATGTAGATCATGTTTATAGACGAGAATGTTTCGAAGCCAAGCTCTTAATTCTTGGAATCCAATCCGTCCTCCAGAGAGCTGTGAGGTTGTGCTCACTTCAGTTTAAATGTCAGCCTGATGGAGAGTCAAACCTGCACCTGCTGGTGTTTTCTGGTGACGATGGTGATGACTGGCCGTCACGCCGCGACCACTCGTGCTTATTTGCTTCCTGTTTGCAGATGGAGCCGGTTTGTAAACGGGGCTCATCGGCCTGCGTTTTTGGTTTGTTTGGTGAGAGTGGAACATGTCGCTGTGGTGAACTCATCATAACTATGGCAGCTTCTCTCTCTCTTTCTCTGTTTCTCTGCCTTCTCTCTGTATTTTTCTCTGCTTCAATCGATCTGTTGCCCCCTTTTTTTTTTTTTCAAGCGTGACATGGACCCGCAGCCTGGAGGCAAGATGTTAACGCCGGGAGTAACGGTGTGAGAGAGCTTGTGTAAAGCCCCCCCCCCCCCCCCCCC
>JAVLVB010000650.1:191933-205742 GCA_032876305.1 Orestias chungarensis
AAAGTCATTAATTAATGAGTTAACCTAATGTTGATGGGTCTTAATAAAACATAAGCAGCATTTATATAATATGCTGAACTAAAAAAAGATGCAGCATACTAATAAATTGAAGTAGTTACTTTATCAGCTGTTGCTTTCGTACGTTATTACTAAACATATTAATATAATGCTAAAAAAAAAGGATGAAAATAAAAAAATACAATTAAGCTAAAGATGAAGCTCTCGGTTGTCATGACAATAAACAACACCAGGGGTGAGAGCCGCACCTGAGCTTTTTGCCACTATGGTCGGATGAAGAAATCTTAAATTAAGTAAATTAACTCACTAAACCCCTCAACTGTACTTAATCCGATCGCATATATTTATTACAAGATAACAAACTTTTTATGTAACGCTCTTCACGTTCCAAAAATCCTCAAAGATTGTTGAGACCTTTTTAAAACATGAGGTTGATTAGGTGTTAAGCATGGCACCAGGAGGGTTACGGCTGTTCTCTCAATACACAGCTAGATTTTCCTTCTGTGAGACAGAGCAAAACAAAAAAGGATGGTTGCTGGAAAAAAAACCAAAAACAGACACATTTAGGAGAGGGGGTTGGCTTGGAGCCCCTCAGGCATTTTACTCATGCAGAGAATGTAATGAAATTTGAGCTACTTCCTTCCCTCTTCATCGCTTTTCTCCACAAACATGGCAGATAAACCAGATGTGTGTTTTGCTGATCACCCTCAAGTTGATTTTTTTGGTCCTTATGGAGCAGAGTTGGTCTAGAAACCTGTAGAAATCCTGCAGTAAAAAGCAGCTGTTGCTGTTAGACATGCACCGATCAGGCTTCTGGCTAATACCGATTTACAGGTTTCTTTTAGGTCTGACCTGCTCATTCGAATCTTTACCTATTCCTGTTTTTCATTATCATACACAATTAAAGGGGTACATTTGGAAATCCAGGGGGGCTAGGAACCAGAGCTGTCTATTTTCAATGTCTTCAGCATCAGCTACACTTTAATATGCATTAATATTAGGAATGCACCAATATGGAAGTTTGGACCAAAATGATAGAAAAATGGAAAATATTGCCCATGATGATGCTAATATTCCACATCTCTAATCAAAACACCCGGTGAGAACCATCTTAGGACTATCACGAAATCTTAAATCTACAGTCTATGTTGTCTCCACTGTTGAGTGTACAACCAATCAGCTGCAAGAAAATTAAATGGTATTCCTGGATTGGCTGATTTTGGATTTTAGCCTACCAAGCTACATTTTCAACTTAAAATTCAAGATATGATTTGTGATTTCAAATTTGATGATCAAGGTTATTTTCTATAAATCAGTGCGTTGGCTACTGGTCAAAGTGTGTATGGAGCGAAGACTCAAGTATTGTTACCTCGAAACAATTCAGAGCCAATTTACAGTTTGAGTTTGTTTTTAGGGGATATTCCTTTGGTGAACATTAATGTTTTGATCTTAGTTACACATAAATGACTAACAGATGGAGGTTTCACTGGGGACACTTTCCTTGCATTCCTGCGAAATGTCGCTCTGTCCTTCAGGCTTTTCTTAGAAACAAGTGGTTTCTTTTTTTACCCCTCTAGTCCAGAACTGTGTATGCAGATTAACTCACACTTACCTGTCGCTAACGCCGAACACGCCACATGATTTTGTGTCCTCCTGCTCATTAGGACATCACGACGCCATCCTAACTACATCTGAGCCTCCTAGCTGATGATTTGTGACGATTCTTACACAGACTTTCTTGCATTTGAGGCCATTAAGGGAATTTGCTTTAATATTATTTATATGTTTGTTCCAAACCCCCAAATAAACCTGTTGCATATGTTACCTCTGCTGCTTTGGGAACATAATAGTTACTGTTTACTTGAACCTAATTTATAAGCACTAAAAAAGTGCTTATAAATTACAATCTTCACAAAAATAAATCAGGAAACTAGAATGAATCAGACAAAGCTTATTTATTTTAATGAGACAAGAATGAAGCAGAATTGTCTTTTTGCCATATTTTATGCCACGAGTGTCTAAATTGGGCCAAAAATGCTTTCTATATCATAAAAGGCAATCTTGTGTCATGTGAAACTGACACAAAATGAAAGCAAATAAACAGTTTTTAAATCTCATCTCTCTCTTTTTTTTTTATAACCGTAAAACCACAAATATTTTTAAGCTCCTGTTGAGTTTCAGAGGTTATAAAAAGTCATTCTGATCATTTCTTTATGATCCTGTATGTAAGGAAAGCTCCAACTGTGTTGAATGTACAGGATAGAGTTGATCAACACGCTCTGTTGCTGCTGAACTCTGGGGAAAGATCTGCAGTGTTGCTTCGTTTTCATCCCTAGTCTGTGACTAGCACCGTGTTTTTCTGCTCGCTATTCATCTGTCTGACTATAATCACACTGACAGAGGCGACTAAAAATGAGATTCAGGCAGAGGTTGAGCTTTCTAAGAGAGATGGGGAAACAGGAGAGGATAAAATAAGAGATTTCTTCACTGAACTCCAGTCCATCCCTAAATCACCTCTCAGGACTTTTATTAATTTTAATGTTTTTATGGGGTTTGTTTTTTCTTCTGGCTGAATTAGGAGGTGTTGGGAAATGGTGTAGGGAGCTGGATGATGGGGGAAGTCGGTGGTTTATGGATCTTAATGGGCTCATCTAAATGTAAATGAGTGGCGAGGAGGAGACAAACTGTCTGCTGCTGGGATTGGAAAATGTTTAGCTGGAGGGGAAATCATCTTTGGCTCCAGGGTTCACTGCAGTCCTCCTCAACATGTTTTACGGAAGGAAACGAGGATTACTGTCACTGGATCGTGTTGAAGGTTTCAGCAACTTTTACTTATGTTAATGAAATATTGAACTTTTCTTATTGTTCCCCTGAAAACAATCCTTCTTTTAAATCTTTTCACAAACATATCCAATAGTTTTCTAAAGTGACTGAACATGTTTGTCTCATTTTGTCCTACTTTGACGTCATCAGTGTGAGACGTGCGTCATAATTGTGCAGCAGAAGAAGCCAGACGTGGTCAATGTGGATGTAAGTAATGTCCGAAGCAAGCAGTGCCGAGTTTAGCCTTCTTTTTCATCTGCTCCCTTCGTCTTGTTCTGATCTGGTGACGATACGGTCGGCTCCCGTCGCTCAACTACTTTCGCGTCTTTCCTCAGACGGCGGCGTCCGTCGTTACCGACGTAAACGTCGCGCTGACGTCTACGTTCTTCTTCTGCGCATTTGGGTTACTTTGGGGTCGTAAACGGTTTACACGGAAGTTTGATGGCTGACTGGTTTAATTCGTAGTTTGAATGACGATGCAAAAAAAGCTGTTTACAGCTAAAAATCTGAGTTTAGCATTAAGACCTTTTAATAATTAAATTACTCTGAATCCGTTTGCTTTTATTTTTGGATTTTGTCCATTTTATCGGGTTAATTTCTAACCTTTCATCTGTGATTTCAGAAAATCTTTCACTGCGTCATGAAAAATTCATTGATGTTCTCTTTAGCTTCTTTGTGTGACGCATGTTTAAAACACTCTTTTCAAAGTAAGCCCGATTTCATTGGTCTTATTACCGTTACGTTAGCTTAGATGCAGCTATATGTGAAACAGACAAAAATCAATTTTTTACCTTTAGTTTTTCTGTCTTAAAGAATTACAGGGATATTTGGTTGGGGTTAGAGGTTAATCCTCATCTGACATGATTTTCGAAAGCTGCTCTGCACCAATGCGAGAGCTGGATGCCTGGAAAAAAAACATATTTCAGAAGCATTTTGAACATGCATGCTCCCAAATCTGGGATCCCACCTGCTAAAGCTGTCCAGTTTAAACCTGCTCCATAATCTGAGTGTCTCTGGCAGATGAGGCTCCAGCTGCTCTGTTAGCAGGTCAAACTGGGATTTGTGGTGGTTGATTACCGCCCAGCGCTGCAGATATACCCACCAGTGGTCTGACTCGGGGTGTGTGTGTGTGATGGAGGATTAGCTATATTAGCCGTGCTGGATAAACACATGTGGCCGCCACAGACGCTGCTGACACTCTATCCGTACAGTCGGAGAGACTGGAGCGGCCAGAGAAGGGTAACATTCAGATACGGTGTGACATAAAAAATAAAATAAAAATCTGCTTTGGTTTCTGGAGATCTGAACGGTGTTTAAAAAAAAGCTCCCGCGCTGCCGGTTTGCGTGTTTGGAGTCGTGGGCCTCCAGGATCGGAACATGATGGCCCGTTTCCAGGTTCCAGGAGGATGACGTCCAGCTTCAGATGTTATTTCATCTGAATTACTGGAGGACTTCGCATCGCCATCGACATATTTGCATTGCAGCGCCTCTTGACTCCGTATCCTTAAGGAGTTATTTATAGTGTGGCCTCCTCAGGAAAAGCTCGAGGGGTTTACTTTAATACAATGCCGGGACGGTAAGGCACCAGCCACGACTCTGGGTATGTTCTTACAGCAGGTCTTGATGGTAACATAAAATTTTTGAAATCGTTTATGGTACTAATTAATGTTTTATGACTTCATAGCGACCTACCTGAAGACGAAGAACTTGGATGGATGCCACTTACTTTGTATCTGGTCTGGTCTTAAATTTGTTTAGAACAGGACATGACGGGTTGTTTTTGAGCTCTTCTTACCTACATCGTTTTATCAGACACATTCTGTTTAGCATGTTTCTTTAGTCAGTAAATAATCAACTCAAAATATATTGAATAGCAAAGCATCACCGGTCTAAACAGTCATGTTGCAAGTTACCAGACCTATCTGTCAAATAATATCTCTGTACCAGAGAAAGCCAGATGTGGTTAATCTGGATGTAAACACTGTCTGAAGTCATCTTTGTTACTCTCAGGCTACGTTCACACAACAGTGTTAAACACTCACTTTGCTAAAATTCTACTGCTGGACAATTACGTTGCACGTCTTTAAAAGCTGACTAAAATGTGTCCTGAATGCAGATATGGAACTGAACTGTTTAAGGTTTCCTGAAAAACTCGGATATGCGTCTCATTTGCCGGACGTGTGAACGCAGCATTACAACTGTAAGTGTTGCTGCAATCTGGGAAGAGTTTTTGAAATGTATTATTTCATAGAGATAAAGAATATCCACTATTGAATCTAATCAGTAAATGTAACCCAAGACACTCAGTAATTATAAAACCCAAAGCCTGCATTTTAGGAGGAACTCTATTTGCATTAATGTACAGGAAAATCAACACAAACATCTCGGACCAATGTCATGCTTGGAGCTGGAGACCCAAGGTTGGAGGGCTTGTATTGCAGTCACTGTATGAACGACTGTAGTAGAGCTATGGAGAATATATGGATAAATGACTTTTAAGGCTTAACTGAAATTAATCTGATGCCACCTGTCGTATAATCCACTTGCTTTGTCAGTAACTGACCAATTGGTGGTCGGTATTCTGCCCTGCGACAGACTGGCGACCTTGTCTGCCTGGCCGCCGCCTCTTAACCGATGACCACCGATGGTAAACCCTGCTAAGATTCTCGCCTCATCGGAGACCTCACACGAAGTTTAGCTGTGTGGAGTCGACTCTTTGTCCTTCTTTGGCGTTGTCACTCCTTGCAAAGTCATTTGTCATCGTTTTAACGCGCGGATTTGTGCACGTGATAGATTTCGTGGCTCTTCACACCCAGTCGCCGCGGTTGCACTTGGCCAGTTTAAAAGTTACACCCTTAAATTACACATTTCCGCTGCCAAACCAGGTTCAGCTCAACGCTTCGTCTCTTCGGGTTTTAAAGTGAGAGACGCTGAAAGTGGACCCACTTGAGCTGCAAACCTCACATTTATATTCGTCTTTTGTTATTGTCTTTTTCTTCAGCTTAATGCTGAGAGAAACCTCCACCAACTAAAAACCTTCACTCTGAAATGGAGTAGGTTCAGCGTGACTCGGTCTCACCCAATTATTCAACACGAATCGACTACGATCCAGCAGAAAGAGACTTCTAGAGTTTCTTTTGCTTGCGTTTTTAATCGTCTGCTCTCTGGACTCGGGTTATGGAGCTGGAGATGAAGACGGGCTTTTCTGCTTTTCAGAAAGAGCTCATCTTGAAGCGGCAAAGATCGATTTGGGTTGAACCCTGTAGTGTGAGAGGCGAAACGTCGACGTTGAAGGACTTTTCTTTCCTCACACTCCTGCAACTTCCTCTGTTATGGAGAGTCGTTTGACACATGACTGGAAGAAGGGAATGAAAGCAGAGGAGGGAGCAAGAGAGATGACTGTCAGTCCAGTTCATGCAGTCCATAGTTTGCATGAAAAGATAACTGAGCAGGCGGACTTTTAACGATCAGCTCCTCACAGATTGAAACCACATTGTTGCAGCTGGTATTTCCTCCCAGTCAGAGCGCGCTGGGATACTGGGTGGAGCTCCGACTCGGGAATGCGAGTGCCTTGCCAAGTAGCACTGCAGCTGACTCCGCTTCAGCACATGGATGGAAATTACCTCCACTGCTCTCAGGGTGCCAGGCGGGAGACAGCTGTGCTGCGTTTGGAAAGAAGCGCCGTCACTCACCGAGCACCGATGCTTAGCGGAGGTTTTCCAGCTCGTGGTGACGTCTCCCATCCCTCTGATGCAGATGTGAGCATTTTAAAGTGTCGCATTCGAACAGGCAATGAAAGCTGCAAATATTTAATATAACTTGCACAATTTGGCCAACTTTTTCAAGTTCAACTTTAATAATCCCCAAAAAATGCAATTAAGCTCAACTCAAAAGTACAATGAAATAGAACACAAAGATTCTCATTCAGCTACATTCACCATCAACACCAACACTGTCAGTGCAACATGAGCAATATGACTGCTGGTAAATACATCCAAGGACAATCAAAAAAACAATCCAATAGAAACCTCTTTAGCTACTGGCCACCCGAACTTAAAAGCCGAATGGGTTGGTTAAGAATGGATTTTTGGGTACGCTTGAGGTACTTTTAGACTTTTCCGAACAAGAGTTAACGCGCTGAAAGGGAGATGCAAATAATAATTGTTGATTAAGTTTGGATTCAACAAACATCTGACATTTTTCTCGCCTTTTAAAAGTCTACTTAGAAATTCAGGTGATGATTGAAAGAAAACAGGAGCTGAAAAAAATAGCTTTCTTCATTTTGCCATTAAAAAGAAAAAACCTTCTATTGATGGTTTTTGGCTTTTCTCATGCACAAAAGCGCACTTTACATTGCCTGGTAGATTCACTTCAAACCAGTCGATGGATCACGTCTAATTCGCATTTTCTTGTTTTTCTTGTGACATTTCCAAAGCTGGTTTAAAACTTGCATGATAATTGGATGGAAACACAGCTGTAGATACTGATTCTACACTCTGCACGTGAAATAAAGGCTTTATTTTGAGAGCTGTGTGATAAAATCCTGTTATTGGTGAATTTCGGATTTTACCATTTGTCTTCGCCTCTCTCTACATAGCATGAAAAGCATTAACCCATTAAGCTATTAGCATTTCAGCCAAACCTTGTTGCATCCCAAGTCACACTTTAGGACTAATTAAATCGGGTTGGAAAACTTCTGGTAAATGTTTGGGTGTAGATTAGGGGATGGTCAATATCTCAGCAGTGGTATCGATGCCGGGCAGGATTGACGGGTGTTTAACTGAAGTAGAGGAGCAATATCGTTTGTCTGGTTGCCTTTATATAGCCCAGGGAAAAATAACTAATGTCTCTAACAATCTGGTATCTGTCCAAGTCATCAGCATTGGGCAAAATATTCAATTTAGTGCTCTCCTACAGTGAAAACAAATAAATGCAAAGACTTTGAGATGATAGGAAGATGTAAAAACTTATGGCTAAGCAAACAAGTGTAATCCACACAAAATAAAACGTTTGTAACGTCGCCTTGTGGTTGGCCATGGCTCAGGAGGTTGCCGGTTCGAACCCCCCATCTATTTGACTCACTCACTCAGGCGGCCTAGCGATGCAGATTGAGTTGGTTATTATTTTAAAAGTGCTCTGCACAATATGCTGAGTGAAAAATCAACCAAAGTCTGGAGAGAACCTTTGAGAAAAGCGGCCAGTCCTCCTGGGAGGCCCAATAAGCCCTCTGGCTGCTTCGGTTGGGCTTCAGTCTTGCAGTTTCTGCCTTTAGCTACTGAAAACCAATTAAAATCTGTTTGAAAATCTAATTCCGTTTGATGTATTATTATTTTTTTGCAACCAGTTTATTATACTGTGTGTGAGTTTAATCTGCAGGAATTAGGGTAATTTGTGCTGAGAGACTGTGGGCAGCTGTGATTATGAGGCAGTGATGGAAGCCTGTGGGCCTCCATCAACATGAAACCCTCGTGATTTCTTCACCCTGCATATTTATTTATACCAGTTACAGATATTTGGCGCTGGGACGAAGCGACGCCCCTCATTCACATGCCGCTGGCCTCACTGCTGGAGCGGACCGGCTTCTGTCTGGTGCTGAAAGACTCCATTATAGGAAGGAAGCAGTGAGAAGTTGCAGGGTTGCCTTTTCCACGCTCTGATTTTACGCTTTAAGGAAGTCGACCTTCGATTTTTGTGAACTCCTCACAGCTTGCATCCAAACTCTGTTGTTTATTCTGTAAAAACAGCTTTTTTTCCATATTTCTGTTGTTTGGTGAGAAAGCAAAAATGAAAGCAGAATTTGCAGCCCTGTTGAAGGACTGAGCGCTGTAGGTTTGCTGGCGAACACATCTCCTCCGGCGCTCTGATACCCCCTCATTTTGCTCTTGACTCAGTCTGGGTCACTGCTTCCTCCCCGTCTTCATCCCTTTATTCAAGCTGCAGCTGGCGGATGTAATTGAATTGAGGAGGAAGCCTTTTCTTAGGCATGCAGCACCACAAATGATGAGGACTCATCACCTATGGCTGTTTCTATTTAGTTTTGGGTCTTATTGATATTCATGGGATTTAGCAGCCCCACACACACTCACATGTTATTACATATTTCTATAAGCTACATCTTACCTAAACTCAGTTCACCTGAACCAGTAGGTCCTCAAAACCTGGTATTTCCTGGAATAGTGGGGCCTCACAATGAGACAAAAGCTTAAACTAACACGCACATCTGGGATGGAAATATCCGCTTCAACAGCTTTTCTGCCAAAGCAATCAATTCGCGACGAGACGGTTTGTGTTTTTCTGGGCTTTGGACACTTTTGCCTGATTGTGTCCAACTTGTTTTTAGTCTCTTACCTCCGAGCCAAACCCTCTGAACTGCCAAGAGCAAAGCCACGGCCAACTTTTCAAATGATGGACAGGCCATTTTCTTTGTTTCTAGATGCAGAGCAGGAGATCTGTCAGATCTGTCGGTCCATCCGGTCTGGCTGTCTCATTCATTGATTTTTTTTAAATATATCTATTACTAAACAAGCATCCATTTCTTTTAACCACTCGTCAAAATGGGAAAGAAAAGAAAGCTTCCTAAAAATAGGTGTCGTTGGTGGCCACCATATCCCATAGTTCACTGCACGGCTCATCAGGAAGCAACAATGCGACAAAATAGTTTAGATTTATTATGCTTGCAGTTACATCCAATAGAGAGATTTTACTAAGGAATGATAAATGATGCTGTTAGCAGGAGAATTACTGGAAAATGGTCAAAGGTTGAAACTCCAACAAAGGAAAAATGGTTTTGTGGACTCAAAATAGAAAAATCTGGGAGGTTGTGGAATGATTGGATGATGTTTATTAAACTTTTAACATTTGGTTTTGTGTGAAATATAATGATAGAGGCACTCCATGTTTGTTTTAGCTACCAACTTTGTTATTTTCTAATGTTTTTACTTGCTTGTATGTTCTTTACAAAAAAGTATATGAGACAAGAGAAGATGCCTGTTATATGGGACTAAATGTATGTTAAATGTCTTGGATCATCAATAAAAATTAAATTAAATTTAAACAAGCAATTACATCCAAAAGACGTGTGTCAATGTTTTAAGGTGTGATTGTGGATATTAAAATCTCAATTATACGCTCAGTTTATCAAAATACTGCATAACTGGCGAAAGTTAAGCAGATCTATTTCAGAGGATATCTAGAAGAGATGCAATGTTTAATTTTCATCAGTTTTAGTGGGATTAACACTTAAGATTCCAAACAAAACTGATTTATTGATTAATAACATACCTAAGAACTCGAGAGAAGATCTGAAAAGGATTTTCAACATATTATTAAAGTATTAAATGTATAAAATATTAAAATCACTTGTTTTCTTGGGAATTTACAAATACATTTTAATATTTCATACACATGAATGAGAAGCTCTAGAAGAGTACAGCTATAAAACAGTAAGTTTGGATGTACTCCCCCTAGATTTAAAAGGAATTTTATCAGAGTAATCCACTTATTCTACAACGACTAACAATAAATAAAGGCTCAATTAGAAAATCCTTATAAATTGTGTTAAACTAATGGTTTGTGCTTAGTTAGCAGACGCTGTTGTTGTGACCCCGGCTCTGAATGCTGGACAGAAATATTGACGCGGATTAAATGTTGCAGCTCATATAATCCTAAACTTGTTGTTTTTGTCCGATATCAGACCGATGTTGATATCTGATAGGGGACGGCGCCACCCTAGACCGTACTGTCACCCAACGGAAAGTTGCGTTGCTTTTTGAAGCAGCCAATCAGACGACAGAGTCTCTTCCCAAGCAGCTCTAGTCCCGCCCACTGAGTTTGATGGGAGACAGTTTAAGTGAATTAATGATGCGTCTCAGAAAAGAGACATAATCATTCATTAAATCAAGAAAATCTGTTTTTTCTTAAATGAGATCTATACATTTGATTCAGACACATGATTATTTATAATTATATATTTCAGTATTTATATACAGTTTTGCTAAATAAATTATTGGACTCTTAAAGGCAACAGAACCTTGTGGTTTTCTTGCTGCAGGCTGATTTCATTTATCAAGATTGATGGCGTGAGCCGTCCGGTCAGGACAGAGGAGAAGAAGGGTCAAAGGTCAGCTTGTAAAACCCGGTCGGTTTGTTTATGTGATTCATGTGTTTGTCTGACGTTGCCCTGAAGGTAAATATCGGCCCGACTGCCGGCTCAGCTTTGAGCGCAGGTGCCGGCTCGCTGTGAACATGTGGGTGTCGGGGGTCAAAGGTCGCGCTGGCCTATTTTAGGAGTTTCACTCGACTCTTGGAGCGTCGCAAAGACTGAAAGATGATTTTTTCAAATCAGAAACGTTGACAATTTTCCAGCAGATAGCGGAGATTTGTTTCCGACTCCCGTCTGTACAAACGTCTCGGCGTTAGAAACTCTCACCTGAACCCGGATGCGATATCTGGAGCAGGAAGGGGTTCATGTTAATGAACGTGGACACTCGTCAGGACCAGTTTAGCACATTAAAAAGTCGGCTAACCCCTTCCTGTAAGCTGGAACAACAAACTGAACCGCCCTTATTTGCATCCAGACATCCAATCCTCTAACTGAACTGCCAAAACAGCAGGCGTGCATTTTAAAATCGGGGGAGAGCCGGCGGTTGCTAACGGATAATTCCAGGAGGAATCATGGCTATCCAACCACGAAGCTGTTAAGAAACGAGGCCGGTAAAGTTCGGGTGAGGTTCTTGTTTGGTGCGTCTGGTAGGAAAACACAGAACCTGAGCAACAACATCAGAATCAGCGGATTTTAGTGCCTTTTTAATGTGGCTCTATTAGTTTGGGTAAAATTAGTCTGAATATTACAAAACAATGTTTAATTCTTTGTTTCCATCCGTGTCTAATGATGGAGATGGGAGGGGGTTGGTCATGTGGTCTTTTATTTTGGTAATGTGACAGCGATGACGATTGTGGACGTTTTAACTGAAGCAGAGAGTCAATGTCAGCCTGTGGAAGGGAAATATATATATATATATATATATATATATATATATATATATATATATTCACATTGGTCCATCCAGGTCATTTAGCGTTATCATTCACAGCCTCATCTAATGGGAAGAGAACCTTCAACCCCATCTCTTCTTCTTCTACTGTTTAAAGTGTTTCGTACAACAGCAAATAAGATTTATTATGGATTTTTTTTTTTCATCCAACAATCCTTTTCCAGAGCAGATGTACAGAGTGGGGGAACAAAAGTTGCTCCAGAGTTTACTTGGATCTCTTTCTACTTCTCTGATTAACTCTTGCCTCACTCAGCCACATCTTGTTATGTTTTTAAACCCTTTAGAAGGATGAATAGTGCAGGTCTGTAACCCAGGTTTAAACTTCGAAAACTGCTTTATTTCTATCCTGTATGCCGTCTGTCTAGTTGCTCTGGGTATTTTATTGAGTTTGTGGTTTTGGTGAGAGAATGTGGGTGTAAAAACTTTAGATCGCTGTATTTTAAAGGTAATCTAAAATTATCGCTATTTTTTTCCCCGCCTTTAATCAGATGCATGTGTTCAGTTTGGTTCCAGTGTAAATGTCTCTTGAATTCAAACCATGTTGTAATCCTCTACAATAGACAAATGACTCTGGGTCTGTATCTGTTGGCGTTCCTGACCCCACGACCTCGATTTTCCACAGTACAGATACTCCACTTGATGAGGGGACTTTCCTCGGACGCGTAGGTCAGTTAGCCGGAGCTCTGAGTCAGGAGAAAACTGTAAAAAGATGTCTGAAGCGGTGCAGGACCCGTTCATCTGCCTCTCTTCTTCGGATCGTCTGTTTTTGTTTCGGCTGAAGGAAGTGAGATCACCCTGCAGGATTTGTTTTTATTCAAGATGACTTAATTAGTTCGCTTGATCTCCCCGAGCTTCAGAGCTTTGAATCTGGGAAACCTTTCGATTGTTCGTCCCAAAAAAAAGGAGTGCGTATAGAATATGTTGCCAAAAAAGCTTCCCGTTCTTTCTGAAAGACTTGGAGCAAAATAGTTATGCATTAAAATTAAAAAAGTGGCAACGAAGAAACCAACCAGCACAAAAACAAGAAATAAAGCTGTTTTATCACTCCAAAAAATAATAAGATACATATATCTTAATATGGAATAAAACCAGTGTATCACCTGTCAATGATTACTTTTTAAAACAGTGATAAAAAAAAAAATATATATATATATATATATATATATATAGTTTATATAGGCAAGGCAAGGCAAGTTTATTTGTATAGCACATTTTCGTGTACAAGACAATTCAAAGTGCTTCACATAGGAAAAAAGATCAGAAAATGAAACAATAAAATCAGCTTTAAATTTAAAAGAAATAGAAACAAAATAATTTCAGCCTGGATTTAAACAACGGCAGAGTTGAAACCTGTCTCACCTCTTCAGGAAGACTGTTCCAGATTTTAGGAGCATAAAACTGGAATGAAGCCTCCCCTTGTTTGGTCCTGACTCTGGACATCAGCAGGAGGCCTCTACCTGAGGTTCTCAGAGTCCTGGCTGGTTCATATGGCTCTAACATGTCAGATATGTACTTTGGGGCTAAACCATGAAGAGATTTGTACACAAGAGAGGCTGTTTTAAAGTCTATTCTTTGAGTGACAGGAAGCCAGTGCAGAGACTTGAGCACTGGACTAATGTGGTCATATTTCCTGGTTTTGGTCAGAACTCGAGCAGCAGCATTCTGGATGTTCTGAAGCTGTCTTAAGGCCCGTTTAGAAAGCCCAGTGAGCAGGCAGTTACAGTAGTCTAACCTGCTAGAGATAAAAGCATGGATAAGTCTTTCTAGGTCTGGTTTAGAGACTATTCCTCTGATTCTGGCAATGTTTTTAAGATGGTAAAAGGCTGCTGATGTTACTGATTTAATGTGGCTGTTGAAGTTCAGGTCAGAATCGAGTATTACCCCAAGATTTCTGACCTGATGTTTAGGTTCCAGA
>JAVLVB010000650.1:207367-221959 GCA_032876305.1 Orestias chungarensis
GTGTGTGTGTGTGTGTGTGTGTGTGTGTGTGTGTGTGTGTGTGTGTGTGTGTGTGTGTGTGTGTGTGTGTGTGTGTTGATGCAGAATGATCAACCAGTGTCTTCAGCCGCTGGACCGCAGACCAGGAACGCTTTCTAACTCCTGATCAGACTCGGAGTTATGCTCGGTGAGTGGTTCCCCTACACTGGCATGATTGCAGGTTGGTTGTTGCGCTTTTATGAAACGTTTATCTGGTGTCGACATCAGCTGATGACACAGAGCAGTATCCTCACCGTCGGTGCGTCACGTTTCCTCAGCGGTTTTTTGCCGTTTGCGTCGTCTTGTCCTATGATGTCACGGTTCCCGCTTTTAGAGCTGCTGTGTCCAAATAAACAAAGGACGTCAGCGCCCTGTGCTGAGGTGGGCAGGTGGAAGCTGAGGGGCGTTTCTGCTGCTGCGCCTCTTATGCTCCGTGGTTTGTTGTGAAAGTGTAGCTGAAAATATTAATCCCTACTCTAATTTGGTTCTCTCAACACACAAACTTTAATTGATTAATTTTTGTGTCAAAATAAAGATAACACTTGGAGCTTCCATCAAATGTGTGGTACGACAGCAGAAGATAATATAATAAATGGTTTTTTTTCCCTTGCATGGAAAGTTTTGTTTTACATAATAAAGTAAATGATGTTTTTGAAAATATCATGAATACACACTTTTAAAAATCGTAGATAAACTTGTCCATTTCTAAAATGTTGTTGTTTATTATCCACTTTTATTTTATAGGTTATATTTTTGGAACGGAAACATCATAACAGAGTTTTCGTAAAGTTTCTTTTTCATGAGGATCCAGAATCTGACGTCTGTCCCGCTCTTCCAACTCGTCCTACTTCTTTTTGAAGCCATTGTGCTTCAGAAACAATATTTTCTTTATAATAAACAATTCGTAAACACATATTGGTGCGCCGTGCTGTTTCTGATCACAGGGTTTTGGAGAATATGGACAAACAACGCTCTGGTATTTCCCTGCTGATTTACAGACTCCTGGGTGAATTGGGATAGAAATGTGTTTCTGTGGAATCGGCGATGTTGGTGCTTTTGGCTTATATGGCGTTGCATCGGTGGGAGAGGTGTGCTGATCAGCTGCGCCTGAGCTTTGTGATTATGTCATTTTGAGGCGTTTGCTTGTTTTATTATTCGACTGCTTGTTGCTAACTGTGTTTGTTTTAACAATGATTTTCATCAAATTCTTGCGAAAATGTCCGAAGTTTCTGTAATGATGGTTGGAAATAACAGGTTTTAAAACGACAAAATTTGTTCCGATTAAAACATATTAACACCCGGTATAAACCCTTCTGATCCGGTTATCTGTGTTTAAACAATCAAAATTGTTAATAAAGTGTTGGATCCTAGACTGGATGTAAGTGTACATAGACCAATATCAGTTTAAAGTATTTCAAAAATACTTCTCCTTAGTGGAACTTAAAATCTGTAACTCTAATCTGCCAAGTATCTCTTTTAAGAGTTGTTGGCAGAAAGGGTCTTTGGTAGCAGTTTGTTTTACAGCAAATCTGGCGTAGCCTCTGACTGAAGACTGTTGCTGTATGACAGTCTCATAAATCTCATGAAATGCTAACCTATTGCTTTCTGTCGTCAGTAACCAGCTCTGCTAATCAACCTCGGTTGTAGGGCTGCAACTAACGATTATTTTCATAATCGATTAATTCGTCGATTATTTTTGCGATTAATCAATTAATCGCTTTTTATCACTAATTTTATTTAGCCTTTACTTTCCCATATAAGCTATTAAAAATTTTTCATTAAGAAAGAGGAAAAGACAAGAGACTTGTCGACTTCAATTTATTTAACTTTGCTTAAAGAAACAAATGATCTCAACAGTGTAAAATTATTTTTCATTTTTCGGCATAAATACAGAAATGAGGTAGAATTACATACAATTTTTTGAGCGTACATCATAATAACAATAATCTCATAATAAATAATCTCTTATTATGCTCTACATTTAAATTCATATTATATTTTATATTTATTCTGAATGTTCAGCAGGAGGCTGACTTTTTATTATATAAATATATGAACTTGTATTTACTACCAGCATGTTTGGAACAGAGTTAGTAAGTGGTAGACATTGCTGGGAGTGAGCGTCTTATTCCAAATGTATTTGTTTATTGTTGCTTGTTTTTTTTCCCTGCACACCTGCAGCACTAAATTAATATGAACTGAATTCATTAACAGTATTTTGCGCGTTTGTTTTCTTATTAAGTATCTGTTAAAAAAGACTTTCGTATATTCCTGCTCTCCGCCACCTTGCTCAGGGCAAATGTGTTTTTGCCACCTGAGCCATGTGCTAACAAAGCAAGGCTAACGATTGGCTGATTTCTTCTTCTACTGCTCCACTGGTAGATCCCAGAGTTAGGTAGCTCATGACTGCCACCTATCGACCGCAGATATAACCGATTGTGTTAAAAATAGACGCTTACAGTAAAAGGTGATTATAAAGCAACTAATCAACGATTAAATTATCTGTCAACTATTTTATTCATAAATTTTAATCAATTAGTTGTCTCATCTCTACTCGGTTGTGACTCTCTGTCAGGTTAGAAACCCATAGAGATGCATCTTTCTCTTCATTTTCACAATAAACGGGAAAGCTTGAACCAAAGGAAGGACTTTGTGTCACTGTTAATATTAACGTTGTTTTTCCTACAAATAAATGATTGGAAAAACCATAAGAGTTTGACTATTAATGCCCGTTTATCTGTTGGCCGTGTTCACGTTTCAGTTTGAAGTTAATTACTTGTCTCTTCTCGTTAATGAACTGACTCCTCTAATAAAGCCCCGTGTTGCAGACACATTCATTTCCTCGCCGCTTTCATGAGGTCAAACATAAACCTTCCTCTCTTTCTCACTGTCTCCAGATGTTCTCCATAAATAATGTGAACTCAGGTTTGCAGTTGAGCTTTCACTGTGTGTCTCCGTATCATAAAAATCTATGTTTATGGCGACCAGTGGTCTTAATGTGCTGCTTTTCCTTCTGTATCAGAGCTTTAGTTGCCTTTTTGTTTGTCACTCAACGTGGTTTAGAGACGAAAAAGCAACACAACTGAACTTAAACGTTTAAATAAAAGCGCTGAAAATCTCTCAACCGACCAACTGAAGCGTGAAACCTTCTGACATTCAGACCTGAATGTATAAAACAAACAGACTCGGTCTCAGCTGCTTTCCTCTGACTGTGTGAGTTTCACTCTTGACTCAGCTTGTTGTCTCTGTAAACACCTTCTGCCTCCAACCGCTTCGTCACTGGGTCCTCAGGGGGCGGTGTGTTTGTGTTTTTCTTCCCTTCGTTCCTCAGGGAGCCGCTGGGTGTTTCTCCCGGGCTCCTGTGAGACTTAATTTGTGCCTATATGTTACAAACCTCTCTCTTTCTCATCGTCATCAATATGTGACACGCAGAGGCTGGAGCAGTACTCAAGTAAGAATAGCACTACTTCAAAAATGTCTTACTCAACTAAATGTGTGTGCATGTTAAAACAAAGTACTCCCAGTGATGATAAATGTTGATGTCCAAATGCCAGACAGAAGTCATCAGGTAGAAAACAACAGAACAACAAACAGGAAGTCTCAGTTCAACATCAGTTGTAGGTTTTTGGTCGTCTGGTGCTTTTTTATTTAAAACATATTTGTTTTTTTGTTTTTTAATGTGTAAGTAACTTAGATTTTTAAGAATAAGTGTGTTATGTTCACCTTTTGGCAGAATATGCTAGTTTAAATCACCAGCGAACTACACTATGTTTTAAGCAGCAGATTCAGCTTTCATCTAGGTTTGTAAAGTTTTACCTGCATGCTTCTCTACAACACTAAAAGAAGCTCCGTCAAAGTAATTATTGAGTTATTGAATTATTAAAATGGAAGGAATAAACTAATAAACCTAATCATCATAGCTAATAATCTAACTACAACTGTAAGGCAGTTCATCTTAAGTCGGTTATGTGTTTGCATCTCTTGGCCAGGTTTCTAAGTGTGTCAATATGGCTAGCCTGTCCTCTGATTGTTGTGGTGCAAGCGTGTTGGAAACAGAGCTAAAGTGGTGCGAGCAAAAATTACTGGACTGAGATCACATCCTTGCGGAACACCCTCTTGGAATTGGAGCTTCCCGTTGCCCTAAGAAAATGACATGAGTTTTAAACTATCCAATCAAGATAGTCATGAAAGGAATAAGCCTGTAAGGTTTTTTGCTAAATCTACATTGTTTTTTTATGCTAGCACTTATTTATCAAAGAGAACATTTGTAGTTTTGAGGGGTTGTAACATCAAACTTAGCTGTCCAGCCCCCCCATCTTCCTCTCCTGACTTCCTTCTTTCCCCTCCAACTGTTTTCCCATCCTCTTCATTTCCCTCCTCATTCTGCTCACCTTCGCTTCGTATCCGTGCCTCCTGCATGTCTCCAGTTGGCCTGCTGCTGCCTCCCCAGCCTGCATCTCTCTGTATATGGTCATAAAATGTGAGCTGGCTTCTTTAACTCAGGCCAGCTACACACACTCACATTCTTTTGCGGCAGCAAGGTTGTGTCCGCCCAGAACGTAAATGTTTACAGCGCACGTCTCACATCTCAGTTCCAGCTAGAGATTGTCTTACGGTCGAGCATTTGTATTAAAACCCTGAAAATGCAGATCTTTCCCCGCAGGCGGATAAAAACTCAAGAAAAGTACGTTGATATTTTTTTTTGTTTCCATGTCTGACTCAGCGAGATAGAAAGAAAAAAAGAAAGTATTTATGAAAATCTTTGTAAAGGCTAAAAAACCCCCAAAAAACTGCTGACACCGTCCCTGCAGGGTGTAGCTTCCCTATCGGAGATGCTAATTAGCTCCTGCCCCGTAGTTCCACCGTCCGATTTTTTGATTCCAGGCCGTTACTCGTGTCTCTCTGTGTTTGGGAAGGATCTGTCAGGTCAGCCCAGCTTCTTTCCCACATTGAATGAATCTGTTGCTGGTTTTTGTGTCACCACGGTCTCATTTATTCAGCAGTCACAGTCTAAATCAGACTCGGCTCCTCACTTTCTGTTCAATTTCAGCTGAATAAACTTTATGTCTTATCATCTTCATTTCTCAGAAACAGTCAGAGGTGCCCATGTTAACTGCAACACTGCCTATTTTCTTCCAAGGAGTCTTTATTGAATAATCAGTCATCATCTGTTTGTTCTCATCTGAAGCCAAATCTGTCATTTTGAATTCTGCACCATGTAAAAAATAAAACATAAATTATATATTGCCTAAATAGCAGATGTATATTTTTTAATTATTAATTTTGTATGTATTTGTGTGCTGGTTTTAAATGGATTTAAAAAAGACTTGTTTTGGAATAAAATTGAGCATTTTTGGGAAATAAATGATAAACTATTAGCAATCACAGCCTTTTCTTTTCTTTCTTTTCCCATCTTTAGTGTCTTACTTTTACAAATTCCCACACATTGAATCCAAATGTCTCTGCAACTGCAGAGTCAGCAGGAGTGTCTTTATAGCGTCTGAACTCATCTGGTGCATACAAGCTTTCTGCAGGTGCTGCTGGTAAATTATGGTAAAAAGCATAAAAAAAGAAAGTAGTCTTGTCTATTTTTGGTGCTACCAGCTTAGAACACCGGAAACAGTTTAAAAAATGTAGTTATTTCTTCTATTGAATCACAATTTAGACATAATTGTTCTCTCTGGACATGATTCACATTTATTTCCATCCTTTATGTTTAGTTTTTGCTTTGCAGTTTTAATTAAGAGCAATTTGAGCTTGAATCATATTTTAATCAGAAACATCTTCCATACAGATTGATTTACTGCTAATGATCTTGCTGTTCTTTTTTTCTTTGGTGTAAAAAAAAAAAACTTGCCACTAATTCCCCGGAGGTTTGTGAATTTATTTGCGGTAATCTGTGTGATTAGGGTTCAAATGTTTCTGCGTCCTGTTTGAAAATTTGCTGATTTGTCGCCCGGTCTGCAGTTTTTGTTCTGTCGGCGCTCAGTTTAGGCTGAATTAACAGCTCAGGTCCCGTTTCTAAAACCTGCTGTCGAACGGCACCGTCTGTTCATGTTGAAAAAAATCGTTGATGAAGCATCATTTTATAACCTGAAGTGTTTATTTTTTCTCCTAATGTCTGAACTCAGACATATTAATTTGAGTCATTGTTTGGTTTTCCATCAGTGAAGTTTGAGGAAATGTGTTCTTTAAATAGTTTGGTTGTTCTGACTCATTAGGTGTTGGTTTGATTTCGTTGCTTTAATCTGCATGTTTAACGTGCTTCACTGATCGCGGGAAAGTAATCAGCTCTCTCTCCTCTCCAGGTGATATCACACAGAAGGGCTATGAAAAGAAGCGATCCAAGCTGATTGGAGCCTACTTCCCTCAAACACCAGGTAAAGCAGACTTACATTCTTCCTCTCCTTCTGTTGTTGTGCTATGTGCTTTAAGGATGAATTAGAAACATCCAACATTTTCCAGCACTTACTGCTTCTCAGGAGTTATTTTATCCATTAAGGAGTTACTAGAAACATAAAAAACTGCAAAGATTAACCGTTCCATCCCATATTAACGTGAAACTGCAGTAGACAGTGTTTAACCCATAGAGGGCAGCACTAACATGAATTTATCGAGCTTACAAACTGCCTATTTATTAAAGTCGACCTTTGACTAGGCCACCTAAAAGCCTTGATTTTAATTTAAATTTTCCAGAGCTGAACTGACTGGTGTGTTTCAGATTCTTGCTTGGCAGCTTAATCCAAATATGGCACAAACTAAAGTTTCTCCCCGAGTTTCTCCTTAGGAGAGTCTCCTTAGTGAGGAGCAGTCAGAAGTTAATCCCACACCATGACGCTACCACTACCGTGTCCGGATGATGTTCTGTAGTCGTTTCCCTGATGTATGGAGACACACGATCTGTTCGATATTTCGCCCAAGTTCTTGAGGATCATCGATTCATTCTTTAAAAAAAAAAGCTTTTGTGTCTTTTATTGGTAGGACTCGGACAGGAAGTGGTCAGACAGGGAAGTGCAAGGATAGATTTTAGAAAGGCAGAAAACACACCCTGGAAATCTGGATCACAGTATTCAAGCTCTCCATAGATGGGGCGCCTGTCTGAATCTTGAACTCTGACCTTAGCTCTACAACTGGTATATTTCAGTTAGGAAGCAGATACTCCTAGATGTCTGCATTGGCCAGCAGGGGGTGCTGCTGCACCCTCCCTTCAGACGGCCTTCCTGTCGGCCTGTCCTGAAAAGTTGGTCTCATCTTTTATCAGTTGCTGGATAGTTGTGCTGCTCTCTTGACATGTGATAGAAGAGTATTTGTAGATTGTAACTGCAGTGTTTTTGTGAATTTCTCAACATTTGTTCTGATTTTTCTGATCTTTTAGCTCATATTTGAAATAAGTTAATTTTAGAAGTTAGTTAGGCTGATGGTTGACATTAACTTTCTAAATTATAAATAAATAAATAAATTGGTTTATCATTTTAATATTTAAATAAAGGTGAAAGTGACAACTTGAAAACTTTGCTATGTTGAAGTGGTGAAATGTGGACGTATGGTCAGCTGTTAGCTGAAGCCAGATTTATTGGAAAATAGTTGGATGTCTCTCAGACCTGTTAACTTTTTTTTATTATTAGAATTTTTTTTTTTTTTTTGTATATTGATTTGATTTATTCTTGCTTTTAAAAATAAAAATGAAAAAATGTTTTGAACACTTTGAGCTCTGAGACTCCTTCAGTAAAATTATCCTAAAAAACCCAATTATGCCAAGACATGATTAGGAAAAACAAAACAAAAAAGAAGTCTTTCAGAGAAAATCAATAAGCTCATCTAGCTCCTTTTATTCATTGACTTTAGAAAATGTAAAATATATAGCATCCCGTATTTACTAATGAATTCCTGGATGGCTAAAGTTACCAGTAGGGGACGCTGCAGCAACCCCTCCCCCCCCCCCCCTTCTTCACAAAACTTGATTTCAGTTCTTGCATTAAAAATCTAAACATTTCCAATTTGCAACAAAAGCTAATGAAGGTTACCTTGATTTTATAATTTATAATTCAAACTAAACCTGGAGGTTGGTTGGAAAATGTATGTTTTTATATGATGGGATGCATGAATTTCATCCTTCTGTGGGAATATTTCTGCTACCATGTTTACAGCAGAAGTCTCAGTGACCCAATCTCAGTTGTTGTTTGTAGACCAGTCATGACTGGGTCAGTGTAGTGGAAACTCTAACTGGTTCTAGCTTCCAGCCGTCACAAACAAAGAAGACTCGATATTTCATAACTTTTTTAACAGGTAATTACCTAATAAATACTTTGCAAGCACGCAGCAGGACTCTTGCAACTAAGTAAGCAGCTAAAGCAGCTCGGAGACAAGAACAAGGAAGGAAGTTCTTACCGTAACGAAGGTCAAGTGTTTCTCAAAACCAACCAGCCGGTGCAGATTCCTGGGATCCTTCTGTGATGAAACAACCGGAGGATTCAAACCTCTTTTATTCTAGCGTGGAATATTTGTTTGGACGGATTTACTGTCGTTCAGTATTCATGAACCTTCTGTCACGACACCAAATTTTTAATCATACTTTTTTCTTTTTATGGGAATAGTGGACTGAATACCCCTGCATACCGGACGCCGATGATTCTCATAAAGTTTTAATAAAAAAATATGTTTAGGTTTGTGGCTTCAGTGTGACGAAGTATGGAAAGAATCAGCCACTGTCGTTCTTTTTTTGTTGCTAAAACGCTGCAGATGAAAACTGTGGAGTCTACAAGGAATGTCGAAATACGTTTTACAGTCCAGGCCCTTTTTAACTGTGTGACATCGCGGCACCGGCAGAAAATTTCCAGGGGAAAAAAACCCGCGCTCAGTGTTGGAAATACAGAGAGATGTTTTGTTCAAGTTGCAGCAATCTCAGGAAGTGCTTTGTGTTGAGCAATGGAGGTGAGTGGGAAGGAGAAACGCTCGGGATTTGCATTCAAACCATGTTGGGAAGTCCTTGGTTCGCTTTGAAGGCGAAACACTTAAACCTCACAACAACACAATCATGTTTCCATCATTGCTGAGAAACCTCACAGTTCAGCACTGGAGGATCAAGTTTAACACTTTAAACTAACCAAATATAAAGTTGTAGCTGCCAAACTGGTTATTTTGAAACAGTCACCCCTGACCTCTAGTGTGTAAAGTATCCAGGTCAAATCAAAAATAGAAATGGAAATAGAAACCAATCCTCTTTGTTGTCAAAGCTGTGAAGGTCCAGCATCATCGTCATCATCTCGGCTCCTTCTATTGCGGCAATAAAGATTTACTTTAATTGTGTGGAAACAACGAGAACAAGTTCTAGTCACAGAAATTAAAGATTGTTGTGTTTATTGTCGCCATGAACTGAGTAAAAAGCAATGTAACACGTTTAACGCTAGTATTCTTCTTAACTAGTTTACAGATACATTGGCATGTATTAACTGAGTTATCATGTAGTAAACATTATGAATGCAACAGCTTTACTCAACTTACATGTTTGGGAAAAAAGGTTTCTATAAGATTGTGTGACCCACAATTTTAGTAGTTTGGCTTTTGGTGCGTTTAAAGACGGCTCAGAAATAGAAGTTACTATATTTACATAATGGATTAAACAGCTTTTACTGCAGAATAAGTGGGGGTTACAAATGGGACAGATACGGAAAGTACGTCCCGTCCGTTACGCCCATGGTCGTATCACACTAGAATTGAGTTTCATGCATGAAACAAATGGGTTAGGAATGTACATATCAAGTCCTTCCTGTCCCTTGTTGGAGTTGAGCTGCTCTGCTGCTCAAAGTTGCTCCGTCTGTTATGTCATAAATATTTACTTTTGTATTACACCGAAAAGAAAGCAGGGAAAACCCCAGCTAAGTTTGGCGAGACTCTTTTCATGACCACTGGGAAATGTTCGAGGTTCGCCGAAAAGAAATGAAACATTGGGTACTTGCATCTCGTATCCTACATACAGCTGTAGCCAAAAGGTTTTTCCAGCAAATGGGTTGCAAATTCTTTCCATCAAAATGTGGCTATATTGAACTTTTGGTCTTTAAGAACTAAAGATTAAAGTAACTTTACCTCTTAATTATTTTTTTTCTTATACATTGTTTCTAATTGGAATCCAGCAGTCAAAGACTCTAAAGATCAATCAATTTAATTTGTGAATGTCTTGGTTTGCCTAACCTCTAGTTACCAATCTTAACAATTAAACAGGAACATCATCAGAAAACATTGAGCAAATAGTGTAACTGAACACCAAATCAGTCAATGTTATTTATTTTTTTGCACATAAACTGTTTAAATCAGCCTTGAAGGAGCTGTGTTCACTAACTGTAAAAAAATGCCACATCTTCTTGTAAACTTCTTTAATTCTTCTTGTGGATGTAAATTATAAATTAGTTACTCTAAAGCTGACTGATCTTATCAACAGAATAACGATTGACATTTTCTTAAGAGTTCTCTATTGTATCGGGAGGGTCTTTCAAGAACATTTAGGACTACAAACCTCTAAAATCTCAATAATATTTAAGCTAAAGTGTGGAGGATCACCTATACCGCCTTGAGGGGCTATCAGCAATGTCAATAGTTTTAGAAACATCAGAGGAATATGTGACACTGAGTGCATCTTCCACACGTTCTGGTGTTTTAGGACTATAAAACTTAGATCAGCTTAATCTTAACCCTTTCTACCTTCATCCATAGCTGTGAACAACTCCGATGCTCACTGATTTCCATGCTTGACGACACCAACAGAACCTTCTCATTTGAAAAAAACAATTCCTGTTTTCTTTCTTTGAACGGGTTTATTGTTGCCTCTCAGTAGTTTAGTCCTCCTCGCTTTTGTAAGAAGTCCGTCTTTCAGCAGATAATGCTGAGCTATTTGTTTACACAGCATTGAAAAAGCCCTAAAAATTGACTTTACTCCCCAGTACAGCATTCAACAACAACAACAAAAAACTCATCGTGCACAATTATAAAATTTGACCCACCAAATATTGACTGGCAGAACCGAGAGTTTGATTTTTATGACAAAGTTACATAAAGTACTGGACGTTAAGTTTTGCTCAGTTTATTCTTTAAAGTCGGAACTCAGGGCTAAGTTTGACACAGAAGGTAACATCAACAGGCACTTTAATTGATTTTTTCGACTATGGTATGATCACACAAACCCCAGACAGATGACTCCAAGGGTGATACTAAGAAAATCCAATCAGCAGCCGATGTCAGGTTTCAACAAGGAGGATCAGTCAAGGAAGGGGGTGAGAGGTGAAAGTAAATGCCAGCTAATTAACACGGATGAATAAGATTACCTGCTTTAGGAAACGTTAGGATGTTTAACCATTTTAGAAGGAAAACTGTGGATTCTGCACCTTATCATAACTGTATCTACCATGAAATTAGCAGGTTTTCTGCTCTGATTTATATTTGTTGAGACTTTTGGTGTCATTTTATTTACTTAATAGTCAAACTGCCAAGTTGCTATTGACCCATTTTTTATGTAATCCTTGCTAAAAACTGATTACATATTTGACCTTTGTTCTTAAGTGATGCCAATTTCTTGTCAGAATGACTTACATTTTTTTTCCAGCTCTTGTAAAGTCCCAAACTAGTACAGTCATAACTTACAGGAACTTAAAACAACCTTGCTGTTTGAAGCCTAATCTGCCTCTGGAATGAGGCAGAGCTTCAAATGCCACCTCCCACACACTTTTATATCTTCGGATGCAGTCCCGCGCCTTCAGTCACTTCTCCTCACTTTGTTGTCTGGTGACTTCTGCTGTTGAAGGGAAGAATGGCACTAGAGGTTCAGCTGGAGCCAGATAGGTTGTGCTGCTCTCTCTGCTCCCAACTGCTCGACGATCCAGCGGCTGTGTCTTGTGGTCACGTCTTCTGCATGACCTGTATCAACAAACACTTGGAAGAAGAAACATCAGGCATCTATAGCTGCCCCCAGTGTAGAGAAATCTTCCTGTCGCGGCCAGTCCTGGTTAAAAGCAGCATGATCGCAGTTGTAGTCAACCTAATAAGGAAGAATGAACCCCAGGCTGAGGCTCCAGGTAATTGGAGGCTGAACCCGGAGAAGTGGCCTGTGATGTCTGCTGTGACAGGAAGACGAAAGCCATAAAATCCTGTCTACAGTGTATGGCTTCCTACTGTGCCAGGCACCTCCAGCCTCACAACGAGGTGCCTCCTTTAAGAAAGCACAAGTTGGTGGGACCAATTGCAAATCTCGAGGAGAGCATCTGCCCTGACCATCAAGAGGTCATGAAGAAGTTCTGCCGGACCGATAAGCAGTGCATCTGTTATGTTTGCTCCAACGATGGCCACAGAGGCCACAACATAGTCTCAACGGCTACCGAAAGGGTCGAAAGGCAAAAAGAGCTTCAGGGTGCTCGACAAAAAATTCATCTTAGGACTGCGGTGAAGAAGAAGGACGTGAACGCTTTTAAGCAGGAAGAAGATGCAATAATTCATGATGCTGATGGCGCGCAAAGTACCACCGACAAGGTCTTCGCCGAGCTCATTAAGACGATCGAGAAAAAAGTCTCTCTTCTGAAGGAAAAGGTGTATTCTCGACAGAGTGGTGTATTAGGTCGGTTTAGAAAAGTACGGAAAAAGGCAGAAGAGGAGATTGCAGAGTTAAACAAGAGAAATATTGAACTGACCAAACTTTACCATACGGAAGACCATACTCATTTTCTGTTAAAGTATCCATCAGTGTCTTGTCTCAATGGACCTGCAGAAAAGCCGAGCATCAGGCTCCGCCGTCAGCGTAACTTTGAGCGGGTTCCTGCGGCTGTGTCAGAGGCCAAAAAGAGGCTGCACAAGGTTCTTGATGAAGAATGTGAAAAGATTTTGCTAGCAATTATCGGGAGCACAGAGGTGCCTAATGTCCTTCCAACGGAGACCAAAGAGGACGTCACAAAGCCAAGAAATTATGTCTTTCAGAGAATACCAGAACATGGAAAAACCACTGCTGAGTTCCTACAAAATAGACTCTTGCATAGTCCCATGCCTTCCAGAGCATCCAGATTTAATGACCCTAGGAGTAACCCTAAACAGTCTAGATTTGATTCGGTGGATTTGTACAACAGTGAAGACTTTGAGAAAAAGGGGACATTTGCACAAACAAATAACTCCTTTCCTAATAGTCCTGATGTTTCAAAGCCCAGACCACAAATCATTGATAAAAGTCCTGATGTTTTATTGCGCAGATCTAAGGAAAGCATTGAAGAAGGTTTTAAAAGTAAAGCTCACCTTCTTAACTATACATGTGAAATCACACTTAATCCAGACACTGCAAACCCAAACCTGATGCTAACAAAGGGGAACAGAAAAGTATTATTTGTTGGCAAAGAACACGACTACCCTGAGCACCCTGAAAGGTTTGCATACACTTGGCAGGTCCTGAGTCATCAGAGCCTTACTGACCGCTGCTACCTAGAAGTGGAAAGAAGCGGCAGAGGAGTCATGGTTGTTGTCGCTTACAAAGGCATCAGCAGGGCTGTTACCTTCAGCCACAGCATGTTTGGACACAACAGCAGCTCTTGGGCTCTTGATTGCTTCAAGAACAGCTACGAGTTCAGGCACAACAACAACAAAACTCCCATCCTAGGTATGTGGTCTTCCAGAGTAGGAGTGTTCCTGGATCACAGAGCTGGTATTCTGGCCTTCTTCAGCGTCTCTGAAACTTTGACTCTCCTCCACCAAGTCCAGACCACATTCACTCAGCCGCTACATGCTGGCTTTCAGATGGTGCAACTGCTGAGGTCTGTAAACTTGTGTAGAATGGAGATTTTACCAAACTTGCAAGGTAAATTCAGACCTAAGAATAATATTGGACTAATAGGTAGAATATGTAAGTAACAGTGCCTTGTCACAATGTGTACACATCTAATCACTAGACATTGTATGTACTTCATCTGTGAGTTCATTTCTTCCTGCTTTTTCTGATAAATTTTTAGTTTGACAGTTTATAAATAAACAATTTATTCATTTTGTCCTTCATTTGAAACCATTAAATTTGTATTATACAATTATTTTTGTGCTAAGCATAGTATGGTTGTGAAAATATTGTTTGTTTTAGCCTTTCCTGTAAATATATGTACATTTTTTCTCACAGTCTTCTGAATAAAAGACTGAAAACTTGTTATGCTAATAGGGAATTGTTTCTGCTTTCTCATTTTATTTGTCCTATTAAGAAAGATTTACAGACACAAACTGAACATCGAAAAGAAGATTTATGCAGTAAGAAGTAACACATTCTCTTTCTCATCTTAAAAAAAGCCTTGGCCACAATAAAACTAGATACAAGTCTCCTCGGGGGCAATTTGAGTTATTTACAGAATCTAAAAACGAGAATTTTACACCTTTCCTTCTAGCTCTCGAAGAAGGCGGACGCGTTTCTCTCTGTCTCCCGACCTTACCCTTATCTATCCTGCTTCAGCCCTGTGTTTGTGTCTTTCATTCTCTTTTGGAGCATCTTTTTACATATCTTCCGAAACCGAAAATAATGGATCTGGTCAGCTGGTCTCTCAACGCAATTGATCAAATTTTCCTGACGGGAAG
>JAVLVB010000650.1:222059-266666 GCA_032876305.1 Orestias chungarensis
TAAAGTGTGAATTGTATTTTTTTCTCCCTCATCTCTCCCTATGTGTCATTTTCCCTTGTCCTTAAGGACACGAGGGCGGCGCGCCACAGGTGCAGCGGCTACGGGTCTTCGTCACCCCTGTAATTTCGTTTGTGCTCATGTACCCCATGTGTGTGAATGACAATAAACGATTCCTGATTCCTGATTCCTGATTCCTGATATCAAAAAAAATGTAAGATATGACCATTTGACCATTGTCACATTATGTTTCTTTGTATGTACTAGTTTACTCAATAAATATTACGTTTAAATGTTTTAGATCATTGACAGAGCAATTTCTATTTAATTGTAATGTAATCCATTGATATTTTAAAAAAATTGTCTAAAAAAACAAAACCCACACCAGTCCAAAACTGAGCATAACATAAAACTGTGCATCAAGTATGAGATCAAAAACGAGTTTTAGTGCATAAACAAGTTAAAATAAAGATCCTTGTGAATAGCGATGGGGAAAATGAAAATGTGTGTAAGTTTAAAAAGATTCTAATCTAATCAGACAAGAATGGCTCATCATCTGTCTGGATTTGGGCCAGAAGTTTGTATCTGACAATTTGGCTTATTTGTAAAATCGTTTTTAATCGTATAAAATATTTTATTTTTTTATCTTTTTCCGCCATCCCGAAACATTTGGCCCAGACTCTCTGGGTAAGCATGAGCAAACTGGTGAACTTACAATGATGCACTCAGGCTGTTATGCAGCTTTGCCTTCCATCATGCATCACTAGCTGTGAACTCCAAAACCCGAGGCGAGTCAATAAGAACGACACACCTGTGTTGAACTAATCCTGATGGAACTTGAAACCACTTTTGTGTTCTGTTTTTCTGTTTGAGGCGAATAAAAACAACAGTTTTGGTTATTTCCTTTCTTTCTGCTGCTCAGAAGTAGAAGATCACACGTTTTTATCTTTCAGAATCGATTGAAACTTTGCAAAAACCCCTACAAGAACTTCTCAGATTGTAATTCTTGACGCACTCTTGCACGCTCTTAATTCTTGGGGATAACTGGCGGTATCGATTAACGTTCGTCATTTTTACACATATGAATAGTAGTCAATTAAATAAAACTGGACCGATATCAAAAATTATATGTATTAAAATCTTGTTTGTGTTTCTAAAGGGGAGAAGATTGGTAATGTGGGGGTTTCCTGGTCATGTGGTTGGGATGCTATGGATGCCAGGATTTTAGGCTGTTAAACTAAAGCAGAGAGGCTTTCTCAGTACATTGGTTATGGAGGCAATATTAATTTGAAAAAATCTGAATCGGCTCAGGTTTTCATATCTGTGCATCCCACATCATAATAAATCACCTGCATATTAACTTCTGTCATGCATCTAAAGCTCATATCCTGCAGTAAGGGAACATCAGCAACATTAAAAGACAGATAAAATATGAACATTACATTTGCATTTTGAATTGTTACATATCTGTTAATATTGGAGTGGGAGTTAAACCAGCATTCCCAGTAAAACGTTTTCAATGACAGTTAATTTTATTAACATTCAGGTTTAAGAAGAACCTGGAACGATGACTGCAGACGTCCAGTATAAACGTAAGCACTGGAATTTTGCTCTCATAGTTTCTAAATCTTGAAGAAAGATGTGAGCAGGTCCCAGGAACATATCACAGAGCCCAACAGCAGCTCGTCTAGTGCCTGAATGTCTGTAGAGAGGATCCCTTGTTGGTTAACTGGGGACCATTATCAGTACTTCCCAGTTTGACCCGTATCACACATGTCAACAGAGTTTCATAAAACCCTCCTAGCTCTTGGTCTCTTAAATGTAATTAAAATACAACTGCAAAGGAATTGTATTATTTCTCATAGAGCCCTTAAACTCCTGCCGCCGCCTCAGCTTCTGCCTTTCATATGTCATGCTAACTCCTTGCAACCACAGAAATGACCATCCGCCCCTGTGGTCTGGGTTTGGATCCAACTTGGACGGGGTTACATGGTTTTTTTCTTTAATTTTTTGCTCCAGAGGTTCAACATTAATTCTCAGGAGGTTTATTTTAGGCCTCTGTTTGCAATTTGTGTGTCATAAAGATAAATAGCTGCATGTCAACTTCTTTCTCCTGTTTCCCAGCAATAGCTGTGGCGGCATTCCACGAATGTCTCCTTTGTAGCAGCTGGGAATGTTCACCTGTATTTGGTGCTTAAGGAATGCTACGCTTTCAAACCTTGAGCATGCCTTCAGTTACATTGTGTGACAATTGTCAGTAACAGGGACCATTGATTTTTCTCCATTGCACATAATTCAGAACAAAATGTTCTCTTGAGTCCGATTGACGATCTTCCCCATTTTGTAACGCAGCAGGATCAGTTTGGTTAGCAAAGCCCATTATTAGCAACCAATTTGAATTATTATTTATTATGTTCATCGTGCGTCATGTGACAGAGATGTTTTGAGATGTTCAAGTTCAACAACCAATGCAAATACGTTAATATATATATGATGTCGCTAAGTATTGGTTATTGGCCACGACAGCAGTATTATTCTTGGATAGCGATATCTGCCAATAATCTTTGTATCCGTGCATTAGTGTTCCAGGATGCATTTAACCAGCATTCTTTATTTGATGCTTAAATTGATTAAATAAAAGGCGTGTTTGCTGATCATGTTGGATAAGGAGAACTAAGAGGAGCTACTCTAAGTCCGCAGAAAATAGGAATCCATCCATCTAGACTCCCGGGAGAAAACTAGAAAGCGAGGAGTTTCCCAGACTTGCCGTTTATTTCTCCGCTGCATGGTAGTCATTAAACGCTTGGCTAATCAACTTTTAGCTTCTCTCCTGAGTGGCAGCAGCAGCTCTGAGAGCTTTTAATGAAGACGGACGAGGGTGTAAGTGTGAGGCGCAGACGAACCGTCGTGGATCATCATCAGCGGCGGTGGAGAACTGGGACCTGTCAGTAGCAGTTAGGCTCAAATAATCAGACGTATGGATTGGACTCTACATCCGTTTGTGCTTATATAAAATGTTTTGGGGTTCTTACAACAAATGTATAAAAGAACAAATCACTGTTGGGTATAACCAACCAGGCTTGCAATGATGCAATCTAGGAGTTTTCTTAAAATAGTTTGGCTTCCTGGATGTTTTGCATTCCTTACAGGTTTCTGAGGAGAGCTGCTTTAGTAACTCGTGCAGTTTGTCTGATCAGTGTCATAAATGAGATGTTTTCTGCTCCATACACCAAAAGAAAAAGATTAAACCCCGCTTGTCATTACCGTTTTCAGATTGGAATAGTCTTTATTGTCGCTGCACAGAACAATGAAATTCTTCTGCATATTTTAGTGTCCAAAATATGCAAGCTGCATCTAAAGTTTCTGTTATAGGTTTTTTTAGACCCAAATATTTTTTTTTTGTGGCAGGAACTGTAATTAATTTGACCAAGAAGTTTAAAAAAAGGGCCGAGGCTTGTTTGGCTGTTGGAATCTGGTTTTGGCAGAAATTCTGGGTTACTTATTTCTAATATTTTTGCTAGTTGTTTTAACTACAATAGATTTGCATGTGTTAATCTCGTCTTTCCATCTGAAGCCCTATTAGCGCTGGATTAGTATCCACCTCTGTGTTACTTGTGGTGCATTTGCACAGGATAAACAAAGTCTGCGTTTTATTCGAATTTACTGACATTAAGGTCCGGATATGATGTAAAAACTGTTGTAACATCGTCTCCACCTACTATGCATCTATTATACATCACAGCTTTTAAAGTACAAATGGAAACCAGATTGCTGTCAATATTGCTCACATTCTCAGGAAGGCTAATAACTAATTAATATAGCTAATGAGCAGCATGATAATAGTATCAGAAGTGTTGCTTACTGCATGCTGCTACACATATTGTCCACATTGCTGTCCTGCCAAATTGAGCCCCTTTGGTGGAGCTCTTTCTGTGGACAAATCTCCGGACATTTCACAGAAGGAAACTTAATTTTGGACTTAAAATGTCTTCAAAACTGACGGTCGAAATTTTATCCGCAGCTTTCATCACTCAACCGGCGAAGACTAGAAAAAAGGTGCAATAAAAACAACTAACATCACTCAGTCACTGAGATGCAGGCTCGCACGAGACTAGTACTATCATGGGACGTCTGTGTTTGCAGAAATATTGCTGAGAAATACAAATCACAGAAACGGCACATTTGCACTAGACTATGATCACAAACATCCTCCTCAATTATTGCAAATCATCAGAGGTCCCTAGGTAATACTAATCCGGTTTGAATATGGCTAGAGTCAGTTATTTCCTTACCTTTCTGAAGAAAAAAAACTTCCAGGAAGCAAATTATCGAGGAAGTTCTCTAAATCTTTGCAGATAAGTTCACAAATAATACAATTTCTGGTCAATTCATGTGAAGAATTAACTGTAAAGGAGGACGAACTGGAGCGATGGTTTTAAGTCTGTCACACGCCAAGGATGGGTCAAAGTTCATCCCTCTATTTAACCTACGTCACAATATCCTCCATAACAGTGGAAAGCCTCAAAAACATTGAATCCAACTTGGCACCCAATCTGATGGAAGACTGTAAATAAGTTAAAAGAAGTAGGCGATTCCCTTCGACTGGGTCTCCGACTGTCCGACTAAAGTAGAACTAAAGTGTCTGACATGCAAAGCCAAGACTGTCATGTATCAGCCAGGATAAGATGTCACAAAGTATCGCAAATCCAGTTTAGGACAAATACTAACTAGGACAGAGCTTCTACCTTGAGTCTGTTTGTTGGGAAAAAATGGGATTGGAGTACCAAGAGGCGGACATTAGCGCTGTCTCTTGGGCTAAAGGTGGTATTTATCTACTGCCTAACACTTATGAATATATCTGTCTATTTATATGGTGCAAAGACCAAATATAGCCTATTATGCATTAATAAAAACATTACTGGCAATGCTGCAAAAGCTAACATCCATCACTGTCTTTATGTTTCCTTTGCCGTGTGCAGACAATCTATTTCAAGGGAAATGACAACTGTGCTTGGATTGGCTACTTTCAAATACTGCCTCCTAGTGGACATTATCTATCCTATTTGAATTTGCCGGTTAAAACTGCTCAGACTGAATCCATGGTGTCAACGCAATGTTTTGTTCATTAGACATTAATCATTTACTCCAACGTGCTTCATTGTTATCTAGGAGGCTGTTTAAAAGCATTCGTAGTACTGTTAGCATACTGTAATGCATTCCTACTGTCATATTTTGTAACAATTTTATAAACAAATTGAAAAGTAGTCGTAATTAAATGTATAAAACCACAGAATATTGGACTACTTCCCAACGTAAGTGTTAGCTGTCTGGCTTTTACAAATTAATGCTTTGTGAGCGGTATTACAACCCGAAATGTCATTTTCCCAGAGCTGATTTTCTTAGTTAGTTTTCAAGGTGAATCATCTGGCGCCCCCTAGCTAGATTTTCTGAACAATGCAGGAATGCTACACATGAAAAAAAGAAATGTTGGTGGGGTTTCTGCAAAAAGATTGCTGTCACTGTTTACAGAAAAACCCAGTTACAGGTCCGCTGTCACTTTAAAACAACAAAACCACGATTAACAGCATTTTTACCCACTAAATCTTTCAACAGGTGTAATTCTGACCATGCATTTTAGGAGGTTGACAGATAGAGGTATTAAAGTTAGCTTTGGTGCTCTTTTATACTACGGCCGTCTCGCTTTTAGAAAGCTCCTCATTCTTGTTTTAGCAAAAACAAACAGAAATCTGAACTCTTAATTTTACACATCAGTTCTATTATGTCTCGCCTCAATGACTCATAAAAATAAATCAGGAAAGAAATGATACATATTTTTCTGTCACAGGAATGGATTCCTCGACGGGCCAGGAAAGGAGAATACCCGTCACCCCCTCGTCGTCCTCGCGCTACAGCCGCCGGCGGTCCTCTGGCTCCAGGGACGAGCGCTACAGATCAGGTAACGAGACGCGTTTGAGATTAGCTTCTCCTGGTAAACATTTGAGCTGCAGCTGCTTTCAGACCAATTATTTAATTGGTTTCATGTTTTATTATCAAGCAGAGCAGATTATAGATCCACCAACATAGAAACACATGACACTAGTAACTGTGTTTGCGTGGAAACACAAGATTAGGTTAGATGTGACTTTCAATTGTTAATGAATCCTTGGAACATTTTAACTATCTCTCTGTGCTTTTTAGGGTTTATATGAAATCCAACAAGACAAATAAGAAAGGAGTAAAGCGTTTCTTTTGACCAGAGTAGCGTCTTCTCTGCATGACTTGTAGAAATCTGTAAATTAGACTTCTTGTGCTTTTTATCCCACAATTGTTTCTCTGTTTTGCTCATTTATAAAGATTTGAGGAAGTGTTTCTGTCGTTCGTCCTGTCCCACCTGAGCTGTGAATCTCTGCAACTCCTCCAGAGTTACTGAAAGCATCTTAGCTGCTTCTCTGATTAATAAAACGGTTTCTTGGTCTTTATCTTCCCTAATGTTCTCTAACAAACCTTTATAATGACACCAGGTCGAGCGCCATGTTTGGATCAGACACAGGGAAAGGCAAATTTATTTGTATAGCACTCTGTGATCACAGGTTGACTTAAAGCTTGTTGAATGATGCCTCTGTCATGACGTGAGGTGGTCCATATCCCTTTAACCGGCACTAAGCAACTTTCAGGAGGGTGGCAGGAACCCTGTCACACAAAACAACTACAAACGTGCTGACTGCTTTACGGCATACGTCACTTCCCCCGTTTCTTATCTCCAACATCATCATCTGATTGTTTCACCACAATTAGATTCTTCAGCTCATCACTATTCATCCTTTACACAGACACTGGAAACAGAAATGTACTTCAATCCAACTGCAGGTGACTAGGAGATCAGGATTTTACCACGCTATGTATGCGCTGTTGCTCATGGAATATGCAATCATCCTTCAGACTAAAACACTACCGCTTGTGTCCACACTGGCCGCCAAAATCGAACAAAACTGAAACTTCCTTTAGCGTTGCTTAAAAAATTCAGCACATTTGGACATAAAGCTGTCAGAGCTTTTATTCCAAAAAAGCCCAGAAAAGGTCAAACCTAAGAATACATTTGAGTTAAATTCAGGAATTTTGTGCAATTCAAGAAAAAAATATATATGAATCTTCTCGGTAGATTGACAAAATAAATCTTGAGCTGTTTGTTCTGCTGCTGTCGGTGACTCGCAGAGCTGAGTGTGTTCTGCTTTCTTCATTAAAGCTCCAGAACATTTTATCATTTTCTGTAAAGCGGAGAGTGTGTTATTTAAATATTATGTATATTAGAATTTCGCCCTTTGCTTTGGCTCTCCAAGCACGCCTGATTGAAATGATTGCAGTTTCTCCACCACTTGCTGCGGGAGCCTTGCAATCACTAAGCCAGATGTGCTGCAGCAGCGAGACGCCTGAAACATGCAGATTGCAGATCGTTTAGTGTGATGCTCTCCTGAAACCCCACAGTTTCCCTCCAGTCTGTAAGACAGGCTATAGAGTCCTTTTAAAAGTCCCTTAAAATGTATATTTATTCCCTCACTTGTTGACCAAAAATTATTACACGATTAATATAGATTCATCAGTAAAATGTCATTGAAGTTAATCTGTTTAAATTTGAGCAGGTATGTTTTTAGCTCATTTTAAATGTTATTGCATGCGAAAGAAGAGCTTAATCTTAAATTTAATTGAGAAAGTTTTTTTTTAGCCATTATATTCAATTCAATTTAGTTATTTACAAGAAAATTATTTTCCACTCCTCTGGAATCGGCAGACAGAAACAATGACTTGTGTTGTCGTTGACTTTACAGCAATCCCTCATACTGAGCATGCATGTAGCGACAGTGGAGAGGAAAAACTCCCCTTTAACAGGAAGAAACCTCCAACAGAACCAGGCTCAGTACAAGAAGCCGTCTGCCACGACCGACTGGAGGTTGGCAGAGACAGAAAACTAAAATAGATGCAGAGAGAACTGAATAAAAGAGTTTATAGCAGCAGTTGTAGAACGTCACTGGCAGCATCTCAGCCAGATTGGACAAAGGAAGAAAGTAGCAGAGAGAGAAGTGGTCAGATTGTCCTCCAGCCGTCTAAGCCTATAGCAGCATAACTATAGAAATAACTTAAATAACCTAATCCCTTTATAAACTTTATCAAACAGGAAGGTTTTAAGCCTAGATTTGAAACTAGACAGGGTGTCTGCCTCACGGACTAAAGCTGGAAGCTGGTTCCACAGGAGAGGAGCCTGATAACTAAAAGATCTGCCTCCCATTTTGCTTTTAGAGATTCTAGGAACCACCAGTAAACCTGCAGTCTGAGAGCAAAGTGCTCTGTTAGGGACATAAGGAGTAATCAGATCTCTGATATACGATGGAGCTTGATTAGTACGGGCTTTATATGTCAAAAGAAGAATCTTAAAATCTATTCTAAGTTTGATAGGGAGCCAATGAAGGGAAGCTAAAATAGGGGAGAAATTATCTCTCCTTTTAAGTTTCATCAGAACTCTGGCTGCAGCGTTTTGGACCAACTGTAGACTTTTAATTGCATTTTGTTAACTTCCTGCTAATAAAGAGTTACAATAGTACAGCCTTGAAGTAACAAATGCATGGACTAGTTTTTCAGCATCTGTCCTAGAGAGAATATTTCTAATTTTTGCTATATTCCTAAAGATGAAAGAAGGAAATCTTACAGACCTGTTTTATATGAGACTTGAAAGATATTTCCTGATCAAAAATAACACCAAGGTTCTTTACATTGTTACCAGAGGCCAATTTAATGCTATTTAGTTTTTAAGGAGTTGACTAAGCAGTTTCTTTTTTAGATCCAAACTTCTGTCTTTTAAGAGTGTCTGGAAATTAATTGGGATTTTTTTTTAACAAAAAACCTTCATTTGTAAAAAGTTCCTCCCAATAACACATCTGACAGCTGCTTTCGTCCTGACTAATGTCTCACTTGTGTCATTATGGAGCAAATAGTCTCTGTTCTGTCATTGTTTGCATACTGCAGACAACAGGCTCCTCTCAAGCAAACCCAGCTTTGGCCGAATCCCAGAGCGTTATCGCTCTGCCAGGGACCGTCATTTACAAAATGTCCTCGTCTCCTCTGCCTGAACCTAATCCAGTTGGAAAACAGAGAGTCTCATGGGAGCAGCTGTCAGCCGGGGATGGACTTGTACGTAAACTGAATGTGAGAAAATGGGACCACAGTGCTTACCGTACCAGAGATGCCGTTAGATGGAAGTGAGATCATAGAGTTTTCCCGCTTCATGCAGGAAATCAAAACAGTTTCTCCCGCAAAGTTTGGAGTCTTGTCTTGCGTATTTAATTGGCCTGAAAATGCTGAGCTAGAGATGTACAAGGAAAATGTTTTACAATAAATAAAATAAATAAATAAAAGTTTGAGTGAATATTATTTCGGAGTTTGCCATACATGGAGAGAAATCTGATTCAATATTATTGCAAGAAAATAACATAAAAAACTGAATTTCAAGTTCCAAATAACCAAAACGTTTTCATTAATTTACAAAGTGTGTAATAGTTGAACATGTATTTATGTAGTTTGTCATTTTTTTAAAATGCTTTGTTCACTAAGTTTGTTCTGTTCAAATCATGCTTTTCAGAATATGTTTAAAAGTTAAATATTAGATCAGAAGATGTCGACCAATAAAAGCGCTTGCAATAGATAAACAATAGATCTGCTGTTGCTAACATCTTTTTTTGTTTCTTTTCTGAAATGCAATTTTTTTTCAACATTCAAGGATTCAAGGATTCTTTATAGTCATTCAACATACATGATGGTACATGAAGTGGAACGAAATTATGTACTCACGGTCTTTTTTTTGTTGTGTGTTTTTTGCTTGTAAAAACTAATGGGACAGATTTCTCTCCATTGTTTAACGGAGCCTCTGTGGTTGGTATATTAATGCGTGTTTTCATATTAATGCAACACTAAGTAACTTTTCAACCTTCATATAATATTTTCATAACTTTTGTGATTATACGTCGAATTACAGCTCGTTGAATGACGCCTCTGTCATGGCCCGAGGGGGTCCGGATCACTTTAACCAGTAATAAGCAACTTTGAGGAGGGTGGCAGGAACCCTGCCTTCCACACAAAACATTACTGCTTTTGTCCACACTGGGCCGCCAAAATCAACCAAAACTGAAACTTCTTTAGTGTTGCTTTAAACATTCTCATTTAATTAAACTATAACACACCTTTTTCACTTTGTGTAGTTTGCTTCTCTATTTTTTTTACATCAAATTTAGTTGCCTACTTTTTAAATCACAGTGTTTTTCTCTGTCCGCTCGTCATCATTCGGTCCATCATTCATTTCCCTCCCTCATCCCTCCATCATCCATCCCAAAATTTTGAATCATCCAATAGTGTGAGAGATCCTGCCTGGAGGATTCTGGGAGAACAACTTGATGATGTGCCCTTAAACAGTGCAATTAGACACAAGGAGATTTTTGATCTACATGTGTTTGAACGTTTTAGCTTTAAAATAGCAGTTTGCTGAATATAATATGCGTAAAAGGAGTTTGATTGGTTGGTAAGCATAGGAAAAATTCTCCATGTTCATTGTTGGTATCAACCTTGTTCCCAGTTTTAGGTCTTTTGTTTGTTCCAAATATGGTGGTTCTGTCCGTGTCTTCGAGCCGGCTCGGCTGTGATTGTGCAAAGTTTAAGTATCTGGGTGTGATGTTTGATTAGGATTGATTAGAGGCTTATTGGCATCATTTTGGCTATTCCTTAGATAAAAATCAAAGCTCTCGAGTTAACAGGATTGTTTAAACTCTAATCATAACTTATGGTCATGATAGGGATCACAAAAACACAACAAATGAGATCTTGGGTTCAAGGGGTTGAAATTAACTTCTTTCTTTCACTGATTGGCTGTGGTAAATAGAAATACAGAAGAAAATTATCTATGTCGACTCTATCATGAAGCCGATAATAAGATATTCACATTACATCACCGAGCATCTATTTTATTACAGTTAGGAGTTTATTTCTTAGCTTTGCAAAACTGATATTGAATCTGAAGACTCTGTGGAAAGAAGATGCACATATATAGCATTGTCATCTGCATAAAAGTAAACCAATTACATAGAAATCGGTATTCATAGAAATAACAGAATTGATTCCAGGTTTGAAGTTGTCTTGTTGTGGATTTTTGTAAACCAAGCAAGATTTTTAATCCCAGTTGTTCCCTTCCAGATGTGCACACGGAGGCCGTGCAGGCTGCGCTGGCAAAGCATAAGGAAAGGAAAATGGCCGTTCCGATGCCTTCGAAGCGCCGATCGCTGGTGGTCCAGACCTCCATGGACGCCTACACTCCACCAGGTAAGGAATAAATGACACGAACATACAGTTGGGCCCACAGTTATCCATGCATGTATTAGAATTGGATTGAATTAGATAGAATAAACAACATTTTTGAGGAGCCGGTTTATCTAGCAGAGGAGCTAAATATTAGGCTGACATTTAGGAGGTATTCCTATTGTAAAGAAACAACTGTAAAAAAAAACGAGTAGACGGTCGCAAAATAATTCACATATTCAACTGATATGTATTTTCAGAACGTTGTCTTTGGTGTCATTATAAATCTTGTTTGTTTTTTAATAAAGTTTTTCATAAACTTATTCTTCTTTTACTTTATTAGACATATTAGAAATCAGTGGCACACATCTTATCTCCTATTAGAAGCAACTACTTGACTAAATAAAAATGATTTAAAATCCATTACTCCGAAGAGGATGAATCATTTTACGTTGATTTATAAAACAAAAACAAGTGAAATACTGTGTGCATGATTTGAATCCTACGGTTAAGAAACGTTATGCTGCTCCCTCAGTCAGGTCCATTTTTCGCTCACTCAAGTTGCTGATCCAGTGTCCTGTGACTAATTAAAATTCAGGTTATTTTCTCCTCAAGGCGATGGTTTTATTATTTGGGTTTTAAACATGAAACATGGCTGCCACTTCTGCTCCAGCGAGGCCGATTTTTGTCCTGCTCTAGGGACATTAACCCACAAACGCTGGAAAAACGCAAGCAAAAATCCTTCATTTTGTGGTTAATTGTGCAGCATTTCCTCCCTTTTTTTTCTTTGAAAATATGCGGGGAAAAAACAACAGCTTGGGAATTGTTGTTTGCAAATGTAGGGCGAATAAAGATGCTTCTCCCACGGCGGGGCCGGGGGCTGTGCTGCAGATGGAGAGCGGGGATCACGTTGCCGGTTCTGCGCGGCTCCTGGCTCCTTGCATGTCCTGACACCGAGGGCCTGTGGTTGGGGTGGGGATGGGGGGGAGGGGAAGGGTCTTTCTGCGCTCCTGTTTCCTGGGTGCTATCAGGGGTGGAGGGGAATTGATCTGCGGGCTCGGGGCAGTGGAAAAGGCGTCGGTGGGGGTGCTTCTTGTCCAGCGGGCCACCCACTGGGCTGCACCAGAGGATGGTCCCCCCGAACCACCAACCCCATCCATACCTTGAGCGATTGTGTAAGTGAGTGAGTGAGTGAGTGAGTGAGTGAGTGAGTGAGTGTGATTGTGTATGAACGTGGGTGGGGCTGGTTCTGTGACTTGGTGTCCTCTTCCTCCCCATGCTATTCCCGTGTGAGGGGGGGTCGTGCCCTGCCACCTCCTCATCCTTCCTCACTGCTTGCTGCTGCACTCACCTGCAGATGGACTGGGCCCTGGGGTGCGTACTGGGGGCACGGGGGCTTGTATCGTTCCGCCCCGGTTGGCTGTCTGGGGTTGCCTGTCCCTCTCGGGTGTCGGGCGGTCTCCCTGCTGGGCGCTGGGGGCGCTCGGGCATTTGGGCCCTGGGTCCTGGCCCGTGCCTGGGAGGCCAGGGCCTGGCGGGATGGGTAGGGTGCTGCTCCTGGTACCCTGGGTGCTCTACTCCGCGGCTGCGGGGGTTCTCTACCCCGGGCCCCCTCTGCTGTCTTCTGGGCGGTTGCGTGGTGTCCCTGTGGTGAGCTGTCTGATCTCTGTGCTCTTGCGTGGCCCCAGTGTCCTGGACCTTGTGCTTCCTCTACTCCCTCTGGGCTCTGGGAGGGGGGTGGCAGTGGCCCTCTGTACCCATGGCTGAGCATAATTCATGTAAGACCTACATCACAATTTCTGTATGCTCACGATCAAACACAGACTATAGAGATCACAACACTTTAACTGTGCCAATCTGTTTACTAATAACACCAAGTTTGCCTCATATTTCTTTATGTGTTATGTGCATACATTGCTGTCTACACAGGTATGATTCATTGCGCAGTTTCCCAAGGATGCTTCAGGAGCGATCTAGTAGCAGCTAGTTTTTTGGTTCCTTTGTTTTGTTTGTTTGTTTTTGTTATTGTTTGTTTGTTTACTTGTTTCTATTTGAATATTGGTATGTGTATATGTTCCCTTTCACTCTGTGCAACCCCCCCCACCCCCCGATATTGATATCAGTAAGATATCAGAAAAAAAAGCAAAACTGATTATTTCGACCTAGATCTAAAATCCCTGATACAGCGTTTGATCCTCGCCATCATTTCTATATAGCGGCTGTTATGCAGCATGCGACATCACGACAGTGAGCAGGAACGATATAGGATGTTGTAAACTACTGCTCTCTATTTAAAAGTACAAAATATGAACATTGCTTAGTTCTGAAATCCAGAATATATCTAAGACCAAAGCCAGTTGTAACTAAATTAAAGCTCCTGTAGTAAGACGCTGGATCAACTTCAGTCCATTTGCTTTTATTAGTTTACGGGGGAGATGTGACACATCTACGTCACTACTTGGCGCGCTGGACCGTTCACTTTTGGCTGGGGGGATTAGTATCAGTCAAAAGTAAGAAAATAATCAATAATTTTTCATTTCTAAGAAAAAATGTGGGATCAGGCAAATTTACATAATTCTGTGATTTTTGTGCCTAAGATGCTATCTATGTGGTAAATATGCGGCTTTTAACAATTATGCGCACCTCTGCGTATTCTGCGCCCTTTGCCAGATTTTCTGTGATTGCAATAGAATTTGTGGTGGCAGACATAAAACGTCTACAACTTTACGCTGCTGATGTCACCTAACGAGCCTGTTAACGAGGCAATTACACGTTGGGCTGAAGAATTGAGCAATCTCACCTTTACTGTAGATGGCCTAAACAGGAAGTGAACGATATTGACTTATCTAAGGCCACTAATGCCACAGAACGATTGGCTGAAACACAACTTTTTCCCAGCAGGAGATAGGTTTGAGGCAGACTTACTCTGAGAAAGCATCTGCCGATCTCCTGGTGGAGAAAACCTGAGGCTCTTTTTGGTCAATAACGTTGGAGCTCATCAACTTAATTTATTTGAAGTTTTTTTTTTTTTCATTTGAGGATGTTGGAGATCCAAAGGCGTCTTAACGCGCTCGGGTCGCTTTCGGCCTTGTTTTTTATACCAACAGCTCCAGGACAAAAGGAGAGTTCAGCTGCCAAAAACACACTACAGTTTTATTTATTTGGCGAAGTACGATTTGTTTTGTGTAGTCACAATATTTACAGAAGTAAAGATGGATGCTGACCGTATCGTCACAAGATCAGAACAAGACGAAGGAAGCTGAGGAAAAAACAAAGCTAAACTCGGCACTGCTTGCTTCAGACATTGTTTACGCCCATATTTACCACGTCTGACTTCTTCTGGTGCAAAGTTATGACGCACGTTTAAGGTTAATGATGTTAAGTAGGATAAAATGTTGTAGGGCCGTTCAGACGGTTTGTGGGTCATAAAAAGTATTTTTTAGGGATGTCCCGATACAACTTTCTTAACTACTGATACGATAACAACTCGACTTTTATAAGTTGATCATAACATTTATTGATACTTTTCAACCTTTGTGCTTCAACCTTATACATTTTTCTACAAAAAGTATTTTGCACCCAACATTTTAAAACGTAATTAAAAATATTCCGTATCGGCGTCAATATTGGCATCGGTCAATGTTCTAGGAAAGGGTAGGAATTTTATACAATATTTATGATATGACTAAATATTGGATTTTTGAGCCATAACACCAATAGTACTGTTTTCTCTCAGGTTTTCACATGCATAATCTTCATGGTAGTGCACAGAATCAGAAAGGCAAATGGGAATTTCTCAGAAATCACATGCCTCACATGCATTATTCCTGCAGATTCGCTTGATTGAAGAACATCTAAGCCGTATCTTGATAGAATGAAGCAAAGCAGAACTCCAATGTGCACTTGTTGGATTTTGACTGATTCCAGAGCTGCACACTTGGTGCATAATAAATCAAATTACAGGCGGACTTTCATGAGGGACTGTGTTCTTTGTGTGTTTGCCTGTTTGTTCCATGAAATCATGAGTCGCCTGGCAAAACCTGTTTTTCCAAAACACGTTTGTGCTTCGTTGCTGTCAGCCTCGCCCGGTTTTTGCTGACACACAGACACAGATTTGCCAATCAAGCACATTGGCAGAGCTCGGTGGGAGTTAACATGTCGAAACATAGTCCAGTCCCAGGATGTCTTCAAGCGTCAGACTTTCCTTACCTGAACATAAAACCCAGTTAAACCAGGGATGTGTTTTGATGATGCATCCGAGGTTTTGGTCCGTCTGTATCCTGAGACATTCACAGAAAAAACCCTTGGCAAAAAGGATAATAATAGGAAAAAATTGGACTTTTTTTGAGCAGTGTGATATTAAAATAGAGTTGTTGGGATTTTTTTTTGTTCTCACTTGTGAGGTCAAAGTTCATTACAGGAAGCATAAAAGAACTGGCATCCCTGATGAGCTCTCTGGTATCTTTAGTAAATCTATTACAAAAACTACTTAAAATATGCCTATTTGGTATTTAAACTTTTCTAATCCCTATTCTTCCTTTAATCCTTCATGTTGTTTTCATTTGGCTGCAGCAGTGTTGGTAAATCACACAACAAAAACAAATCTTTCTCGTTAAGCTACTTTAATGGGCAGACTTTCAGGCGTCTGTTAATTGGTTAGCACTGCACTACATATTCGTTAAAACTGGTAAAAATGGTTACGTTGTTCTGAGTTTTTCACGACCGTCTGAACAGACCAATTTTGATCGCTTTGCCCGAAAAATCTTGCTTGAGCAGCTTCAATACGTACGACTAATTCGGTTTCCGGCGGATTTCAAAGCGTCTTCAGTCTGAAAGATAACGTTACGTTTTATTAAGTTCCTCTCGCTCCGTACGTCAAAATCACAAACATGACTTTTCTGCCACACTATAGATTATTTTTAAAAGGACTTCAGATCTTTGAGGATTTGTATTTTTTCTCCTTGGTTCTCGGCGACTTTAGACGTTTAAAATGAAGCAAGAGGTTATTGTTAATTAGATGTTCTTTAGAACAGAAGGGGATCGACGGGCTTCTAGAATGTAACGTAAAAACTTTTGACATCAAAAAAAAATAGCCTAGTTCTATAAACGTTGACATTTTCTTTGCTGGTTTCATTTACTTCAGGCTTTCTAAAGGACGCTTGTTTTTAACTCCTTTATGTTTGTTATTTAAACTGAACCGTTTTATTTATTTAGAGAAAAGGTTTCGCATTAAACTCATCAGATGATCCAGCGTGGCATAAAACATTAAAGTTAGTAAAAAAAACAAAAACAAATTTTGAATCTTTAGGCAGGATGGTGTGGATCTCCTCGTCTTCTATGATTATAACGCTCCCTGGTTTCATTCTGCAGACACTTCCTCTGGATCGGAGGTCGAAGGTCAGGGCGACGGCGGCGAGGGAGTAGGTGGAGACGAAGAAGACGAGGATGGTGTCGTGGGCGGAGGAACCTCGTCCAGCAGAGAAGGGAGCATCAGCATGGAGCACTGGATCAGCCGAGCGGTCCACGGCACCTCCTCCACCACCACCGCCACCACCTCCTCCACGGCCTCCTCTTCCTCCTCCACGCGCAGCGGAGGAAGCGCCGCTGCCGCCGCCGGCAGGTTGGCCGATGTGCTCGCCCAACACGTCCACGTGTCCTCCCGGCACCGCCTCCGCCATCACCGGCATCATCAGTGCCACCACGAGACAGGTAGAGAGCAGCGCTGGGCGACATTTGCCCCCTGAACAAATGGAAAATCTTACGTTTTAAGTTCATCACGCACTTGTAGGAAGTTTCGATTTCAGACTATCTCCTTGAGTTTGTTTGGCAAATCACACTCTCTTGAGTTGCTGACCTACTTCCTGATCAATAAATATCTACTACAGATTCAAATCGCACATTAATGCAGACTCTGATCATGCATGTAGCGACAGTAAAGAGGAAAAACTCCACTTTAACAGGAAGGAACCTCCAGCAGAATTAAAACATGAACCTGGGTCAGTAGCGTCCATCTAACCCTAAGCCTAACCCCATATTGCTTTAACCGGCACTAAAGAACTTTGAGGAGGGTGGCAGGAACCCTGTCTCACAAAACAACTACAAATGTGCTGACTGCTTTACGGCATACGTCACTTCCCCCCGTTTCTTATCTCCAACATCAACATCTGACTCACATGTGTGAGTTACATGGGAATAATTGAAACACAAGTGGAAATCTCTCCTTAATTGTTCTAGCATCTATTAAACATGTATCGTTTTGCAAATCCTCACTGACCTTGAAAAGGAACATTTTATTCAGGTTTTCATTTCAGGTGGTGAGGAATAAAAATAAGGTTTTGTGTCTTTTTTGGCGTTGCTGACAAGCTCCTGGGTTATTCTGTGGTTCTGGGTAACATCGTGCATGCTTTTACAAAAATGAAAGTTTGGCTCATTCCTCCTGGCAGAGCTAATTAATCTCAGATTAAAGCGGAATCCCACCAGAGATCTTTACAAACCCGATAGATTAGCTTTATTTTGTAGCTTCCAAGTCAAAAATCTGGCCTTGAGTTCGACAATGAACCCATCGAGAGGCGTCGGTCGGTTTAACCTTGTGTCAGATTGATGTGTTTTCCGCTCCCCTCTGCTCAGAATAATAAACAGGTCACACTGAGTTCTTTTTTTGTTTCTTTTGTTTTACTTTTTGAAAGCCAGTCAAAACGATTTGAAGGTCTCCGAATTCCAGATTGAGAGAAGTACGACCATCCGGGCCTCAGAGCCGCTCCGGGTTATATTTAGGGGTTTGCAGACTAGCTTTCTAATAAAAGTGAGTAGATCTGCTCTCACATGGTAGCTGGGTGGGCTCACTCTTCAGGCTTTCATGTTTATTGGTGTTAACTGGGTGTGCTGGATCTTAACTGGTATTTATATCCCTGTGCAGAGAAACAGAGACCCACCTCTGTTTAAAAGCACAACAACACTCCAGTTTTATCCCTCATCTCCTCTGCTGTGATGCTTTGGAGTTTCATCTGTTTGTTTTTTTTGTGTGTGGATAAAATCAGATTTAAAACATCTGAAGTGATCTGTGAAAACAGCTAAACGTTTTGTTTTTGGGGGAAATATTTCCACAAATCTTGCCATGTAGCCAAGGCTCATTGTTTCAACATCGCTGTTCAAGTTTCGATTTTTAATTAGCAAAGCATGTTTTCCTTCATTGGGAATTATTTTGGTATGCTTTGAATAAAAAAAAATGAAATTAAAAAAACTGCAGTTTTTGACACAGTTCACAAAAAAAAGTCAAGTTTGCGTCAATCAAGCTTGAAACATGTTGGAGTATTGTTTTTTAAACTTTAATTTATACATTAGCGACAGAAACATAAGTCTTCTCTCATGTGTTTTTAGCAACAAGGTCCGTCTACAGCTGGTAGCAACTGATTAACATCAGAAAAGATTGAATGTTACCTCAGCCAGTCTCTCAATTGAGGCTTTAGACCTCTGCAGCTCCTCCAGAGTTGCCGTGATAGACTTGGCTGCTCCGACTTCTCATTCTACCCCTAGATTTGCGTTGTTGCTGCGCTCTTTGCACCTGGAGATGATGGACTGAACAGATCCACGTTGTAGCCGTGATTCTGTAGTGGTTACAGTAGCACTCCTTTTTGTTTCTGGGTCACGGCACCAAACTGTTGTAGGGGCAAAAAAATCTTTACCAAACACTGTTGAGGTGAAAAATCATCAGCCATGTTTATTAATGTCTCATGCAAAATATGAGAGCTTACATATTTAATAGTAGTTGAACGATAAGTCATAATACCAGCTCTGACTGACAAATTAACAAACATTTGTTTTATACCCAAAAAGAAAGATAAGAGAGACGGTGAGGAGACAGTGGACACAGACCTTGAGAAAAGTCCCAATATATTTAGTTTTCTCCTCCACAGATGCTTTAAACATCTGCCTGGCCCGTCTGCTTTGCTGCTTCATCTCCATGTTGACACTTATGCTTTCTAACAATCCTTTTGGCGTCAGAAACGGGACCGCTGCATTTAGAGACAGCTTAAATCTCACTTGGATTTACTAACTAGCTGACTTCTATTTTGGGTTCGGGTTTTAAACGTACATGCACACCACACTGTTTTTTGCTTTCAACGTTTTGAAATCTGAGACCTTTTCTTCTCCCTCTTCACACGAATGAGCTGCTCGGTGTCGAGCTAAATCAGGAGTTAGCAAACATTTTTATTCAAAGAGCTGATTTTTAATCCCTGTTGCTTTAAAATAAAACTCACTTCAATTTTATAAATATCTACTACATACATTTCTTTAAGAAAGCAAATTTTACAACAACAAAAAAATCTGTAATTAAAAAGAAAATTAGACCATTTTGCAATAAGATATACCTTTTAAAAAAATAAGTTAATTAAAGATGAAGCAGGATGAAATAAAGATTGCATAATTTGAGGCTAGTTACTCTCAAAACTACTTTCAAAAGCCTGTTGCAGTTATTAGAAGCAGATTTTACACATGAACCTATAGAATTATTGCAGTTATTATTAAAAAACAATGAATGAAGAGGCCAAAAACCACGTGATGCTGCAGAATGCGAACCCCTGGTCTAAATAAAACCCCACGATATGCATTTAAATTTGTGTTTATATCTTAATGAAAATCACTTAGGTCCTGATTTTATGAAACAGACCATTTGCTTTTAGCATGCCCTCTCTTCACAGAAGGGCAAAAGAAATGGTTTGAGATGGGGGTAGAAATCTGGGGGAAACGCCCCGCAGTGGCTTCATTTCCACCTTCATGACTACGCGGCGGCCCCGGCTGGTATCCAGCTCTGGAGATATCTCTGACAGAGACACACCGAGTTTCCTGCCAACACGGCCACCGGTTCTCCGCTCGCCGGCTTGTTTTTTTTTGTTTTTTTCTCTTTCCCGCTGATTTCCTGCGTCACCGTTCCCTGCAGGCTGAAATTAGTGGAAAGTTGTTTCCAGGGAGGCAGAGGCGGCAGAGAAGCATTATGTCCTTGACGTAAAAGCACTCAGTCGGCCTGGGATGACTGAAACAGGAAAAACAAGTGTTTGCGGACTTCGGGATGTGATAAGTTAAAAGCTGCTGTCTGGTGTTTGAGGCAACATTCATTCGTTGTTTGGGGCTTTGATTTCATAAATTCACTATTTTGCGCTCCAAACCGATCTTATTAAAGATCATAAATAGTTATTTTATTTAGTTTTCCTAAGATAAAAATAAATAGGAATAATAGAAAAATACTATTCCTTTTTTTATACATTTTCCTTAAACCTAAACTTTACATAAGCTAAAGTTATTTTCCATGTCCAAACAATCCATGAAAATTAAGATAATCAAAGGTGCTTTATTTTCAGAATTCAGACCAAATACATTTTCTCTCCGAAGTATTTTGGGCGTTTTTTCCGCGTATAAATAAGATAAAACGTCTATAGATACAGAAAATGATGAAAGATGAATCAAGAATCAAGATTCTGACCAGCCTAGTTTAAAGCTAGCTGCTGATATTATATTCAGATTTTGGATATTGACTTTGTTCTCTGAGTGACAGCCTGGAAACCATCATGACAAATGCATTTATAACAAATAAAGATTATAAAGTTAGTGAAAAATACGTTGTACCAGAAAAAACAAGACACGGTTAGTGTCAACTGCATCTAATCACCAGTGTGTGTAGAACGACCCTTTCTTACTGCGTTTGAAATCAAAACATATTTCCTTTTCAGTTCACTTAGGTCAGGGGTGCCCAACCGTTTTTATGTCCCTAGATCTACTTTTCAAGTAGCCAACCTCCTGAGATCTACCAGCCCAGTGTCAACATTGTAAACCCCCACAGATCATTTCCAGCCTGCAGTAACTACCCTCACAACACGTTTTGTTGTTGTCACACAACCACTAGACATCACATCATCAACCCGCCCTCTCTCAAACACACACATCAACCTGCATGATGAGCAACAGCCATAACCGACCTTAATATGAACCAAACAGATTAAAAAAAACAGGTAGATCTCTGTTTGAAAAAAGGAAATCACTTCCTAGCTTAGTGGGAGACCTGGCACTGGGAGGAGGAGGCTAAATTACGAATTACTTCACTGAGTTTTCACTTTATCAAAGCATTTTTAGGTGGCAGGGGAAGTTATAATTATAAATATTGGAAGGAAACGAGATTGCTAAGATCATTGAATGCATGTAGGCTACTGACCAAATTTGCTTAAGTAACATTAGAGAATGTCTGCAGTGTTTCATAACGTACAAAAACCTCAACAGAAGTAAAAATTCCTTTTATAAAAAGGAAAATATGTTGCTGTGTATGTTTTGATAGAAGACCTGGAATGAATGCTTAATTTTTGTAGAAGACATAATAAATATAATTTATATAACTTAGTTGAAAGATGTTATTTATAATTCACTGATTAAAATATAAATTTAAGTGAAACTGTTTCTTGTTGAAATCAGATTCAATGACAAAATAACTCAATTGTGCAAAAATAAATGACCAAACATAACAGTCATAACCTCCCGGTCGACTTGGGATCAGTCCAGTATCTACCAGTAGACCGCGATCGACTGGTTGGGCACTCATGACTTAGAGAAACGATGAAGAGACCAAAGTGTTGGTTGCAGATCCGTGGTCTATGGGAACAAACTGTCTATACAGCGCCCCCTGCAGGTAGAGGTCTGAACACTTTTGTGTCCAAGACGTGTGGGATCTGCAGACATGCTGGCTGACCTTCTCCTCACCTCTAGCTGTAGGCTCTGCTTGCTCTGTTTAGATGAGTTGAACCACAGTGATGGATGAACACAGGACAGAGTAACGGACAACAGCTCATTTAACTCCTAGAAGTTACTCAACATCATGGGAAAATCAAAGGAAATCATCCCGGGTATCCTTAACACAACTTCCAAGATTAAATAATGTGGATGTAATTATGCCGTAAGTTTGCAAAGATCAAGATTTATTTGCCTTTTATGTCCCAAATAACAAACAAATAAAACAACATCCTGTTGGTTCTAAATATTCAAAATTCCCCTTCCTATTAATTTAGAGATGTTGTGCATAAATGGTTGGGCTGGAATCGCTTCTGGACTTCAACAAAATAACATTGTGACAGAAAACCGTCGGACAAATGTATCTACTAAATATGATTATTGCTTTAAAGAAAACTTCAAATGGCCATTTTGACACTCTTTCTGCGCCACATCTAATCCCTGTTTCATCCTTTGTGGATGATGCATGATGGCCAACAAACACGGTCCACCTACTCCCAGCTCTGTCTGCAGGAATTTGCAGGAATCTCCAGTAAACGGTGAAAGAATACAATATTAGTATTCTCTCTCATTATTGTGTCACTACAGTCAGGCCTTAAAATTGCCTCTCTAAACAAAAGTGAAGTAAACCTGGTTCTAACGGGTCCTCATCTCCTCCAGCTGTAATTTTCGGACCCAGTCGGGGTCACAGTTTTCTTGCCGCCTACCTCACTCACTTCCTGCCCCATAATCAGAGAAATCAGGTTTACAGCAGAAAGCTGATGAACGACTCAAGGTCCCGCTTTTATTAATGGGTTGATGGACGGCTGTTTTACTGCTAGTGTGAAGCCCAGAAACGTGGACTTACGCCACCAAACCCATTCATGTGTTGATCTGGTTGAATGTTTTTATTCTTTGAAGCCATAACTTTACCGTTGCTTTTCTTTTTTCCATTTGTTTTAATATGTTGTTGTTGTGTGTTTTGGTCTTTAAAGCCAAAACTCACCATTGTAACGTTAACTGTGGTAGAATAATAAAAAAAAGTGCTTTCAACAGAAATTGAGAGTGAAACAAAACAAACAAAGAAAACCTTCAGAGAAGCCAAAATATAAATATCGTGATGCTGAGAAAATGATTAACACAATGGAAACCAACATCGGTTGTTATGATCATATTTAAATTGTTTAATCTATCCACCCTGTTTAAACTGAAAAGTCCCTTTGAGATTACAAATCACATTTTCAAGGAAGTCCAGGCCATCGCATTCTGAGCATCGCAGCAACATCTTAACATTTTCTTCAACAACAAACAAATATTTTTCAATATTTTAAAACACATTTACAAAACCACCTATTTCCAAATCTGGAGGCAAAAGATGGAACCGGTCAAAGTCGGTCTTTTTTTGCTGATCGTTTCACGTTTTAGGGGCCGAGCAGCGAAACGCCATCTACCCGCGTTTCTGCGAACTTTCGGTACAGACGGCGTCGGTTTGTTCTTGAGTGTAAAGAATGAAGTCCGGCTGCTTTTGGTTGGATGTTCTCCCCGAGATACGCTGGAAGCCGACGTAGAATGACCTCATAAATGTTTGTGATGAGAGGCGTGGTGAATAGAGCCTGGTTTTATTACCTGACGGGCTGATAACGATGTTAAGGGCGATAAATCGGGTCTCCCTGGAGACGCTGCTGGTTATCAACAAAAAAAAATGTAACCAATAATTTAAAACCAGATTAAACCAATCAGTAGACTATTATCATCAAAACCAGACATCTGTCTTCAGGTTTGACGTTGAAACTTTTTTTTCCCCCGAAATAGAGCTCAGATTTAGTCATTTTCTACGACACGATAACTTGAAATCCCTGAAAGCAGCTCAGTGCTTCTCAAAGCTGTTTTTAAGGCCCGTTTAGCATCAACAGGGGCAAACTTCTCTCTTTAGTCTGAACATTTCTGTCTGTTTGTAAATGCTGATGAATTGCCTGCAGTTTTTTCCCTCCATGCAGTCATGAGAAATATGGATTTTAAAATTTTAAGAACCTTAGTTTAAGTTTATTGAGTAATAGAAAAAAAATGGGAAAGAAGTTTGTATTATTGGAATTTCCCTTAAGAAATGGTGATAATCACAATAGATGTTGCAGTTATGATATAAATGTGAATAAGTCATTAATTTATAGAAAATTATGGCCATAAAAGTAAATGTTATTGACAATAACATATCAAAATTAGTAGTTATATGTGTGAATAAAATAGCCATGATATCATATTCATGATGTACATTATGTAAATTGTACTGTCGTTATTTACGGCCGTACGCTGTTGATCTAAATTCTGATGTTTCTTCTGCCAGTCGGATAAAAGTTCTTAGAAAGACCAGCTGGTTGGAGGAGGGTCCATCCTCCTTAGCAAGCATGTGGTGACTGTGGGAAGGAACAGCAGAACTGGATCTATCTCTCTCTCTCTCTCTCTCTCTCTCTCTCTCTCTCTCTCTCTGAAAACCCATCCATCCTTTTTAGATAATTCCAGCTGAAATTTCCCACTTAAACCTAAATATTTATATTTTCCTAAACAAGTAAAATCCATGGATTTGATGTTTTGTACAAAAAAAATGAAGACATTTAAACTTTAAAACACATGGGAAAAAAATCCTAAGCAAAAGCTTCTTGATGCTTCGCCTGTTATCTGAAGCGGCAGCTTATTTATTTAAGTGAAAAAATTAATAGTTTTCATTTGAATCTAAATGTGTCTTTGATTTGGATTCTCTAAAAAAAATAGTTAGACTCATTTTCTCTCTAATAACAGGAGTGAAAATGTCGGAAATAGGATTTAAAGTAGGATCCTGTCTGAGGCGCTGTTACAAAGGAGAAAAATCACATTAGGCCAAATATTAACCACGATGGATCGACTTCTGTTCATCCATTTTCTGTACACCCTTGTGCCTGTTGGTGTCCGCTGGGTCCTCTGGCGCCTAACTCCAGCTGACAACGGGTGAGAGGCAGGGGGACACCCTGGACAATATGGAAAGTTTAAGAAAGCTGCAACGCTGAATATCGGCGTCAACACAGACGGACAGCGAACAGTAACAGATCACATGCTTCCTGTTTATGGTTAGAGATGCAGAAAACAAATATGTTGGTAGTGTTTCTAAAATAAGCAAAAATACCATTTCTATGTGCATATTAGAGTATTTTCTGTGTATGTGATTAATGTGACCTCAAATTTAACCCTTTTTGATCTAGCAGCTGGCTTCATGGTTGTGGATCATTCTAATCCGGTTGGTTCTGACTTGGATCCCGGTGTCGTTTGTCTTCTGGCCCTTTGTCAGAGAACCACTCTGCGCCCCCAGATGTGACCGGCTACACCAACAATGGCGCCAACGCCACGACCGCAGACGGCATCCAGGTGGAGAGAGCCGGCGGCGGCCCCGCGGCCCAGAGGCAGACCCCCAAGTATGGGAACGCCGAGCTGATGGAGACGGGAGATGGTGAGTGGAGAGGAAACCATCAGCGTGTGGAGGCTGAAGAGAGCCGCTCATCAGGCAGCAGAGAGACGTCCAGATGCGGCAGACGGGAGCTGATTTTTTTATCACGCCGCATTTTCCGTTTCTTATTGGGACACATTTTGCTTTGGGAACTAAATTAAAAACACAGATCCACTGTGACTCAGCATCGCTCATCCCGCCTCTGCTCTGCAGGTGTTCCGGTCAGCAGCCGAGTTTCGGCCAAGATCCAACAGCTCGTCAACACGCTGAAGAGACCCAAGCGGCCTCCGCTGACAGAGTTCTTCGTCGATGACTTTGAGGAGCTTCTGGAGGGTAACAAGCTTCCCTTTTAATTTAATTTTTCTCCAGCCGTGCTTTACTTCCAATGTTTGCTTTGGCGCCGCTGGGAAAAATACTTCATTCAGGCAAAACCTCCATACTCCCTGAAGTTGGCTGCGACGAAGCCGAGCTGATGAATATTTCCCTTTGTTTTCAGTGTGAAAAGAACAAAACAATGCAGAGCCAGGAGTTAATTCATAATTGAAGCATGACTAGTAAACAGGGCCGCGCAGAAACCTTTGTAGGGCCAGGTGCTCAAAGTTAAAAAGGGGCACACGGATTTGAAACAGGATGCAGAAACATACCCGGCTATACAACCGGCTGAATTGTACCAACCCTTAATATAAAGATACACAACACAGCCTCACACAGCTCCCTTTGTTTCTGCTTTAACCTGCTCTCTTTATGAGGCATCTCTGCTAAATGAAACATGATCCTCTAACTACAAATCTGATGCACATACAACACAAACACAAACTGACTTTTCATACCTTTAGAAAAAATATATTGTACTGTAAAGCCTCAAATTAAATCCATTGATACTTCGCCATTTATTATCTGTAGCGCTATGAAGTAATATTAAACGAATGATATAGAGATCACTTATTCAAATATATTAGTGCATTTATTTAGTTGGACTATTGAATTTGCGCATGACAGCGAGGGTCTAAAAGTTGGATAATTTGTAAGCATATTAGCCTATATAGGCCTATTTAATTGTTGCATAAATAAAAGAGCGGTTTAGAAAATCAGAACTTAAATTTTTCTGTTATTGTTGTGTTTGTACTGCAATAGCCTGAAATCATGAACATGCATACTGCATAGTTTAAGGGAATAAAATAGATCATATCTATTTAATCCACTTTTCTCATGGCAAAATAAACATACAGAAACAAAAAAGCTGAAGGTAGCTTCTGTGTTGTTCAAATTCCTCACTGTAGTCGTTAAGCTGCTGGAAAAAGGATGAAATCTTACGACTCGTCATGCTAAAATATTGTCCTGGTGAAAAATTGCTGCATTGACTAATATAGTTTTGTAAAGCTGATCGTTTTCTTCAAATGTTCTGAAAAGCCTGTTTAACTTGAGAGAAGTTACAGATGATAGTTTGTCTTTGCAAGCATGGAAACGATTTCAAACACCAGACAAATCAGATTTTTACCTTTTCTTTACCCCAAATGTGACGCATGTCTGCAGTCCAGCAGCCGGACCCCAACCTGCCCAAGGCCGAGGGCGCCCCAATGGCCGCCATGCGCGGCGAGCAGCTGGGCGTGGTCGCCAACTGGCCGCCGTCTCTGGAGGCAGCCCTGCAGAGGTGGGGCACCATCTCCCCAAAGGCGCCCTGCCTGACCACCATGGACACCAACGGCAAGCCGCTCTACGTTCTCACCTACGGTAGGAAGCCCTCCAGTCGGCGCTGTCCTCAAGGTTTTGATGATGAAAGCTTTTCTTGCTGCGTCGTAGAAGTAGAAATATTTAGCATATAGCTTTTTATAATATTGATAAGACATAAGCTGAAAACACCTGAGAGCTTCTTACTATTCTAAGTGATTAAACGAAGCGGTGAAGCTCCACATAAAGGCGAGGCAGCATAATTCCCCTAAAAGCCGCCCGGCAGAGCCCTGAGAACATTAGCAACCTGTGAAAAAGATGCTCTACACAGAGCTGCACCGCTGCTGGAGGAGGTGGCGTTTCATTTATTTATATTTCATGTTCTTTATTGCTCTCCCAAAGGTCCCGATGACAGGATGGATGGTTTCCTGGAAACTTTAAGCAAAGAAAAACTGCAGTTGTTTAGGGAGCAATGTCTCACTTCAGGGTGAAACTGGATTTCAGGTTCATGGAGGGTTTTGCTTTGGTAGTTTGTGGCTTTTTGGTGGTGATATCCAATTTTTCTATTAAATGTATGTAAGAAAATGAGCGACTGCAAGTAAAAACTGCAAAAGCACAAAATCTTACCTAGAGTTTGTGTGTATTTTTTGGTGCAAATGTCTTTGTACAGTTGAGATAAGATGATACTAACTTATATGTAACTTTTCAGAAAGATGTTGGGGCTTGTTTTAGGTCAATAATTCATGAATATTGATAAAATGTCATAGTTGCATTGTCAGAATTGTTTGCATTTTTGTATGTTTTTCCAACTCTAAAAATGTAAGTATTACTTTTCATTTATATTCAAGTATTATTAACTTAAACCAGGCTCTTCTAGCTTGCTGTAAAAGTTACTTGTAAGTGGGTTTCACATGTCCTAAGGTGTTTGCATTAAAAATATAGACAAAACTGGTAAGATCTGATGTTTTTGCAGTGGACACAGCAACTAAGTGTTCTAGATTTCAAGCAACTGTTGCTCTACTTCCTGAAGTCACCATAAAAAAGGTTGAATCCGCTTGTGTTCTCTAATCTAATACAAGCATAGCCTAAATGTGTCTTCAGCAGCCATCCAATTTAGAACAAAGTAATTTAAAGCGATATGAACATAGATCAGCCATCTCGCCTGCAGCGCAGCCACAGCGTCAGCTTTCTAAACCCGTTAACTCCGGCTGAATCGCATTACGGCCTCATCCCGGCTTCGGTGCTGCGGCTAAACATTCACACGGATTTGGAACGAGTTTCTCTGTTCTGCAGCCGGAGCCCCGGAGATTTATTACGGAGGCAAGCGGGCAGCGGAGGAACGGTTTCAGGTGCGGAGGGTGAAGATAAAGAGATTTAGCTGCGGCGAACGGAGGCGCTTGGCCCTCAGGTCCTCATGAATTTAGAGCCAAACGGTCCCGCTGAGCCGCAGACTGAATGAAATGATCCAGGAGGACCGCAGACACATCACAGCATCAGCACAGATCATCACGCGGTCACGCACCTGAATCAGGAACGACATGAACTTCTTCTCTCCCATTAGATTCATTAACGATTTTGTTTCTTCCCTTTTTTTAAATGTCATTAATTCATACAGACTGATCGGTATTAGAAAAACTTCTGCATGGTTGCAGGAACTAGGACATTGTCAGGGAAGCGTGTCCCGACAATCCGGAGGATTCTACTTTTCTGTCTAGGAGCTGAAGCACAGGACTTTCCAACCTTTTCAGCTTTTCTCTCTCAAACTAAAACTTCAGTGTTAATGGTTTGTAACCACACAACAACCAGCATGCGCAGAAAAGCAACGCACTGCAATCTTCATGGAAGGAACAGTGGAAGTCCACACGTAAACCCCCAAATATCATTCTCGTTTAGCTAAAACGTTAAATAAAAAAATGAAAGACTTAACCCAATCATTTTTTCTCTTGTGCCTTTCATGATGCACAACTTCGTGGGCCAAAATTCCTCCAGAACGCTGGAAAAGACTCGCTTGGTTGCAGTTGTTGCTGCTAAGGGGGGCCCAACCAGTTATGAAGTGTAGATTGTCCATCAGTCAATTGCTTCTTCCCCATATTTCAAGATGACTGCACCTTTATTGAGGAAGACTGATTGGCCGACATAGAGTCCAGACTCCCCCATGAAATCCACCAGATCTTTTATCTCTTGATGGAGATAAATGTTGTGACGTTGCAGAATCCATGTTCAAAGCGAAAGGCGGTGCAACTAAACCTGTTGGTTGTGGATCACCCCGAAAAACAAAACCTATTTTTGACATATTGAAAGAGGTTCTCACGGTTTCAGACAGCAGCAGCCGTGGAGTTTGTGTGTGATCCATCTGATGTGAGAGGAGTGTGTAGATGATGAGACGATACAGGCGCTCACCAGACTGTGAAATGTCTCCAGCCCGCGTTCGGGGAGTCGTCCGCCGGAGACAGAAACACGGTGAGGTTTTAGCCTGGGAGGTGGGTGTGTGTGTGTGTGCCGTGCTGAATCAAACTCTAAATCCCGTCCTTCTCTCTCAGTCCATATCTCTGATTCCTGTCGTGTCTCGCCTTTGATGCCGACCCTCAAAGGCAAACTTGTTTTGCTTCTTTGTGCCGAACCGTCCTTCGCCCCCGGGGGACAGAGGGAATCCATGATGCCTGCTCCCCCCGCTGTCCTCTGGACTGCAGACAACCTCTCATAGGAGCAGGGAGAAGAACGCACTTCGATTCCCGAGGGAAAAACCTTCAAAAATGTCCCGTTTTTTTAACAACTTCTCATCTGGTTACCAAATTTTAAAGCTTTTCTCTGTGAACATATATAGATCAGTTGAAACCCTGGTGATGAACAGCGGATCAGTCATGTCAGAAAATGTTGACTAAATAAATGCTATGTTTCCTTTCTCCTATTCCGGCGGGTCCCGGAGAAGATAAGTCTCAAATGAACTGAAACTTTGCAGAAACCACCTTCTGGTAACCATAAATGAATTTCTTTGAACCTTTTCTTCTGGTCCTAAATCAGAAAAACATGATAAACTAAAGAGACTACTCGTATTAGAAGATAACCTTTGTTTTGAATCCAAATAAATGGACTTTCAGTATAGTTAAATTTGAAGATCTTCTGCTGTTGGAGTTCAGGAAACATAGAAACGCAACTTACATGTCAATGAGGAAACAAAAGGACTTCACTCTCACAACGTGAAAGGATGCGGCTACATGTCAAGTATAAAGGCTGAAACCAGCTGGATTCAACTTAGTAGGCAGATCCGACGGAAGATCGCAGCCATCAAAACACATTGAAGTGAGCAGAGCATCGCAGACCGCAGTCGGCCGTGGCTGACCCGGGCTCTGACTCAACGATCTGACTCAGCCAGGACCACGTATTTGAGAAGTAGAGCTCATCCCTTTTTTGGAAAACACAAACTAAAATGTTCAAAAACTATTGTGCCAATGTTTGTCACTCACGCCGTTGCTGGGAGGTCAATAAAATATTAAAGAGTTGACTTGCCCATGGTAGAAGCTCAAAAGTTTGGTAATAACTGGAAAGCAGATTTAGTTTGAGGTTCTTGCAGCAAGCGCAGTTTTGTGTTTAATCAATGACCGACAAACCCTAACATGAATATATACTTAACTTATTCAGGCGATCAGTTCAGGTCATGGACTGGCAGGTCAAAGACATGAGACTGATTGAAAACCAGAACCACTGGATCATTCTGGATCATTCTGGATCATTTGTAAAGGTTTTACCGTACAGGCTGGGCGACCAGTCAGGAGTGTGTTGCAATAGTCAAGGCGGGAGATAACCACAGACTGAACCAGTGTATGAAATTGATTCTCTTGTTTTGAGTTGCAGCATTAATGAACAGAGCAGACTGGAGCCGGCAGGCAGAATGAAACCGATCAGAAAGATTTGACAGTGTTTATTGACCTCCCACGGCTCACAGGGGTTTTTAAAGTGATTCTGACATGCTGCCCTTTTCCAGATGGAAGGACTTTCTTTAATGTATTCTGTTCCAGAAGAAGAAAAAGGGTTGTTTGGTTTCACCTACAGCTGCTTGAGCTTTAGACAGCAAACATTCGCTTTAGATCCCTCCTTTGGCCTTCTTGGCGTGACTTCTTCTGATGCGTTGTGGTTCTTCTGTTTGACTGTAGAAGCTTCCCTGTCTAACTTTGAAGGACTTTTGAAGCCTGTTAACTTTGAGCAATCTCTGACGTCGTTTTTAAATCCCCAAGATGCAACGTATGAAAGATGAAACACTTTTATTAGACGTCCAGGCTCGAGTCTGCTATGCGATATCACACACATGTGCAGCTCTGATATCATCCAGCTGTTCCCATATTTCATCAACTACATCTTTGAGTCATCTCTGGCCGACTTCCAGATACCTCGTCTGGTGGGCCGTCGCCCTCTAGAAGCTGTAACACTCAGTCATGTTTTGATGTGCTTTCAGGTAAACTTTGGTCCAGAAGTTTGAAGGTTGCCTACAACCTGCTGCACAAGCTGGGAACCAAACAAGAACCACTCGTCAGGCCTGGAGATCGGGTGAGTTTAAAACCATGGAGGGCATAAGAAAGTGTGTGTGGTCATATTTTGCATTTAATTTGATCCAAAACTGGATAGTTTTACAAACATCTGCTTCACTTTCATTTGTTGAAAGGAGGATTTTCACTTAAGTCCCCCTTTCTTCAGTAAGCATCTATGGTGTTTTTCATGCTCTGGCCTACAGGCTATGTTCAGCGGGTCCTGATAGTCAACTCAGATTTTTTTCCATGGTTGTTCATACCATTAAAGTTCAATCTGACCGTCATCGCACTTCTGTATGAATCGTTGAATCATTTACACGCCGACGTTTACGCCAGTAAAAACGGACGCCTGCCGTCTGTGGACGGATGTTGATGCTGTTGAGCAACGGGAGCCGACCGTATCGCCACAAGATCAGAACAAGACGAAGGAAGCCGAGGAAAAAAAGAAAGCTAATCTCGGCACCGCTTGCTTCAGACGTTGTTGACGTCCAGATTTACCACGTCTGATAAACGCAACATGGCAGTTCTGACGTCGGATATGCATCCAGTTTAGTGCCACATATAAATGTGACACAAATAGGATTTCTACGGTTTAAAGGATTTAAGTCGGGCCGTTAACAGTGTGTTCTATGTTTGAAAATCAAAGTCGAACTTTGTAACATCTCTGCTGCACCAAAGTTATAATAAAACAAACTGTAAACAACTAGTATTTTTAGAAAACATAAAGTATGTGACCTGTATCTGGCATGAAGAGGAAAGATAAGATGTCAGGAGGTATTGGGTATGTTAGGGATGAAAAGCTTTGTAGCATTGTAACATCAGGGAAACTGTCACAATATTGTATTGAATGGTGTCTGAAGGTGGCGGTATCACCTTTCCTACACATTTAAACTACATGAATGTAACACCGGATAGGCCTGGCTCTTACTCACCTTGTAAACAGCAGAGCTGCAAATGATGCTGATGAAAGTCCAGCTCAAAATACCTGGAACCGATAGTGGAACTGACGACCTGACCTATTCCCTGACTAATCCAGTCCATGGTCATCTGGAGTTTTGGAGGAGGTCTGCAACCTGCTGCTCCGAAGTCGCAACTGGCTAATTGGCTCCTCTGTGACTTTAGCAAGGATCATAAGGAAACAGCTATTGTTTTTAAATATGGATATAATAACAACAACGAGCAGGTTTTCAATTTCGCTGGAATATTTCTGTTTCTGGTGGAAATGCCTCGAAATGAGACAAAACTGTATTACGAAAAACTTCTCAGCTAGCTATAGGAGCTTGTTTTAAATCAGTGATACCTGAATGTTGATAAAAATACTTCCACTGTTGAATGTTTTTATTTATTTTTGCAATATTCTTCAACGTGCTTTAGGTAAAAAATAAGATAAATCTGTCAAAGGTTTCTCTCTGCGCTGAAAGGAGCTCTCAGCTGGCACCCTTTAATTTCTCTTTCAGTATCACCACATCCACATTTGGGCCTGGAAGTCGTTTGCTCAAGACTTCAAAAACCTTCATACTGGAATGCAAAACAGCTGAGCGTGCGCGTTTCTGATGTCATGCGATGCACCAAACGTCTGTGCCGTGTTGCTTTCATCTTTATTTTGAGCTTGATCTCGAGCTCAGCTGGAAAATGAGTCAAGGCTGGGTAACAGCCTCTCAGCCTGAGCACTGTGTTTTGATTAGGACTCCTCTGTTGTTCTGTGCTTATCACAGATAGTCCTTTTCTATCCTCAGCATGATAAACACCTAATTTAAAAAAAAAAGATATTTTTCCAGGGTTTTTAGAAGCTGATTCAATAACCATGAAAACTGATCAGAAGATGGTTTTATCGGTAAATTAAAGGATATGTTGGATAAACTTTAAAGCGTTGTTGGAGGTTATTTGACCTAATTTAATGCTTCGTTTATATATGTTTAATACGGCTGTTATTATACTTTTGTAATTCAGTTCTTTCTCCTAAAAAGGTTTATTAGTATTATTATTATTATTATTATTTAATTTAATGGAAGTCCTCACTAAACAACATTGTTATCTTACCAGTTTTATTTTGGCTGCATGGTTTTGTGTAATTTGAAATTAGATAATGTTCTTAAATAATATTGCTCTTCTCAGATTTTGTCAGAAACTAGGAATTTTGACTCTGTAGAATAGAAAATCTCAAGAAAACAACAACTGGAACAACGAAATAATTATGATTAAAAAGTCCTGAGTTGCTTGTTTTATAGATCCACAACAACAAGAGTGAAAACATATTAAGGTCATAGCTAAAAACAAATTATATTAATATTTGTATACTTTTTATAACATTTTTAAATTCATAAAAGAAGGTTGGTTGGTTACAGACTGTGGCTGCGATTATTCCTGTTGAGCGTTTTGTCGTCAAACTCAACTTTCTGTGATCTCTGTAAAAGTTGAGTGGAAGGAAAACATGTTGGAGGAAAGAATTGTCGATAAAATGACTTTTTTAAGGATTTTGGAGGAGCTTCCCAGGGAGCTACCCGAGACTTACTTCAATCACAGTAGCTGAAATGAATTAGTTTGGGACATAATGGAGCTGTGGTGAAAAAAAATCCCATTTTCTTACTATTGAAAAATTGTGCGACGTTAATGACGCGTGAGACACTGATATTTAAAATCCAAAACACTTTCGCCTTACAGGAAATATTTAAAAGTTGTGTTGAACAATCTGATACTGAGAGAAATAACAGGATGTTTAAATGTAAATTTTAAACTTTTTTTTAGGGTTTGTTGATGATTAATTAATTAAAACGGTATGATTCTACCTTTGTTTGTGTATGAAATCCACGGCCTTTGCTTCTTCACTAATATCTCTGTCTCTCTTTTCTGGTTTGTCTTCATTCTTATAAATCTGGAGTGAGATGTTCAGAAAGGATCTCAAAGTTAATGTTTTAGCCCCTTTACAAATACTTAAAAAAAGGGATGAAGTACAATAAAATATGCTTAGAAATTAAGTTTCTTCTTTTGTATTCAAGGTTTCTAGAATAACTCATAATAAACACTTATTAATAACGTATAAAGCATCACAGATATTTATCTAAGCCTCCTTTCCTTAATAAATGTAGATAAAAACAGATTCACAGTTGAAGGACGAATGAATCTTTATGGCTGGTTTCTCTGTAGAGATACTTCTCTTTGTATTGCTGCAACAAAAGCAACACATCTAATATGAATAAATGATAACCCAGACAACCAATCAGCAGCACTTAAACAACCATCATTATATTCACGGAGCAGCTATATTCTGTGATGCATCTTCTCTTTGCAATTATCTGGAGACGAAGGCCGATCGGCTCCAGTGAGACCTCCACATATCAATGCTGCATCTGTTAAAGCATCGTTACAAGCCCTCCATTCATTCAGCAGCACTTAGCTCATGGCGCACACAGAACACATGTGCTGTAGCAGCGCGTGCAAGAGCCATTAAACAGCTCCTCATCCAGAGCTGGCTGGTAACGTTACAGCGCCGACTGGAGCTGAACCGGATCAAAGAAGACAGAGACAACGTCCTCACTGTGGTGTGGTAGCATGGTACCACTGTGTGCATGTGCCATTTGAATGCTTAGCATATGGAGGCTTATCTCTTTTCACTTTAATGGGCATAAAACCATTTTCAGTCAGTACATAAGCTTTTATTCTGAGGAATGACAGTGGAGTTGAACACAAGTGGCCAATGGAAAAACACTCAGCGCTCTCCTTTGTTTCTTTGTTTTTTTCATGGATTTGAGAGGATAAATATAAATGATTAATGTTATCAGTGAAGACGAGTTAGCATTTTTATTCAGATCTGCTCTTGCGTTTCCATACAGACGTTCTGAGAATAATACGTCTGGAATATACCTGGATGGGGACTGATTAAAGTGAAAAGCTGTGGAAATATAGGCAGATAGTTTTGCACGAACAGAGAAATGTTGGCCAGATGCCTTCAGCGTTGTTCAGTTTAAAATAAAACAGCAAAAAAATTAGCCTCTTGTCCGACACATGTTCCTTATCATTTCCTCCACTTTGTCCGAAATTCACTCTTTCTTCTCTAAAACTGACCTCCTTCTCGTTCTGCTCAACACGGACTCCAACTTTGATTTCTCTGGTTCCCTCCGCTTATCGTTGTCACACTCATTTCTCCTTCGGTCTGTAGGTGGCGCTAGTGTTCCCCAACAGCGACCCTGGTGCCTTTATGGCGGCGTTTTACGGCTGCCTGCTGGCGGAGGTCGTCCCTGTGCCTATAGAGGTGCCGCTGACCAGGAAGGTGAGAACTGCTCATTTAATAAAGACACTCGCTAGGAGAAAACTTAAAAACATGCTATTCCAATAAGGAATGAGCTGCTGAAGCAATTAAATCTATTAAAACTATCAGAATTACGATTATTCAACCGATCATTATCATTCAATTTTTTTTTCTGAATAAAGTATGTTCTCCTTTTTTTGCCGATCGCAGGCTCCATTTTTCCCTTTGCTTCACCTAGAATATCTTAAACAAACCTGTGTGTCAGAATGATATAAAGTTTGCATCCTGCACTGCGTCAGAATCCTTGAATTTTCCTTTGGAATCAGTAAAGCATCTCTGATCTGAACTGAATAGGCTTTATCCAGCAGAAGAATCAAGAATCTTTTTATTTATATAGCGCCAATTTACAAGAAGATGTTTAAATGCACTTTACAAGAAAATCAATTAAAATCATTGATACATCATAAACAAATCAGTTCAGAAAAAGTTTCCAATCTAAGGAACCCCAGCAGATTCATGGAGTCGTTGACTTGCAGCATTCACTCCTCTGGAATCAGCAGAGAGAAACAATGGCTTGTGTTGTCGTTGACTTTACAGCAATCCCTCATACTGAGCATGCATGTAGCGACAGTGGAGAGGAAAAACTCCCCTTTAACAGGAAGAAACCTCCAGCAGAACCTGGCTCAGTACAAGCAGCCGTCTGCCACGACCGACTGGAGGTTTGAAGAGACAGAAAGCTAAAATAGATACAGAGGAAACTGAATAAAAGAGTTTATAGCAGCAGTTGTCAACTATCTAGCGCAGACTTCCATCTTTTGTTCTGCTCATTGGTGAGGTATTTATTCGTGGATGCTTCAAGGGCACAAATAAACTTGTTGTGCATCACAAAATCTTCAGATAGACTTGGCATATTTGTCCATGGAATTGGAGTTTGACACATGTGGGTTAATAGGCGACTTATCAGTCTAGAAACATTTATTTTAATCTTTTTTAGAACATTAATAAAAAATAATATAAGTATGCTATTTCTCCTAACGTGATTTTGAAAACATCGGGAACTCGCCCGATCGGAAAGTGAAAAAAAGTATTCCTGCAGACATGAGTGCCTCCATACTGTAGATGGAAGTGGCATGTTTTCCTTTTCTGTGATGTCTTTCTGGGGGATGTTAAAGTGCCATCGGTTTTCATTCGGTCGTGGCAGACGCCTGCTTGTACTGAGCCACTTTCTGCTGGAGGTTTCTTCCTGTTAAAGGGGAGTTTTTCCTCTCCACTGTCGCTACATGCATGCTCAGTATGAGCAACACAGCCATTGTTTCTGTCTGCTGATTCCAGAGGAGGGAATGCTGCAAGTCAATGACTCCATGAATCTGCTGGGGTTCCTTATATTGGAAACTTTTTCAAACTGATTTGTTTATGATGTATCTTTGATTTTAATTGATTTTCTTGTAAAGTGCCTTGAGACGACATCTGTTGTAAATTGGCGCTATATAAATAAACTGATTCTTGATTCTTGAGATTTAAATATGTAAATTTTGACATTTCTAATCTATAAAACTGCTTTTCAAAGCCTTCAGGGCTCTTTTTTTGAATTTCACTAGTATATTTTGACAAAAACAAATGAAAACAAACAATTATCTGGCAGCCTGTTGCTGGAGCGTCACATGTTAGACATTCCAAATGTAAAGAAACAAAATAGAAAAGGAAAGAAAAATAAAAGAGGCCTATTTTTAGAAAAAAAATTGTAATTTTTCACATTTTAATAGGAAAACAAAACAGAACTTAATAGAAAATGAATAAAATGTAAATGGGATTCATTGTTATCATCATGGAACCACTTATAGCCGCAATTGGTGGAAGTATCGCCGTCACTCTGGATCCTTTTCGACGACTCCGCTTGATTTCGCAGGACGCCGGCAGTCAGCAGATCGGCTTCCTGTTGGGAAGCTGCGGCGTCAGCGTGGCGCTAACCAGTGACGCCTGCCATAAAGGGCTCCCCAAAAGCCCCACCGGAGAGATCCCACAGTTCAAAGGTCAGAAACACGAAACGTCTTACTGTCACGCCTCCAGGTACGAGCCGCTGTGACCGTACAATGACCTCAGGCAAAAACATCCCGGCATAATGAAGCGTTTATTATAATTTTTATTACCATTACACTTTATAAAATGTGTTATTTTGATATGTTACTATTTAAAGATAAAATGTCGGCAGTTTTGATGGTGTTTTAGGTCCCAAAGTGTCGTTTAAAGGATTGTGACATGCATTCACAATGAGAAACAACAAGAGGTTTGAACACTCGTAGGAAAAATGTGCGTCCGGCTGAAGTTGTGACTCTAACTTGCCAGCTCATTCATTTTAAGATCGCACAAACTTTACCCTGAATTTAGCTAATAGCGGTTCGTTGTGTCGCTCCTGATCTGTAGCGTCGAGTTATTGATGTATTTGGAAGTGTTTCCTTCCCTGCTGCCACTTTCTATAGAGGGCAGTAGAACACGGCCGGACACTTTTAATCATACAAGACAGACGTTACGGTTCTGGTTCACACAACAGCAGACAAGGCGCAGCTTCTATGGAGAGGAGAACACTGAGAGAAAACTGAAAGTTAACAGTTAAAACTGTAGCAACAAAGGCAACATGGAGAGTTGTAGGATTAGAAAGTAGGAGAGTGAGAAATATGACTGTAAAGATGAAAGAATTTGATTCAAGAACAGCAACTGTTCTTAGAGTTGATAGACGCTGACTTTAAACGCTTACATGTAGTTTGGCCCCTTACTCTGTCCCGTTTAAAGTGTTTCGGTTGCATTAAGCAGAAAAGATCGGATGATGGAAAGAACTAAGGCCTTTTATTTGCTAAAATAACCCAACTGAGCCGAAACACTGCAGACATCCAAGCTGAGCGATGGAAGAACCTGGTGATGGAGCGATGTGGAGAAACTCCGAGGGATGCAGAACGATTAAAAAAACCAGCTTCATGTCAGAGAGGAGCAGGGAGAGGAATGTTTCAGTGACAAATAACCACGGTTTGCTTTGCCCTAATGGATTTATAAATAGAAACATGATGCCAGCAGATTTAAGGTTGTCAGCCGAGCGCTTATTAATGCAAAGTGCTTCTCGTATCGATCAGCTCAGAGCTTCTCTGGTGGTGTCCTCTGTCTCGCTTCCATCTGCGTTTATTCAGATGTTAGCAGGGGTCACTCTGGAGTTTTATGTTCACCATCTGACGCCCATGGAAACCTTTCAGCACCGCCTCAGGAGCAGAAGTAAATCCCACTTTAATTGTTTTATTTTAACTTTTTAGATTCAGTCGCAACAAACATTAATAAAAAAACAAAAACATTGTCAGTCGGGAGCAACAATGCGAGCAACTAGCTTTTGTCTCCGTTCGGCTCATTCTGTCCGGCCTTCCCGTTATCTTACGCGACCTCATTGTTTCCATCATTTACATTTCTTTTACAATCTGAATGCGCTGGTTCAGAGTCGGGTGGATCTCCTGTTCCCCATGTACCGACTAATAGCTAAATGTAACCATAGTCTGTCTGTTTTTAGTGCATCTGCTTCAGATGAATCGTACAGTTATTTAACAGCATAACTGTATGTTTATGCCAAACGAATATTAAAGCAAAGTCCTTTCAGTAGCGAATTTCGGAGAATATGTTCCAATTTCGTGCGTTTCGTTTGTTTGTTGGGAGGATTTTCCAAAATTCGTTTGTGTTTTATTGCTATAATTATTATTTGTTCATTTGTCTTCACATCGGATATTTACGTTAAATTCTGAATTTATGTGTCATTTGTTTGTCTGAGGAGATGTTTGTAGTGCAGTTTTTGTATAAATCAGGTATGAGTTTAGCTTTAGTTTCCGTGTTTGGCTCTGACTGGATCTCTTTATGTAGTCCGCTGTGAATTGTAGAAATCTCAAATGGAAACTCTCCATCCGTCATTGCGTGAGCGGGTTTTCCTTGTGACCCGCTCTCCTTGTGTCCAGGTTGGCCCAAGGTTCTGTGGTTCATCCCAGAGTCCAAGCATCTCTCCAAGCCGCCCAGAGACTGGTTCCCGCAGATCAAGGAGGCCAACCAGGACACGGCTTACATCGAGGTAACAAGGACGCGCTTAATTTAGTGGAACATTTCCGCCCCTGCTCCTTAAATCACGTCTGATGCACGTCTCCCTGGATCAGACCAGCGCCTCCTCTCAGGAGGTCAAGGCCACCGTCCCGGCTAATTTGATTTTTAAGAGGGTGCGGGGTAAATTCAGCGGCGCAATAGTGAAATGTTTTTGGAATTGAAAGAGGTTAAAGCAGAAACTAACCAAAGGATAGGCATAATTGAACAGAAGCTCCTCTGCAGATTGATCCACTCAGAAGAATTACTGCAAGACTTTGGCTTGAGAAGAGCATCTGTAAACAAAACAAAAAACATCCTATAGTGATTCATCGATCTTATAGGAGCCTCTAACGAGCTCTGACACACTTCCAGCTTGGCTTGAAGTAAGACTTACAAATATATGAGGGGTTTCTGTCTCTAATGTAAAGTCACCGTTAAAGCAAATATTCAAACAGCACTCTTATGTGAAATTGTTGACACTTTAAAAATGATTTTCATCACTGTAACACATAACTCTTTGACTGCTTAACGTAAAGCATCATCTGACAGAGACATGAACTTAAATGTTGTCAAAAGTGGTCATTTTTAAACGCCGCATTCTTTGATGGCGACGCCTTCTTTCTCTGTCTTCGACCTCCCTTATCAATCCTGCTTGCTGCTTCTTTTTCCCGGAGCCTTTCTTTGCATATTTTCTGAAAACTGAGAATTATTCAGCTGGTGTCTCGAAATCTAAATCAAAATGTACACAACGCATACATTTCTTTTTGTATCCCTTGCAAAGGGACCCTTTATATACAGGGTGCGCCATCTATGTGGACACACCTAAATCAAACGGGAATGGTTGGTGATATTAACTTCTACTATATTGCATGGCGGCCATTTTGAAGTCGGCTATTTTGGATCCAACTTTAGCATTTTCAATAGCAACAGGGTCATGTGACCCATCAGACGTGTTGAGAATTTCACAAGAAAAACAACGGCGTGCTTGGTTTTGACGTAAATTTTCCGTTTCATGATTTATTTACAAGCTTGTGACCACTGACAAAATGTCTTCAAAGTTCTGCAGGTTTAAATCTCCAGAGGTTTCCATTGATGAAGAATGGCCCCCAATGTCTCCCGATCTGACGCCCCTTAGACTTTATGTTTGTAGTCATCTGAAGGCAATTCTCTCTGCGGTGAAGCTACGAGATGCCCGTGCTGGCACTTCTTCCGCGGTGTTGCTATCAGTGTGTGAACAGGGTTGCATTAACAATCCAACACAACGGGCAGCACTTTGAATGCATTTTCAAAGTGGTCAGAAGCTTTTAAAAAACTCAATAAAGAAGAAAGTTACAGTAAAACCAAGAAGGCCATTATTTTGTTTCTCTTGGGAAATTCTCAATAGTTTTGATACTGTTGATGGCCGACCTTAAAGTGGTTGGCACCCATCTTAAAAACTCCCCCCGCTAGATATACTAACGTGACACAAACAGGAAGTTAATTTCACCAACCATTCTCATTTTATTTAGGTAATTGCTTATAAATGGCCCGCCCCGTACATTTATACCTCCTATTCTTATTCACAACAGTGTTAAACGTGGTTGAGGGTTTTAGTTTCACTACCTCCTGTCTCCGTTGTTCCAGTATAAGACGTGTAAGGACGGCGGTGTCCTCGGCGTCACGGTGGCGAGGACGGCCATGCTCGCGCACTGCCAGGCGCTCACGCAGTCCTGCTCGTACACCGAAGGTATCGCTCACACGCTTCCGCCCGCTGACCTCTGATTCAGCTCCTGAGGCGTTTGGTTCTCACTGAACATGGAGCTCATGTCGACCCTTTTGTGTTTGTGTGTCCAGCTGAAACCATAGTGAATGTTTTAGACTTCAAGAAGGACGTAGGACTCTGGCACGCCGTCCTAACTGTAAGAAAAAAATCCAACACTTTCCACATGAACTGCCTTAAAATGATAAAAAAACTGAATATTTCCTTTGTAGTAAACTAACAGGTCTTCTTTATTTTTGCCAGATTTGTGACAACTATGCTCTATAAAAGCAGCAACATGCTACCTGATGTCCTCAGTGTTATTTTTAACTTAAATTTGCCGGAAATTTGTTGACTCAAAACAAATCAGCAAAGTGACAACGTCCTGCTGGTTTGTTCTCAAATTGACAAACTACTTAAAATTACCATTTATTTCTTTGTTGACTAGTTTGGAGAAGCATCAAATGTTTTGAATAACTGAGAAAATTTTGTGAGTAACAGCAAATAAGTAAAAAAAGTAAAGAAGAAAAAGCTGCAAAAAAAATGCAGTGATAATTTAAAAACTTCAACTTCTACTTATTGCTAAAACTATTTGTTTCCCATTCTGGAAACAGAGAATGTCAGGAATCCTTTATTTTAGCCCCATAATAAAAATAAAAGACTCTTGTATTCTGTTTTTTTCCTCTTCTTTCTGTTGTCAGAGTGTGATGAACATGATGCACGTCATCAGTATTCCCTACGCCCTCATGAAAGTCAACCCTCTATCCTGGATCCAGAAAGTCTGCCAGTTCAAAGGTAACCCAAGCATCCCGGCCTGATTCAGAACGGAGACCGCGCGGACGTTGGTTCCTTTGCTCATCAGCAATAAATGTTTGACCTTTTTAGGGTAAAAAAAAAAAAACACCCAATTGCTCTGATCCACATAAGAATCGGAGTTTTCATTTACAATGATTCAGAATCGATGTAAAACGTCCCAAAATCTATTTTAGAAGAAATCGCTGGCTTATAAATACAAAAGCAGCAAAGACACGAGAAATGATTCCATGTTCAGCCTGTTCCAATCTGTCCTGCTTCCAAAACGATTTGCTCTGAACAGCGGAGTTAGAAAGTTTAGTTTAATCTAATGTTGAAGACTTTCTGCTTTGTGGTTTTAATGAACGCTATCGTATAAAAAAGCACAAAGTTACCCACATAGTCTGATCCATGAATCGTTTTGAAATGAAAATCAATTCTAAATCGAATTGCGGCCCGAAGAAAATTACATTTTGTTTGCCATCGAATGGTGAAGTAGTGACAGATTCCCATCTCCCATCATAGCTGCCCATAAACCATCTGACCAGGTGATCTGACAATTACTACCAACCAAAGAAACCTGACTTGCCTTTCCTTTGCCTTCCCTACTTTCAACCAACCAATTGATGCTGACGGACTTCCTGCCTGCCTCCTAAATATCCTCCAACCTGTCCGACTACAACACACCTAAAATACCAAATGTCTTCAATACTGAGTTGAATTATTATTCAAATACGTAATGTTTTATAACTATCAGTAAGGTTCCTGCCCTCATTTGTGGTCAGACACTCTGTGTCGTGACCAAAGGAACGACATTTCTGATACAAGCAGTCGAAACATCTCTGCTTAATTGGGAAAGCCTCTGGCTCCAGAGGAGCTGCGACAAGTGGCTGGCGAGAAAATCTGGACCTCCCTGATCAGGCTGCTGCATCCGCGCCCCGACCTCTTCATGAGTCGAAGATAATTTAGGATAAGCAGATTTTTTGATACATTTTGGAGTAATTTTTAAATAATTTTTTGTTAAATCCTGTGAGCAGGTTGGGGATCCGAGCAATCTATTCTCTATAAAGCCTTTAATACAGGAACTCAGCAGATTAAAGGAGAAAAATATGAATGTGTTGGGCAAAAACTGCTGAAATAAAATGTTTTTAAATAAAAGAAAGTGTTCGGATGAGGGGGCTTGGAATATTATCCAAAACAAAATTAGGTTGATTGTTTAAAATTATTATATGACTAATTTAGTCAGAACATCTCCAAACCAGTTCCAAGTATTAATTATTATTAGCTCAAAGAAGAGTTTAGCTGTTTTAGCCATTTGCTGTCAAAACAAGAAGAGCACTAAAATAGTTCTAATGAGTAAAATATAATAATAAAAATAAATCTGTTTCTGTAGCTCTTCCCATAAACACCAGATCTGTTAATCATTTATTTTTATGTTTGGGTTCCCCTAATGAAAACGAGTAGCTTTCATTGTAATTAATTCCTAGTTTCCTCATATCTACGATGTTTAAATGCTGCTAAATATTCCACCTGCAGCGAAGGTGGCCTGTGTGAAATCCCGGGACATGCACTGGGCGCTGGTGGCCCACCGGGACCAGCGAGACGTCAACCTGAGCTCCTTACGGATGCTGGTCGTAGCCGACGGTTCAAATCCCTGTGAGAACACCCTTTCTCTGATTGTTTTCTGATGCTCTCATCTGTTTTTGGTTGTATTTTACCTTTATTTAACCATGAAAATCACATTGAGATTCAAGATAGTTTTATGTTTATGCATTTAGCAGACGCTTTTATCCAAAGGAGACACAATGTTATACTTATTATCAATCTGATCAGCTTTGTAGAGGAAAATCCCTAGTCAAAGTCAGTGGTGATAATGATATAATGATATAAATACATGTATATATATATATATGTATATATATATATATACATATATATACATGTATATATATATATATATGTATATATATATATATACATATATATATATGTA